>OX439483.1:130808563-131408563 GCA_949320155.1 Melangyna quadrimaculata | reverse complement strand
TTAACTTAGTCCCAGGTCTAAAATGACTATGAATACGCCCCATTGCGACTTAAGTACTACCTAAGTACAATTCCTTGGTACTTAAAATTTTAAGTACAAGTACCGAGGAATTATACTTGTACTTAAATTCCACAAAGGAATTTAAAAAAATTGTATTCATTACTTTAGTAATTAAATACTGTACTTAAATACTTTTTCAAATACTTTTAATTCCTTTAGTTCTTATAATTCCTTTTAAATTCCTTTTGTAATCAAAATATAAGAAAAATAAGAAGAATTAAAAGGAATCGAAAAGAATTAAAAGTAGGTACTTATGGAATTAATATATTTGAAAAAGTATTTAAGTACAGTATTTAATTACTAAAGCAATGAATAGAATTTTATAAATTCCTTTGTGGAATTTAAGTACAAGTACAATTCCTCGGTACTGGTACTTAAAATTTTTAAGTACAAGTACCAATGAATTGTACTTGTACTTAAAATTTTTAAGTACCAAGGAATTGTTATTGTACTTGTACTTAAGCTTAAATTATACAGGTCTGGACAGAACCCAGAAATAAATTTAAAAAAAACCACTGGAAGGGTGAAAAACAAAGATGCATGAGATGGAATTAAAATTCATTTTTTTTTTGTATTTCGAGTGAAGTGGAAAACAATCCCATACCATACCTACTAATTGAATACGAATATTATAATATATGAGGGGTATAATTTCAAAACTCTTTTATTCCACTTTTTTCCAAAAATGAGTTAAGTACGAGGAAGTTTTCTTTTCAAGCGCTCTCGTTTATGTATTTAGCCAAAATGTATCAAAACTTACTATTTGCTATACTTTTAAATACTTGAAAAGTTTTGATTTTTTTCAAAACTACACTATTCCTCCACTATTCCTCTCGTTGTTTAATTCAAAACTCATCTATTCCTATACAAATAAAATTCCGCACAAAACTCTTCTTTTCCTATACAAAATAAAGAAGTCGCTTTCAAAACCAGTGTATTCCAATGCACTGAACATTTTGAAGGTTATACATTTTTTGTTTAAATAGTTAATACTTTATACATTTCTGTCAGTTTTTTTAAGGTTTTATTATACTTAAAGCTTTTTCTTAAATAATCCGAAATGAATTAAAGTGAAAAATGTTTTGATATATTTTTAAAACATTTTTATTCCATAACAATTCCAATCGAAATTTTCAAAACATTCTTGTCCAAATTAAATTATTTTTTATAATTTTTAGGTTAATCTTATAGGTTCAAAACCATAATAAATGGATAAAGGTTATTCCAAACTTAAACGCGTTTTTTTTGCGTTTTTTGTCAAAAAGGAAACCACTTGAAATGTATCACAAACGAAAGATCTTGACCTCCTGAGTGCGAATATGTTGTACATGACAGACGTCTAAGTGCCCCCAAAACCCACGACAGACGTGATTAAAGTCGCGGATTTTTTATTGAATTTTTTAGATAATTGATGTATGAATATTAATGTATACAAAATAGGAGTTTATAGTGTCACCCAACAGCTGGAAAGTCGCGAAATAACCCGCGGATTTTTTCTTTTATTTTTTAAGCAAGAGGATTTTGAGGGAACCCACTTTAAATGTATTTCATTCAAAAGATTTTGACCCGATAGATAGAAAAATTGACCAGATAGAAAAACTACTGCCAGCTCAAATTACTACTTTGCTATCGATAGTTTGTATGAAAACGTCAAAATATCTGAGCCAACGAATGAAAATATTTTTTATAAAAAAAAAAATGGATGAAAATTGTTTTGTAAATTAATTTGCTTTCTGATTTGTGATTTAAAATTGCGTTTTTTCACACTTTTTGTTTTATTAACGATCGGAATAATTTTCTATACGAGATTTCTTTTTATTTGAATGTATTTCATTGCTGTTCATTTTTGCTTCAATGACTTTGCTAAGTTCGGATGTCGTTTTTTCGACAATTTTATCTGAACCTGCAAAAAACACGGCTAAAGCCAGAACCATACCAGTGTCGTGTGTTGTGTTGTGAAGTCGTGTGTCGCTATCGCTACAATGTATTTCATATCCGTAGAACCAGATTGGTCACGTGTGTTGTGTTGCGTATAAAATATATGGAATGACCGCGACACACGACTCCACAACACAACAAACGACACAGATGTGGATCCGGCTTAATGCTTCGTTTTATAAAATCAAATTGACGTTTTTGAAAAGATTTAAGGCTCTCCCAAGCCAATGCAAAACATTCGTTGCGGCGAAGAAACATTCGCATGTCAAAATTTATTTACATGGTGATATGTGAGAGTGCCCACACCAGCGTGGCGGAGAAACAAATGAATTAATTTTGACTGACGAATGTTTCTTCGCCGCAACGAATGTTTCGCATTGGTTTGGGAGAGCCTTTAAGTTTTCGAATTTATTTTGTTGATATTTTTTTTATAAAAATATTTAAAGTTTGAGTTGTTAATCAAAAAAATCACTAATCAGCTAATTTTAGTTTATTACCAATACCTAATTAGAACCTGTGAAAGAAGCATTACAAATTTAATCAACTGTGAACAAACTGGCCCTTAATCTTACCATTATAATGACGTCGTGTTAACATTAAGCTGTCGCTACGTTTCAATAATGACATTTGTCTTGTTTTATTTAAAAGTTTCACTAAACCAAAATTCGGTGCGAAAACGAAACTTTCTCCTGTTGAGAATTTTGACTACCGTTAAAGTGGGTTGGTTTGGCAGAGCGTTATCTGAGTTCAAACATAAAAAACTACTTTTTTTATTTTATTAATGGGCAGTTGCACTAAGCTCTTTTAAATTTGTATTGCTTCGTTAGATTTTAAAATGACATTTATGGGTTGCACCGACCACTTTTAATTTTAAAGGTTAGACCGCACTAGGCGGAACTGCACTGCAGCGGAACTGCGATTCACAATAATTTGTTGAAATTTTTTGAAGTTCAGTTGCTGCTTAGTGCGATATAGCTCATACAATTTCATACAAATAATGTTTTGGCGCGTCGTGAAGTGTAGTTCCGCTGTTGTGTGCGGCCTAACCTTAAAAGGCCAATAAACGAACCAATAAACTAAACTTCCATTTTCCTCCAGTTAAATTTTAAAATTTTATGGGACAGAACCAGAGCTGTAAAGTAATTAAATATATTGGGGCATATTCATAGTCGCGGATATGAATATGAATATGAAATAAGAATACGCCCCATTGCGACTTAAGTACTACCTAAGTACAATTCCTTGGTACTTAACATTTTAAGTACAAGTACCGAGGAATTGTACTTGTACTTAAATTCCACAAAGGAATTTAAAAAAATTGTATTCATTACTTTAGTAATTAAATACTGTACTTAAATACTTTTTCAAATACTTTAAATTCCTTTAGTTCTTATAATTCCTTTTAAATTCCTTTTGTAATCAAAATATAAGAAAAATAAGAAGAATTAAAAGGAATCGAAAAGAATTAAAAGTAGGTACTTATGGAATTAATATATTTGAAAAAGTGTTTAAGTACAGTATTTAATTACTAAAGCAATGAATACAAATTTTATAAATTCCTTTGTTGAATTTAAGTACAAGTACAATTCCTCGGTACTGGTACTTAAAATTTTTAAGTACAAGTACCAATGAATTGTACTTGTACTTAAAAATTTTAAGTACCAAGGATTGTAATTGTACTTGTACTTAAGCTTAAATTATACAGGTCTGGACAGAACCCAGAAATAAATTTAAAAAAAACCACTGGAAGGGTGAAAAACAAAGATGCATGAGATGGAATTAAAATTCAATTTTTTTTGTATTTCGAGTGAAGTGGAAAACAATCCCATACCATACCTACTAATTTAAAACGAATATTATAATATATGAGGGGTATAATTTCAAAACTCTTTTATTCCACTTTTTTCCAAAAATGAGTTAAGTACGAGGAAGTTTTCTTTTCAAACGCTCTCGTCTATGTATTTAGCCAAAATGTATCAAAACTTACTATTTGCTATACTTTTAAATACTTGAAAAGTTGTGATTTTTTTCAAAACTACACTATTCCTCCACTATTCCTCTCGTTGTTTAATTCAAAACTCATCTATTCCTATACAAATAAAATTCCGCACAAAACTCTTCTTTTCCTATACAAAATAAAGAAGTCGCTTTCAAAACCAGTGTATTCCAATGCACTGAACATTTTGAAGGTTATAAATTTTTTGTTTAAATAGTTAATACCTTATACATTTCTGTCAGTTTTTTTAAGGTTTTATTATACTTAAAGCTTTTTCTTAAATAATCCGAAATGAATTAAAGTGAAAAATGTTTTGATATATTTTTAAAACATTTTTATTCCATAACAATTCCAATCGAAATTTTCAAAAACATTCTTGTCCAAATTAAATTATTTTTTATAATTTTTAGGTTAATCTTATAGGTTCAAAACCATAATAAATGGATAAAGGTTATTCCAAACTTAATTTTTAGCCAGGTACCTACATATTTATGTTTGTATGGATTGGTACGTAGCACATCCCAATGTTTATTTATTTTTATTGGCCTCGTTCACTTAAAGACCGAGAGCTGGCAGCAGATGTTTGTCGTGAAAGGAAACCGAAAGATATGAATAGTATAAGTAGTTCTGCCGAAGGTGATAACGAATACGTTCGTCTGCCAGCATGTAGTGGCCCCGTTACCACGTAAAAGTGCATCAAAAGTACAACTTTTCTGAAAATTGAAATCGGGTGGGAAACCATTTCAAATGTAATACAATTTGACACCATCAACTCCCAGATCACAAAAATGGTTTCGACAGACGTCTAGGCGGTGGCCCCAAAACCCAGACAGACGTCCCCGAAAACGCGATTTTTCGCGTTTTTAGGCTTTAGGGAAACCACCTGAAATCGATCACATCTTTTACCTATGGAATCTCTGAGTGTGAATATGTACGTGACAGACGTCTAAGTGGCCCCGAAACACATGACAAACGTCCCTGAAAACGCGTTTTTTTTTTTGCGTTTTTTGTCAAAAAGGAAACCACTTGAAATGTATCACAAACGAAAGATCTTGACCTCCTGAGTGCGATTATGTTGTACATGACAGACGTCTAAGTGCCCCCAAAACCCACGACAGACGTGATTAAAGTCGCGGATTTTTTATTGAATTTTTTAAATAATTGATGTATGAATATTAATAGGCGTGTACCACAAACTGAGCGCTCATTGATCGCTCAATGTCAGATTAACGGAGGCAGAATCATTTGGTGGGACAACATTCTCCGCTCTCTTTAAAAAAAAAACATGTGTTATTATTCTCATACAAGTTTTGAAATAAGATTTCAACTTTTCTTTAAATATTTAATTGTTAAAGCAAAAAAATTATTGAAATTAATGAAAATGATTATAGTTTATTCAATTATTTTAAGTTTTCACCAACATTCCATCTTTATTTTGTATTTATTTACCTCTTCCTTATTTGCACATCCTCAAAAAATTATAACTTGGTTGTCAAACAAACAGCTGTTTCAACTGAGAAAAAAAAAATTGAATAGTGAATCCAAGAATTTTTTGGATCAGAAATCTCCGCAAAAAATCCCAGTGCTCAGTTGAGATTTTTTGTCTCACTTAAAAAATCCTTGAGCGCTCGGAGCGCTCAGTTGATGGTACACGCCTAATGTATACAAAATAGGAGTTTATAGTGTCACCCAACTGCTGGAAAAACGCGAAATAACCCGCGGATATTATCTTTTATTTTTTAAGCAAGAAGATTTTGAGGGAACCCACTTTAAATGTATTTCATTCAAAAAATTTTGACCCAAAAAAAAAAAAAAATGTGGCCCCAAACAACTGACAGCCGCAATATAATTCGCGGATGTTAATATTTTTTTTTAAATTGTATATTAGTGGTAGCTTCTTCAAATGTTTACCATTTAAAAGGTTTTGACTCAAGAAAGTGAAAATATAAGTGACAGCCATTTGAGTTACGCCAAACTGCTGAAAAGCGCGATAAAAGTCGCGGATGTAATTACTTGTTTATCAATTAGATTATCAATACAAATCTCTTGAAATGTATCTCAATTTATAGGGGTTGAATCGCAAAATGTAGCTGACAGACGTTTTGAGTTACGCCAACTAATGAAAAGCGCGATAAAAAAATCTTTTGAAATGTATCACAATTTATAGGGCTTGACTCCCTGAGTCGGAAAATGTAACTGACAGACGTTTTAAATTACGTCAAACTATTGAAATCCACGATATAATTCGCCTTCGAATATTATGATTGTGTTTTCTTCCAGTTTAAATGGTGCCTACCTAATTAAAAGGTTTTGACCAGCTGAAAAAGAAATTTTGAGGGAAACACGTTTTGAACAAACCAAACCATTCAAATAGGCGATATAAGTGGCTTATATTATTTTCTTTATGAAATGTGAAGTTGCATTCACTACTCACGCTCAGTTCACGTTTTTATAATTGTACTAAGCTCGCTACGACATAGCTTATATCGCTTATTTGAATAAAAATAAATATTTGAATATACACTCCTCGTCAACTGAATACGCACAAACATTTTTGAATATATTTTATCCATTTTTTCCAAACAGCGATGGTTATTATGCCATCTGTTGATGGTAAAAACTTTCGTAACATATAAATAACAGAACTTCAAAGTTTTATCCAAAAACAACCGTGAGTTTTTCCTTCAACCACTTCCAAAGTGTAACTTATGCAAAGTAGAATTTTTTTTTTGAGTCAACTGAATAGGTACAAAAATTAAAATTGGTATTGGAATGGAATGAAACAAGTTTTTGTTTAAGTTTAGTAGTGGGTACTTCCACCTTTATTTTTAATTACTTCGTAAATTCGATCCGGCATGGAATCGTATAGCTTTTAAATGTAATTTAACGAAATTTCGCTCCACGCTAATTTGATTGCAGAAATTAAGGTTTCTTTTCTTCGAACTGACGACCACCCTCATAAACTTTGCGTACTAACCATCCCCAGACATTTTCTATAATGTTTAGATCAGGTGAGTACGGCGGCCATTGAAGCAACTGCACTTGTTGCTCCTCTATCCATGGCGCATTATCATGTTGGTAGGTCATGTTTATGGGTCCAAAGATGTTAGAAAATTTAGGAAAATTTCTTTCCAAAATTACTTTATACCCAGCTGCTGTCATTCTTGATGTTACAACCTCGAGCTCAACTGTTCCATAATAACTGACTGCTCCCCATATCATTCACGACTATGATGGCGCTTTAAAAATCTTTTTTCTTTTCTTAAGTCGTGAAAATAGAAGTTGAACCCATCAGGGCCGTCGAAATTAAACTTTTTTTCATCTGAAAAAACCACGTGATACCATTCTTTTTTCCAACTCATGTGAAGTCTTGAAAAATCTAATCGCAACATTTTCCGTCTCTCGTCAAGTGGTGGTTTTTTCTTAAGTTTCATTCGTTTAAGATGGCTTGAGTTGTTGATTACTCTTAATATATGAGTGTTTTTTATAATACAAATTCTATATACTACTGAAATACATCAGCCAAGTAGAAGACTTAGCATTATTTAATTGGACTTGTTGAATTATTGATTCAATATAGCTTTTAACGGCCTTTAGTCCATAAAAATTGGCGTTTCGTCCCGGCGTTCTCACTTGGACTCTTCAGTTGACAGTGAGGGCCTTGTCAAGACGCAATTTTTATTAAGTTCAGTCCAGCTTACATCAATTTTACAACGAAAATCGAATGTGAACTATATCCAACCCAATTAGAATTTCTAATCAAGAATTGTTGGAAATTTTGTTACCCGTGGCCTGGCATTGTTAACATATGAGTGTTTTTTATAATACAAATTCTATATACTACTGAAATACATCAGCCAAGTAGAAGACTTAGCATTATTTAATTGGACTTGTTGAATTATTGATTCCATATAGCTTTTAACGGCCTTTAGTCCATAAAAATTGGCGTTTCGTCCCGGCGTTCTCACTTGGACTCTTCAGTTGACAGTGAGGGCCTTGTCAAGACGCAATTTTTATTAAGTTCAGTCCAGCTTACATCAATTTTACAACGAAAATCGAATGTGAACTATATCCAACCCAATTAGAATTTCTAATCAAGAATTGTTGGAAATTTTGTTACCCGTGGCCTGGCATTGTTAACATATGAGTGTTTTATATAATACAAATTCTATATACTACTGAAATACATCAGCCAAGTAGAAGACTTAGCATTATTTAATTGGACTTGTTGAATTATTGATTCAATATAGCTTTTAACGGTCTTTAGTCCACAAAAATTGGCGTTTCGTCCCGGCGTTCTCACTTGGACTCTTCAGTTGACAGTGAGGGCCTTGTCAAGACGCAATTTTTATTAAGTTCAGTCCAGCTTACATCAATTTTACAACGAAAATCGAATGTGAACTATATCCAACCCAATTAGAATTTCTAATCAAGAATTGTTGGAAATTTTGTTACCCATGGCCTGGCATTGTTAACATATGAGTGTTTTTTATAATACAAATTCTATATACTACTGAAATACATCAGCCAAGTAGAAGACTTAGCATTATTTAATTGGACTTTACTGAAAACACTAAAATCGTTAATTTAAACTGTCAAGCACTCCAAAAAACTTATAAACAACGAAGAAAATGGCGTTGTACCTATTCAGTTGACTATAAAAAAAACTCCTACTTTGCATATAAAACACTTTGCAAGTGGTTGAAGAAAAACTCACGGTTGTTTTTGGATAATTCTTTCGGAATTATCTGCTTAACATCTTAAGGGAATAGTTAGCATCAACAGATGGCATAATAACCATCACTGTTTGGAAAAAATGGATAAAGTATATTAAAAAATGTTTGTGCGTATTCAGTTGACGAGGAGTGTAAATAAATATGCAATATAAACTATGTATGTATGTCGTAGCGAGCTTACTACAATTATAAAAACGTGAAATCTGAGTGTAAGTAGTGAGTGCAACTTCACATTTCATAAAGAAAAGAATATAAGCCACTTATATTGCCTATTTAAATGGTTTGGTGTGTTCAAAACGTGTTTAGCTAGTCAAAACCTTTTAATTAGGTAGGCACCATTCAAATTGAAAAAACAAACAATAATAATATTCGAAGGCGAAATATATCGTGGATTTTAACAGTTTGGCGTAATTTAAAACGTCTGTCAGTTACATTTTCCGATTTAGGGAGTCAAGCCCTATACATTGTGATACATTTAAAAAGATTTGTATTGATAATCTAATTGATAAACAAGTAATTACATCCGCGATTTTTATCGCGCTTTTCAGTAGTTTGGCGTAACTCAAAACGTCTGTCAGTTACATTTTCCGACTCAGGGTGTCAAGCCCTATAAATTGAGATACATTTTAAGAGATTTGTATTGATAATCTAATTGATAAACAAGTAATTACATCCGCGACTTTTATCGCGTTTTTCAGCAGTTTGGCGTAACTCAAACTGCTGTTACTTATTTTTTCACTTTCTTGAGTCAAAAACTTTTAAATGGTAAACATTTGAAGAAACTACCACTAATATACAATTTAAAAAAAAATAATAACATCCGCGAATTATATTGCGGCTGTCAGTTGTTTGGGGCCACTCAAACGTCTGTCACCTACATTTTATTTTTTTTCGGGTCAAGATCTTTCAATTGAGATACATTTCAATTGGTTTCCCTCAAAATCCTCTTACTAAAAAAATAAAATAATAAATCCCTGGTTTATTTCGCGACTTTCAGCTGTTGGGTGACACTATAAACTCCTTTTTTTTGTACATTAATACTCTGGTAGTCAAGACCTTCCGATTGCGATACATTTTGGTGGCATACATCAATGATCCAAAAAATTCAATAAAAAATCCACGGCTTTAATCGTGTCTGTCGGGGGTTTTTGGGGCCACTTACACGTCTGTCATGTACATATTCGCACTCAGGAGGTCAAGATCTTTCGTTTGTGATACATTTCAAGTGGTTTCCTTTTTGACAAAAAACGCAAAAAAAAACGCGTTTTGAGGGACGTCTTTTTGGGGTTTCGGGGCCACTTAGACGTCTGTCACCTACATATTCACACTCAGAGAGTCCATGGCTTAAAGTTGTGATCAATTTCAGGTGGTTTCCCAAAAGCCTAAAAACGCGAAAAAAAATCGCGTATTTGGGGACGTCTGTCTGGGTTTTGGGGCCACCTAGACGTCTGTCAAAACCATTTTTTTGATCAGGGAGTTGATGGCGTTAAGTTGTATTACATTTGAAATGGTTTCCCACCCGATTTCAATTTTCAGAAAAGTTGTACTTTTGATGCACTTTTACGTGGTAACGGAGGCACTATATGCTGGCAGACGAACGTATTCGTTATCACCTTCGGCAGGACTACTTATACTATTCATATCTTTTGGTTTCCTTTTAAGACCAAAATCTGCTGCCAGCTCTTAGACTATAATAGCCCTTCCACACCACCCCAATGTGTATTAATACATTTCAAATTGAAAGTGGGAAAGAATTCCACGCGGCTGCCAAATTTGTGGGAAAGATATTGCTTTTCATATTTTGCTTCCACACTTTATTATATTAATACATTACCTTAACCTTAAAAAAAAGTGTGATAGAATCACTGATCTCTATAATACATTGGATAGTGTATTCCTTACAAATATAACAGTTTTTGTTGACTCCAATTGAAGATGACAGTAAGGCGCCAAGTGCGCAATTTGACGTCTTCCAGTCACAAAAAAAAATTATTTTGACGTGAATTTTCATTGTGCAAACAAAATTGAGTTGAAAGGTTGTTTTTTTTTAGAGAATTAACAATTAACATAGAATAAATATATTTATTTGAATGAATAAAGGCATTCATAATTAGAAAGTTTTTATTTTTTTATTAGATTTACAATGGAACAACACATAAACTCGATCTCCAGAAGAATTTTATCTGTGACAAATGTGAGGGACGTGGTGGCAAGAAGGGTGCAATTGAGAAGTGTAATCAATGCAGTGCTTACCACCAACGCAAGAAGTTTCTATTCCAATCAACACCGAAGTTGTTACGTTAGAGGAGCTTGGTCCACACAATAACCAACGCCAGCATCATCATCAAGTTATGAAGAGGACGAGGACTGCTACCATCAAGGTGGTCCAAGAATACAACAATGTTCAACCAATTAAGCTACTTAAACATCCATACAACATTCATCCCTTAGAGGAAGATTTTAACTAACTCAAATTATAAAATAAATGTAAACAAATAAAAAATCAACACAAAGGTAGATTACTGAAATGAAAATAATGAAAGATTGATTGCGGTTAGGAGCGACGCAAAAGGAAAAGTATTCCATGACGAAACACAACCCCAACAAAACGGAAGGAAAAAAACTTTAAAAATTTCGTGTTAAGAAAAGGCTATAATAATAAAAGAAAAGGCTAAAATATTACAAACACAACTCTAATGAATCAATTGGTTCCCATCATTATTGTCATTTTTGGTTTTATCGTGAAAAAAAAACAACAAAACATTTTTATCGCGACCAATCCCAAATATCTATACCTACTTATTGCACAATCAGGTAATTTTTCAAAAAAATCAAAGCACATTGAAGTGCAATATCAATCGTAAAAATTGAATCAGAAAATAATATGGCTGACATATTAACAAAATCTTTATCTAAAATTTAGTTTATAAAATTCAGAGAAATGATGAATATAATTTTAAATGTTACTTAAATGTAATTTTAATTTGATTTAAATAAAATATTAATACAATATTAATTGGAGGAAGCGTGTTGAACATCCTCTTAGTCAATGCACTGAACAAGCCCATTCAATATTGTAATGTGAACAGACCTTATTCATTTTGTATCTTTTCCATGTAATCTATTACCTTTTATCTTTATATCTTTGTTATGTACTCTTACTTGAATAAAGACGCTCGTCTCGAATAGACATAAATCGAATTCACTCTTGTCTAATTATTATATTTAACAGCATTGCCAAATAAGAGCCACCCTAATATTTTTCTCAACAAAAATATCACGCTGTAAGTGAATGGAATAATTCATTAAAAAAATCAACAAATACACATTTTTTTCTTTTAAATACATTTTGTTATATTTGTTAATACCAAAAAAAAAGAAACAAAACAACTCGATAACTATAACAACAAAAGAAATTAAGAACAAATCAAAAAAAACTTATTGTCAACAAAACAATTTTTTTGATTTTTCACAAATAGCTGAGTCTAGTTGTCAGTTTTGGAAGCAAAACGTTATAGATTTCTACTTTGTGGTACTTTATTTGACACAAAGCCTGTATAACTATATACTGGGTGGGGAAATGTTTTATAAATCACTATTTATGCAACGTTGTATAGAGGCTACATAAATCCTATAATTTTTCTTTCGGGATTTTATTTGGTGGAATTGTATACATTTGACTGCCATAACACTAATAGGATTTTCATTATAGAGCGTAATGTTCCTATAGTCTTATCATAAAGGACTTCACCACCATTTTGCAAATTTACAAATAATCATTTCTAATAATATAAAGAACTTTATTATTTGTATACAATGAATTATACATAATGAGCAGTAAAAATACCCGGCACTTGTTGAAATTTGCATTCGGATTCCAGAACGCTATCAATAGAATTATCGTCAATTAATATAAACTCTTGGCTTTTTAATCAGTTATAATTATAAAAATTATTCCTTCAAGCATAAAGTGTATCGTTTTTAATGCTAAGTATTTCGTATATGAGGTCGGTGGAGTGGTTAGTGAGCTAGACAATTAGTGCAAGTGATCCCGAGTTCGATCCCTAGGTGATCCCTGGTTTTATGTGCTAAACAGATGTGCAGCATTTTTCATGCAGCGAAAATAATTTTCACAGGTTCTTATGGGAGCAGATTCACTCAAATTCTGCATACAGCGCATCGCTGCACGATTTCTCTATTTCTAAATTTGCTGCGCAGCAATGCATAGATGCGTGCAGACTTGCTGCACATCTGTTTTAACCATTAGAGCATTTTGGTGCAACTGGCCATTATTCAATCTAATCCAATTTTAATTTAATTATTTTTCAAGAGTCTTGGCATCACTGATTCTAATGTTTGACCGTGTCTAGTAGTATCATCGTGTAAATACACATCATAGCACGCAGCCTTATGCAAAATGTTGCTGTCAAATCAAATGTCTCATGTTTAAAAATTCATTTTTGTTTGAAATGTACAAATGTGAATTCAAAATAAATTGTAAAAAATAAAAAAACACTTGCTATTCAACCACCAAATTGTAAGAATCAATTCACAAGAAGAAATAGTTGATTAAAACATTTCACTTTCATACATATCCAAATTCCCCAGAAGATAAAAGCATTCAACAATTTAAAAACATCCTTATTGCCCAAATCGATCTGGCTCTACTTGAGGTTATTCGAAAAACATCAGCCAAACAAATGGCAAAAGTTAACGAAATTATTGTCCTTTTCAATGGATATTCCGGTTTGGGAACTGAGAATTCAAATGTTTTTCTAGCCAACTGCACTTGCACGCTTATTAAAGGACTTAATGGGTATAACGTCATCGTTGACACCATGACTCCATGGGATGGCCCCAAAATCATCGAAGGTAAGATCATGCTATAATTAATAATAACAATACTAAAGCTATGTATATAATTAACTACAATTATATAATTAATATGAACTTATCTATTTTATTTGAAGCTTTGAAAGCTAATTCAATAAAACCTAATGAAATCTCGGCAGTTGTTTCCACTCATGGTCATTCAGATCATACGGGCAACAATAACTTGTTCCTGAATGCAAAATGGCACATTGTCGGTCAGTCTATCATGCACAAGGACACATTTCTGATACACAACCCATGGAGTGAGTAAAATTGTTATGTTACATCACATGAACATTAACCTACGTATCTCGAACATAAACATATTTTCGGTCTAGCAGCATATGCGTCGGAACGAAAGAGTAAGGATTTGCTTCAAGGTATCCTCCCGAACAGCCAATCGAAGCAAAAATAATCTGATTCAAATGCAGAATCTTCCGTTCCGACGGATACCTTTTTAAGGTCGGTTGTAACTAATTGGTTCAGTGGGTCCTGTCCTTATAGAAAAATATATTGTTTTTTTTTTATAAAATAACTTATATTATCCACAGCTCCATTTGAATTAACTCCCGATATACGAGTTATAGAAACTGAAGGACATACCCTAACTTGCGTCTCAGTTGTTGTAGAGAACTCAAATCTAGGAAAGGCAGCGATTTGTGGTGACCTCTTCGAAAAGAAAGAGGACATTGATAATCCTCTGCTGTGGCAAGAAGTCGGCAGTGAAAACCAGAACGCTCAGTATAAAAACCGTAGCAAAGTTGCTGAAATGGCTGATTGGATTATACCAGGGCACGGAGAACCATTTAAAGTTACTCATCAAATTCGAGAAAAAATCCGAAAACAAATTAAAAATAATTAACATTTATTTCTTTTTAAAAATATATAAAATACTTTTAGTAATTAAACATTAACATTTCTGCGACTTAAAAAACTAATTTGCAATGTGATGAGAATTATATTAATGATGATTCTATGGATGCTGATGATTTAATAGTTTATTGATCTACAACGTGTGTTGTATGCACACAACCATTATCACAGACAGTCTTGGAAATATTAGACATCTTCCTGTAAAGCTCCAAGTGTTCGCTGCTTGTTGTCTTCGCCAGGTTCTTGCGACATCTATCAGAAGCCTGGAATTGGAGGAAAAACTGATGTTAAAATTTCACAAAACTATGGTGAAGGAAGTACATATAGTTTATGAACAAATAAATATACAATTTGTTTTATTTAGTTTCGATCTTCAATTTTAAAATAATAATGAATGTTCAAGAATCAAGCCATCTTTAACTAAATGAAACAAATTGAAAATGTGAGTTTTCTTTTTAAAAAGTTCTTAAATTAAAGTAGAGATTTGTTATTTGTTGTGCATGACTAGAAATTATTGACGTTTGTAATTATTCTTTTGGTAGGCTTCCCCGAGTTCATAAATGTTAAAATATTGTAAACAATGTTCTTTCCTAAAAATAGTTTTATTTGCATTCGGAATCAACAGATCTGTAAGCCTGTCATCATAATATACATACATTCAACTATAAACCAGATCACCACATTTATAAAATGTTCTTTCCTTTCAAAAATTACGTCAACTTATTCCAAACATATGTAAACATTATACACTCCGCTCCACTTGAATAGAAACAAACCTTTTTATTACTATCAGAGCGTATAGCGCTTTGGTTAATTTATAAATTTACTTTTTGGTTTAAGTTCCTATAAGAGAATAATTCAGCAAAATACCATTAGGTTATTTTTTATCACTTTTCTTATTACTTCATTTAAAACACTGTTTTTTTTTTTTTTGATGCGCCACTTGAATAGAAACATTTTCTTAAATAAGGAAACAAATTGAAAAAATGCAGTGATAGAGGGTAGTTTTTTATTTGTAATCATATTTTAATAATGTGTCCGCCCACCTTTATTTGAAATAACTTGAAAAACCCAGTTGGATACTGAATCATGCAGTTATTTTATATAATTCAAGGAAATTGGACTTCATGCTTCTTTGGTGGAAGCAATAAGTGATTCTTTGTCCTCATATTGTCGATCAGAATCGTAAACTCTACGAACCATCCATCCCAATCCCCATACGTTTTCAATAATATTTAGGTCCGGAGAATACGGTGGCCATTGAAGTAAGGTTACATTTTTCTCGGATATCCAACTCTTAATGATCCTTGCGTTGAGGATTGCCACGTTGCATTGTTGCAATGTCCATGGTATTGATCCGAAGACATCGGTAAACTTAGGGAAAGCTTCTTGCAATATTTCCTTGTAGGAGTTTCCGTCATTTTCAATGTGGGAAACTCCAAATCAATTGTTCCAAGCCAGAAAATCGTATCCCGCGACATTACACCGCCTTCTCGGCTATGGTGGCGCTCCAGAAACCTGTGGCCTGATTAGGGAATACGAAGCGAATCGTTTTAGGTGGCGAAAATCACATTTGGTATTACTGCTTTCGTCGCTGTCGTTTTACATTCGCTCTATTTTTGAAATCAAAAGCGAATGCGAAGACATTTCATTTTTTAACGCGTGAATTTTCGATAGGTTTTTTCTTACGGATTGTGTATCGACACGGTCGAAAGTGGTATTTTGTTATTTTCATTAAAATAAATAAATTGCGAGTTTAACTAATTTTTTTTATTAAAACAAACTAAAAAAATAAACAATATTTTCTTTAAACAAACGTGTGGGAGTCCAAACAGCAACAAACGAACCAGTAACAATTTTATTCGCTCATTGAATTTATAAACGAAATGAAGGGATAGCCAAAGAAGCACTCAGATATCGCTACTTTGAGAAAGTATCACTGCGGTCATAAATGATCCCGAAAATGTATGGAATGTTTTTTTTTGTAAAATAAAGAAAGCCAAAAGAACTAAGTGAATGAATTGACCAACAAAATAAACACACACCAAAAAACACACGTGTTGAAGAACTTTGCAATAATTTTCTTTTACTCGCAGATTCAAGGATTTTTATATTTTCTTTAAGCTTAGCATTTTGTACAAAAAATTAAAATACACTATTCCGAATTCAATATTGTAGGTATTTATATTTAATTTCAAAGCCAAGCATAAGAAAACAAATTGAATTCTCACAATGCATGATTTCAATAAAAAAAAATATTTCCTGGAAATAGCTTCGAATTCGATAATTTATTAATACGAAGCAAGTCGAAAAGGAGATATCGAATTGAAAACGATTCGCTTCGTATTCCCTAATCAGGCAACTGGGTTCCTTCCTCATAACATGAAAATAGTAATTATATACGTCCGGGCCATCTAATTTGAATTTTGTTGGTCAGGAAATACCACTTTTGTCCACTTCATTTTTCTTCAATTTAAGGCGCTTTAAATGTTGTGACCCACGAATAACATGTTTAATAGTGTTAAAACTCGATGTAAAACCACTCTTCGCCTTGATTTTAACAGCAGAGTCGCTTGAATTTAAAGCTAGTCTAATTATCTTTCTTCGGTCTAATTCTGTTGTGGCTCTTGCTTGCCCATTTTACCCATTACACATTTTGTCCATAGTTTTCTTTATTTTTAAGGTTCGATCAAATAATTTTCACACTTCTGCTACTTTTTGGCAATTGTGCGTAGGGGAAGCTTGTTTTCCGCGGGTACTTCAATTTTCGCTTTTTCTGCAGGGTTTAATGGTTTCCCGCGGCCCATCTCTTCTTTGGTAAAATAATTATTATTTTAAATCTACACTTATATTATTATCTTTTCTTCTTACCGTAATATATAGAAACAAGGCGCACACTGTTTCTATTCAACTGGCGCAAAAAAAAAAAAACAGTGTATTTAATGAAGCAATTAAAAAAGTGGTACAAAATAACCTAATGGTATTTTCCTGAATTATTCTGTCCCTGCAGTTTTATTCGCAATAGATCCCTCTTTAAGGAATTAAAGCCAAAAGGTGAATTTATAAATTTATCAAAGCGCTACACGCTCTGATAGCAATAAAAATGTTTGTTTCTATTCAAGTGGAGCGGAGAAGTAATTTTTCAAAGGAAAGAACATTGTGTAAGTTCATAAACGTCGAATAATATTCGCATCACTGCTTTTTTTACAATGCTGAATGCAGTTTCTTTTTTATATTCCCCGCGCGCAAAAGGGGTTATGGCTACCCTTAAAATGTTTTTTAACACAGCACGAGCGATTAGGTAAGTAGGATAGGATTTAGAAGGAGATACCGATGCACATTGGTTTTGAACGATTGCACATCGAAATGGGAGGGGAAAGTCGGGTCAGGTAAAGCATTCCACATTCGTGTGGTGCGACTGAAGAAAGAATCTCTGTACATTACAGTACGTCCGAAGTTGGGCTCAAGGGTGAACTGATGGGCATTCCTAGAAGCGCGAGTATCACGGTTGAATTTTTTAAGGGGAGGAGAGCAACTGGCTATTTCACTAGAACATTGATTATAATAATAGCGATAAAATAGAGAAAGACACGAAACATATCGGCGGTGCTCGAGAGATGTAATTGTTTCTGTTATAGATCTTTCGTCTATCATTTTTAAAGCTCTCTTTTGAATTCTGTCCAACAAACTCAAGTGAGTTTTTGGAGCTCCTGCCCAAAAATGAGAATTGTACTCAAGTTTTGGACGAATAAAGGCTTTGTAGATCACAGCCAGATCAGAAGGGGAACAAAACTTCTTGCATCTACAGAGAAAACCTAAACACTTAGCAGCGATTTTGGCGACATCAAATATGTGGTCATTCCACAAAAGGTGGTCTGTGACACACATACCGAGAACTGAGAGCTGTTCGGTTTCCTCGATGCAAGTGCCGCCCATGGATAGCGGCATTGGGGGTGGGTTTCGCTTTAACGACAGGAGACAACATTGAGTTTTAGAAGCATTAAATTCTACGCGGTTTTTGATTCCCCATTGGACAATGCTGTCGAGATCAGAATTTAATGAGCTTGTCATACGCTGCCGTTCAAGTTCCACATCCGAAGGACATGGATGAGAATCTGTAAACGAATATGAGAAGCTGAGGGTACTATCGTCAGCAAAACAGTTTAATGAATTAGAAGTTTCAGACAAAAGATCATTTATAAAAATAAGGAAGAGAGTCGGAGACAAAACGGAGCTCTGGGGCACACCAGCATTTATTTTGTGGATTTCAGACTTGAAACCGTCCAATACGACTTGTATTGAACGGTCCGAAAGGTAATTTCTAATCCAACGAAGAAGAGGTTCATCGAAACCAAATGCGCGTATTTTCGATAAGAGAGCTTGGTGCCAAACTCGTTCAAACGCTTTTGAAATATCAAGTGCAATAATCTTACTTTCTCCAAAACGATGTAAAGATTTGTTCCACTGTTCGGTGAGATATACCATCAGATCACCAGTGGACCTATTGCTACGAATGCCGTACTGCCGGTCATTAAGAAGCTTTCGTTCCTCGAGATATTTCTTGAGCTGGAAATTAATCAGCGTTTCCATGACCTTGGAAAGAAGGGACGTAAGTGCAATTGGTCAATAGTTAGAGAGAGAAGAAGATACGCCTTTTTTAGGGACAGGCTGGACAAATGCTGTTTTCCACCCACTCGGATAGAGACCAGTAGAGTAGGACAGATGGAAAAAAATTACGCAGTGGTTTTACCAGCGTTGAAGAACACCTCTTCAGAACAATGGGAGGGATGCTATCCGGGCCAGCGGATTTGTGTACATCGAGATCCTGTAGAACTCTAGCAACTGCATGAGTGCGAAAGAAGATTTTTCCCATAAAATCATTTACGCTCTCAAGTACAGGAGGAGTCATAACACTTTCTGGCAGCGTCGAATTAACAGCAAACTGTGCTGCAAGCAAATTGGCTTTATCTTGCGAGCTGACAAAAGGAGTATAATTGAAGATGAGCGTTGGAACCGAGGACGAGGTGGTATTTCGTATGTTTTTTACAAATGACCAACAAGTTTTACTACCTTTGGGACATTGTAGTATTTTTTGCCGTAATTTGTGATCATGTAAAAATTTGGTTCTTCGAATATGAACGTTACAGGTCTTTCTAGCTTGTTGAAACTTTTTCCGGTTTTCCTCAGTAGGGTTGGCTTTATAACATCGGAAGCTTACTTCTCTAACCCTAATAACCTCTTTACAGCTCGAATCAAACCATGAGTTTCATGGCCGCCCCAATCATCAGATTCCTTTTAGTGGTGCTTATATGTTTTTATTGTTTTTTTTTTTGTATTGATTATTATTAAAAAATAAGTTTTTTTAAAAAACTGCATTAAAAAAAAAATAAAAAATAATGAAAACAAATTAGAAATAAATTATTTCGATTTTTCCAAATATTAAATATTTTTATTTTTTAAAGTACCTACCTATTTAATTTTTTGTTTTATCAAATAAAGTTTCTTTTTAAATGATTAATGACCTCGGAAAAATATTTGTTGGTCAACAATTTTTTCTTCAATTTTTAGCATCTATCTTCTCTTAGAGAGTTTTTTTTTTATTCCTCTTTCTATTGGAACTGTTTTCATTTCTCTTGATCTTAGTTTGATTAACAAATTTTGTCTAAGGAAGATGATAAAATTTTTCTGATCTGGCCAAAGTGAATCTGAAGAAAGTGGTCAAATTAATTCCCTCTATATTTTCCAACAAAACTGAGAAATTCTATTTTTGAAACCTTAAACTCTCTTAAAACAAGAAAAAAAAAGAGGCTGGGTGCGACCCACACTAGTAACTTCCCATTGGTATGGACTTATTAATTATTTAAAGCAATTATTTCCAACATACCATTGGCAAACAAAATACCAAAAATCAGAGGAGTGTACTTAAACAAAAATACATGGCTGCAAAAAATATAAAAAGACGAATTAAGTATCAAATGCCAAATTTTTGTTGAATCTTTTCAAAGGAAAGTTAAAAATCTCCAAATTGCACAACATATAGATGATTATTGATATACATACATATATTTCTGGTAAAAATTTTAAGTCCATATCGTTGTTTGTTCCTAAGATATTCGGGTTGAAAAACATTTCTTGAGTTTTTTTTTTTTTAATTTGCTCTAAAAAAACTGTCTATTGAATATTTTTGAAAAAAATACCAAACGTTGACTATTTAATTATCTGTAGAAAAAAATAGACTGGTTTCGGGAATTTATTTGTCCTCCAAATATTTGAGACGATAATTATTTTCAACTGTTTTTCTTAGTTAAAAAAAAGTGTTCGTTGATTTTACCAATTTTGTATTATGTAATTATGAGCCGAATAAAATTAATCCGAATTCGATATCTTTTTCCGTTCTTGAGATATTCGACACAAATGATATTTTTGCGATATTATGACGTTATGTTACGAAGTTATTATCTGTAAAATAAAATCCATCCGAACTGGATATCTACACATATTCCTTCTCGATATATGGTAGACGAAAAAAGTACCTCGAAAGTTCTTGCATACACACATATATACATCTTTTTAAAAACGATGGATTCTGATTCTAGAGACCTCAAAACGTGAAATTATGTCAAAATCTGAATTCGAGAAATCGCACCTTTTACAATAACTTTCAATGTGAAGTTAATAAAACACAATTTTTATCTCATTTCAACTCACCTCTAAAGTCCAGGCCTTTGTGAGCATCAATTCGTGTTCGGCTGTTGGTAAATTCATATTCGCCGCTCGTGTAGCCCTCGATTGGGTGACCACACTTGCATAGATATCAATGGCAGCATCGGCTAAACGTGTCAAAATAAACTGCTCATTGACAATATTCTTGCCGTATTTAATGAGCAAACTTTCAACGGTCTGGCCAAACAAATCAACACACTCGGCTGTTTGTTTTGCATATGGCTGAAGTTCTGGATAAACAAACTGATTCAAATCAGTTCCGCCCAGACCAACAGTACGTGCTGCCCTCCTAGACGATTCTTTAAAGATCAAACCCAAATTAGCTGTTGGATTCTTGAAAGCCCTCTGCAATTCCTTCAGATGTGATCCGGCATATTGTATACCAGTTAAGGCGACGAACAATCTGAGAATGTCATTGGTTCCTTCAAAGATGCGAAAAATCCTCAAATCACGCATCACACGCTCCAGACCAGTGTCCTTCATGAATCCCATGCCACCCAAAATTTGGATTGCTTCATCGCACACAAACCAAGCCGACTCCGAACCAAATACCTTGGAAATGGCTGCCTCGAGATGATAGTCTGAGCTACCGCTGTCCATGTTCTGGGCTATTGTGTAGGCCATGGATTCAGTGGCATATTGGTACATCGACATGCGGGCTAGTTTCTCTTGAATGGCTCCGAATTCCTTGATTTTCTTTCCGAATTGAAGGCGATTGTTGGCATGGTCAGTGGCTTTCTTAATGCACTCCTTCATTGTTCCCGAGAGAGTGGCTCCCATGCCGAAACGTCCATTATTCAGAATGTTCATAGCCACTTTGAAACCTTGTCCCTCACCTCCTAGCACATTTTCAATGGGAATTTTCACATCTTCGAAGTAAACTTCGGTTGTGTTGGAGCACTTGATACCCATTTTCTTTTCAGCTGGCCCATTGGTCACACCACCAAATCCTCGTTCCACAATAAATGCTGTCACCTAGACATAAGTATACATATTAGTATATGAAAAATCACTTTAAAATCAATTCTCACCTTATCCTTCTTTTCACCAGTTTTTGGATCTTCCTGTTCGGTCTGTGCAAAAACAGTGAATATATCGGCAATACCACCATTCGAAATCCAAATCTTCGATCCATTCAGCACAAAATGCGTGCCGTCGGCACTCTTTACAGCTTTCGATCTGATAGAACTAGCGTCAGATCCTGAACTAGGTTCGGTTAAGGCAAATGCGGCATACACCTTCTCAGCAGCAACCTTCGGAAGGTACTTTGCTTTCTGTTCGTCCGTACCGAACAAAAGGATTCCTTTGAATCCGATACTTTGATGGGCACCCAAAGTGATACCCACACCCAAATCATTAGCACCGATTATTTCGCACAAACGGCCATATTGGGTGTTGGTTAAACCCAAACCACCATAATCAGCTGGTACTTGAATACCAAAGGCACCTGTTTCCCAAAGACTGTCCAGAGTTTTTGGATCAACTTGGCTGTTTTCATCGTTCTTAACTGCGTCATTTACTTCCTGTTTTTTAAATAATTTAAGGTACATTTTTGTTAAGAAGGCTATAATTATTTAAATGATATATAGGACATTACCAAAAATAATTTCTCGAAAGGATCAATCAGACTGTTGGTGAATTCTTTTTGTTCGGCATTTAAGACATCTGGATAGGGGAAAACTTGAGATGATTCAACTTGGCCGCGGAATATATTTGCCATGAATGACATATTTTGTGGTTTCTTGGCATTGTCGATTTCCGGGGATTTCTGCTTGGGTTGAGCCTGTGCGGCTGAGGCTAGGCATCTGTAAGGATAATATAAAAGTTTTTACTAAAATGATTTATTAAAACAAAATTATTGGAATAGTTGAAATTAAATTTTTATCAAGTTTAATTCTGTTGATAACCCCAAAGCGAGATGATAAGGAACCTTGGGGTTTTGTATGTAAGAAAAGAATTATTTATTATCTGTTTATTGCCGGGGGTTGAGACTTGAGATAAGATTAAGAAAATTAAATTTATTTGATGATTTTTGTAATTTATCAACGCAAATCGGTACTGGTTTGTTGTTTTAGAATCACGTTTTTTCTCTAAGTTTTGGGTAAAATAATCTCAATCAATGAAGTGTTAATGTGTGTTCCAATGGCACTATGGTTTAAGGTTAATGATAACGCAAAAACTTAAATGTTAAAATAATTGTAATCTCGATGTTCAGTTTATTGAACTTTTGGAAGTGGACAGTTGAAACGTGTATGGCCATTAAAAAACATCCGAATTACAAACATGTTCAAACTATTTAGAATACATAATATAAAATAAGTTTATTTTCTGTAACATTTTCAGTTAATTTATTTAAACATCGAAATATACTCGAAGCCATGTCTAGTTTCAAATGGTAGATCATTTTCCCATTTTATTTCTTTTTGGAAATCTTTTGACAAATATGATTGAAACGATAAATACGTGAACAAAGTATAATGAGCTAGAGCTTCAAAAAGATACCAATTTTTTTTAGTTTTTTCATTTTAACGAGTGGACTTAGAAGCTTAAAATTAGTTTTTATTCAACATACCAATAAAAGAACAATTGTTTTGCTACCTCATTTGTTGATCTACGTCCTTAATTGTCAACACAATTCGATTTTATAAATTTATAGGATAAATCAAGCAAATGTGCCAAGTTCCGAAATGCATCAGATGCGCATTTGAGGCAATGTTTGCGTACCAGATGCGCATCAATAGAGTATTGCTGCCGCATCAAAACTTTTTGGAACTCAGCCAAAGTCTGCCTTTTTCATTGCTAATGCCGTTTTCTCGTAAAAAATCATAATAATAAGTTGAAATGGTAGGATATTCAAGTTTCTGCTGTCTAAAAAAGCTAACAAAAATGGGTCTAAATCGTGCATCAAAATTTTTGGGAGGGCGCAAAAAATTTCATACTAAAGGGGTGTGTCATTTACCCGTCAAACTGATTTTTATATTGGGAACGTTCAGAAGACAAAAGGGACTCCATATGCAGTCAACTACATATATTGAACGGAAATTTGCCTCAAAATAATTTTTTTTTCGACATGTCATAACATCAAACTTAGAACTTTTCTTGAATAGGTACTTTACCTCAAGTAGTCTTTAAGAAAAGAAAAGAGAATCCTTGACATGGATAGAAAATTCCGTTGAAACAAAATTTCAATTTCAACGCGACCGCACAAACAATTTACAAAACGGTAAAATAATTTTTAATTTCAAAGCTGACAATTTTGACAAGAACACACTTCATTTGAAATTAAGGCAGGTATTTCGTCACTACCTTTCCAATAACTTTCCAATAAAAGTACCCTTCATTTGAAGGCAATTTTTCGACAGCTGGCCAATCACAGACTAGAAATTTGCCTTACTTGCGAGTCCACAAAGTCATCTGAAGGTACCCATCGTTTATTCAAAAGTTGATGAAAAATTTCACAATAAAAAAAAAATTATTATGCACTATTGTTGGTCTCACCTTCCTTTTAAAATATATCTGTTGTTGTATATGTATAAGTCTAACGGGAAAAGCACTATAAAGACTTGAATCACATTTTTCCCAATAAAATCGATTTTCATTCCAAAAAAAAAAAATTCAAATGTACTTTATCAACATTATATAATAATTAATCTAATGACGCTTGGAACTTGAGGTAATAGTTGTCAGATCTTTATGAATAAGGTAAATAATTATAGGGGAAATGCTGACCTAAATTTGTATGTAAAACTATTGAAAAATGTTGACAAAATTATGCATTATGGTATAAATGGTAAATTTCAACATGATTTTCGCACTTTAAATTTAATACTTGATATAAAATGCTATAATTTTCATCATAAATAATAATGATAAGAGATGTTTTATGATTTATTCAACTGGAGCGGTGCTAAAATTGGTTATATCGATTTTTAACAAAAAAAAATAATTTGTATTGAAAGAAACGAAGATTTTAAAAAACTCATTAAGACAGGTTATGGTTTATAGAAAAAAAAAAAAAAATGATCCACAGTTACATTAGAAATTTGAAAAAAAAAAATGAAAAAACAAATTGGGGCATATTCATAGTCGCAGGTAAACCCAGGTAAGTAAGTAACTAAGATACAGTTTAAGACAATTTTGGCTCAACGAATACACACCGTTTTTAATTACAAATTGTTGGTTTTATATTTTTAGAAGATAATTAACTTTGTATACTACACAAATAGCTTCAAATATTTTGAAGTGATAAACTTAAAAAAAAAAATCAACGTCCGAAAATTCAACTAAACCTGTTTAACTTAGACCCACCTGTAAAATGACTATGACATTGAGTTAATAATTTTTGTGTCCCACTTGGCTTAATAATAAAAAATAGTATACATAAAATTAAAACAGAAAAAACTTTTATTGCAAATTTGTTGGTTATCATCTTTAAACATATGGGCGCGTATTCATAATCAATTTTAAACTGTGCCTAAGTTAAGCCTAGGTTTAATTTTATTTTCAAATGTTGATTCTATTTTAATATATTTGAAGCTATTTGAGTAGTATAGGAAATCAATTAACTTTTTTTAATACCGTCTTTATTCATTAAGCCAAGTTTGTCTTAAACTGTAGTTTATTAAAACAGTAGATAATTAGTGACTAAAAAATTTAAAAAAATTTTTATAACTTTTTGTCGAAAATGACTAAAATAGTTCCGAAAATGGGCCCTATTGCGGTTCTCGATCAGCGATCGCACTTTCAACGATCATCACCATCGACTGATTTCTCAATCGGTATTGCGTAACTTGATCGAGTAGTATTTGAGTTTTTGTGAATGAAACAGTATAAATTGTGAATTATTCATACTTGGACGTTTGACAGATTGATTTTTTTTTCAGACTGAATTATTTATTTATTTATCTCGTTTCGTGAAGTTTGCAATAAAATTGTTTATTTTTATAAAAAAAAAATTTCTTAAAATATGAAATGGATATATCGAAGCGTTGTTAAGTGAAAAAGATTCAGAAGAAGATACAATAAATAGAATTTTAGAGGCCATCAGAAAACGGCATAATATAAGAAATTCATTCAACCCCTTGGAGTTCGTTGATAAATTGTACGGATTTACCTGATTCTGTAGTTTTTGTTTTTCTTTTAATTTATTTGTCTTTTGTAGCTTTGTTAATTATTTTTGATAATCCAAGCTGATCAATTTAAGGTGGGAATATGCAAATCATCGATTCCCAACATCCTTAAATTGTGTACTGTGTTACAATTCTGTGCCCAAACATCATATCAACTAAGTTTGGAAAATAATTGTTCGTTGGGTTGGCTCAATCTACTGCATCCTTAATCTTAAAAGAAGTCCTAAGTGTAAAAGAAACTCGCATATGTATGTCCAAAATAAACAAAAGTTAAATACGCCAAACAAAAGTGTACTTCTTTGAAAAATTCGGATTCTCAAGAGTTTTATTGGGTGCATTGATGGCTTTTATCTGTTTTGTCGTTGAAACTTGTTTCGCCCTGCATTAAGAATAATAATTAAATATACCTACCTATTTTCCTTATAAACAAAAATTTGTTTAAATAAAAACACTCACATGTTCTCTACATAATATTTTACTTGTTTAATAGACCCCGTCGACCACAAAAATGCGGTCGACAACGAGCGATCGGATTTTCGATAATTGTCGAACGCAATCGACAACCATAATACCGATTTTTCAATTTGTCGATCGTTGATCGCTCGTTAGCGATTATCGATCAACGATCGACAACCGCAATAGGGCCCAATGTCTCATAATTGTGGAAACTCTTTATCGATCCTCAAAAATGAGATATGAATGAATGAATGTTGTTTTTATCCCAGTGCTTAGTTTTTATAGTTTTTATGCATACATTTCGATAGTACCTACAAAACAACAACAGCTTAGTCCTAATACCAATACAAAATATTACACATCATTGGTGTTTACTCCCAGACTTGCTCGCTTTCAACTCAGTAACAGGTGATACGCATACACTTCGCATCTATGTATAAACTGGGCTTTATTTTTGAAAGCTGAAAAAGCCTATTTTTACACTTTTTTTTTTTCAAAAAAGTCAAGCTAATGATAGCTATGCACATTATATTTTTACTAACAAACGAATGCAGTCTCAATTTTCAATTGCCGACTCTTGTTCTTTCACATTTAAATGTTTTTATTCAATCAAAGCAGATCAGAGCAGATATTTATTTGTCCCCTAAGACAAATTGACAGTTTGCTAATTTTAGTGCAGAACATACACAAACGGAACCTTTAACCATTACAAAATAATTATTAATTTATTAACATTAAGTTTCTATGTTCTCAACAATAACAGAACCTTCCAAGAAATAACATTTACATAGTAGAAATTCATATAGATTTCATTTATGCTTGTAAACATTTATTCCAAGAAAAGTATTTACATACTTGAACTAATTTGTGCATAAAGTATTCAAAGGAAAAACATGACGAGCAAAAAAATATACAAAATAATTAATTCAAAGAAAATATATTTATTATGTGTAAAATAAAAATAAGATCAATCAACATTTTGCCTATTCAGTAAAATGAGGGAAACCCAAGTTATTTAACTGACACAACTAAACGATATGCTACTTTTTCAATTGTTATTCTCAGAAAGAAACACCATAATATCAAAGTCCAATAAAATATTTACAGTAGACTTTGAACCCATTGCTTGCGTCACAGCTATAGTTTTATGAATGCATTACAGTCTCTAGAAAACGCCAGATTGGTAGGGTAGAGTTGCCTTATTTCGGCCGTCTCCAGTAGCCGGCCGCCTACCAATAAAAGAGTCATAATTAGTGAAATAGTAGTGATACTTCTGTGGTTAGAGTTTTTAAAGGGTCTGTCGTCTCTTTCCTACTAGTTGCAACTTTTTTCGTTCCATTATACAAGTATACTAGCTCAGTTTTTACTTCTGTAGTTGTGCGATCTGGCCGGGACACGATTTTATTAAGTTTTGTTGTCAAAAACGTTAGTGTGACATTGTTCCAAAATAAGCGTTTATTTTGAAATATTTTGAAGTAAATGTCTTTTATGCGTTTATATTTGTTTATTATGCTATATTTTAGTAAAATCTACTTTAAAAAGCAAAAAAAAGTAATTTTTACTATTTTTTTTAAGGGGGCCCACAATAGGACAGACAAAAAACCTCTGTTGCCTTTATTCGGCCACCCCGCCGAAGATATGAAACATTATTTTTTGTTTGTCTCCTTATTTCGGCCCCTTCAAAAACCAAAGGAAAAATACCACAATTTTATTATATTTAATTATATTAAATTTTATTGTATTAAGGGCCAATTTTTCAATAGTCAGTTAAGCTTAAGTCAGTTAGTACTTAATCCTCAGAAAGAGCAAAAACATATTTTTCAATAGTCAGATATACCTAACTTAATTTATCTGCTCATTGAGAAGTCTGATTAAGTTATACATAGGAATAAATATTTTCTATATCCGCATCAATCATTTTTTGTCAACGTTGCTGTGAAACAAACGTTAAATAAAATTTAAATTAACTAGAAATAATGTTCTATATTATACACACAAATAAAAATCTCATAAACATAAGTATAAATGTTAAAAAACGACTTTCAAATATTATAATATTCTATAAAACATATTAAACGATATTTGATGTTAAAAGGCCAAATAACTTTATTCTTCCGGCAGATAACTCTGAGGATTGAAAAATCGGCTCTAAATTAGGTATTAATATTAATAGTTAAACGTGGTTTTTATTACGCATTTTCTAGAGAAAATTGAACTTAAAGTCAAAAAATTAGTATTTAAAAGAAAAATGGTACAGGCTACAAACAGGATATCTGAAGACTTAAAAAAGATAGAAAATTTATTCAAACGCAGTTACAGAGGCTGGTATTTCTTCTAAAAATAAAAGCATACCTAAAATGTCTATCGTTAGTATTATTAGGGGTACACCAAAGTAAGCCTTTTCTTAAATCCTTGATAAAAGATGCAAAAATTAGAGATATAGACCATTACTCTACAACGATTTTGTTCTTAGAGTATTTCCAAGAATCATTTTCTAAAATATTATTGACAAATTGAAGGACACCCTGTATTAATTTTTTATGTTTAAAACTAGTTTTGTTATTTTAAGTAATAAGTCTATTTAATATTGTTTTTTGTTGAATTAAGGTTTTATTTTCTGTTTCCGTTTTCAGTTAAATGAATTTTTTGTCAGGAAAATATTTGTTAATGTTTAACACTTGTTTTTCTAATATAACTATATAAGGAACTTTTATAAGGAACGAAAATAAAATAGAAAATAATAGTATAGCCTTTTTATTGAGGGGCTGAGTATAGGAAACAAGGTGACCGGAATTAGGATCCAAAGGGCAGAATACAGGAAAATGTGAGTTTTTTTTTTCATACAAACAATGAAATATATTGTTTTACGTTGAAATATCATTGTTTAATCACCCTTATTACGGTTGTCGTGTCACTAAAACGACACGTCCATAGAGGCGGCAATTGATATTTTATTAAAACTAATTTCGTCATAATGATGAGATGGTTCGAGATTGGAGAGAATATCGAAGATTTGGGTTAATTTAAACGCCAACTTTCGCCTCTAGAGCCTTGTCGTTTTATACCTACTACGTTTTCATTAGACCCAAAATGAGGTAATTTCGAAATTTGTCAAAAAAGTGTTTTCATTATCAAATTTGCTAATTTCATTTGACATCTCATTTCATTTTGATTTTGGAATGGCTGTTAGTCGTTTATTTTTGTTGTTTTCTCTTCATAAAAAAGCTTTTAAGACAATCGTAATAGGGGTGAATGTTTTTATAACTCTTAATAAATATCGAATGAACTATTTGTTAAATAAAACAATATCATAAAGCAAGGCTTAATGACAAGTTTTGTAGGAAAATTTCATTAAGGGGCCGGCTACTGGCAACACTACCCTATTTATACAATTCTAATTTCTAATGGTAGGACATATTTTACAATGACATTATGTACAATGTACCTATAAGGAAACTACTTTTACCTACCGTCAAATACTAGGTAGGAAACAAAATCGTTTCCTACTTTGTCACTACCAAGATTTCTGTGAACTCAATAATTTTGTTTCTGCCAACAAATTTGTTTGTCTCTTCTTTCTATTAATCAAGGTTGTTTTTGCAATGTCAGAAAACATACACAAAAAAATAAAAAAACATAATGTGGTGAAATACCTACATAAATGTACATACATACATTAAACAAATAACACCACACCCCCAGTTTTCGAGACTCTTTTTTATTTAAATTAATTGGGAATAGATGTAAACTTATAGACTTTTTATAGACTCGTAGCTTCTTATAGTCTTATAGATAGCAAAAAATAAACAAAATAGCTTTTATAGATAGGTACTAAACTAACAACATTGAATACTTTTTGCCTCTGACGTAGATTGTTTTTGTGTTTTATATAATCTTGTTTATCTCCACACTATAAGCTTGTAGGCGAAGATTGGACTTTGTACAGACATTTATCATCGTTTTCTTTTTAAAAATATGGTGAACATAAGTTGTTGTTAGTGTACCATGAAATTTATTAGTTTCGTAATCTAATCTTTAGAAAACGAGCCTTTCTTCTGGTTGTTGGCCTACCAAAGTTGTTTTCTTTGTTAAATACCTACTATACTTACATACAATCCTCTTAAAATTTTATTTGTTAAATTTGAACTCATTTTTATATAAATCATGATTTTAGAATTTTTATTCGCATTTCCCCCTACCTTTCGCATGAATGTTTTTTCCTAGTTTTACAGTTTTATAGATTTTAATTCAATCACTTCGTTAGATTTTTGTTTTCAATCTTCGAATTTTTGTTAATTTATTATCTAAATTCCTGAGGTACAAAGGTCGGTTATTATATTATTGCTCCTATTTTTATATCAATAACAAATATATTCAAGGTCTGACATAGTTTGTGCGATTTTAATAAAAATACAATTTATGCAATATGAGGAAGTATGTATATTATGTATGTACAAAAATGAAAATTTTACCTTCGAAGTTCGTTCTTGGTGAGATTGCCAGTTGATTTAATAAGTGATGTGCCCAAACGCAACATTTTTGTTTTATTTATTTTTTATTAAACAAATATAATATTATAAAACAGCACTTGCTTCCTTTTTTCGTTTAGATTTTTTATTAATTTGTACTTGGTTGATTCAGAAAGAGAGAATAAATTAAATCTATTTTATTTGATTTTCTTTTTTATTTACAAGGGAGCGAACACAACAGAATTCAAACAGCGATAAATGACGAATGTCGCTTGCAATTCTTTGGTGCTCTTCGTTTTTGTTATTTCTACTTTTTTCAAGGGTGGTAGAGTAGAGTTGTCTCTTTTGATAGAGATGGACAAAACTACAAATACATTTTTTGAAAATGCGATGCCATGCGTTGTATTTTGTATGCGATGGAAATGAAATAGGGGATTGGTGAGGATGACTGGTATTACAATTTGAATTTACTTGGGTAGAAACAAAAGCTGTTTTATTTTTTTTATCGGGATTTGGATCTGGATTAACTTTTACACGTAACCTTGAGGCTACACGGGCAAGTACTGGCAAGCAAGTTGGCTACATAGATTAACTGTCTAATTCCTTTAGGTGAATATGCTGTGACGTAGGCGGCAAGCAACTTGCCAGGTAAGTTGCCGGGCAAGTTGCTTTCAAGTTTCTTATTGGCTACGTTCTGCTAGACTTGCTAGGGTTCGACCTTACACTTTGATTAAAATTGCTTAAAATATGGTAAATTGTACTTAAATGACAAAAATGAAAATAAAACCACAAAGTCGCAATCTCACATGGGTTTGTACTTCATCTGAATCATAAATTTCGGTTTTTTAATTCAAAAATTTAATTTCCAAAATTTCTATTTGTTTTATAATAATTCTTTAAAAAATCGGATTTTTTGGATGATTTTTAATCCATCATTATCATAGACATCCTTTAATGGAATTTGACATTCATACCTAGACAGATAGCTAAGAAACTAAATTATATCGTATGAGGAATATTGTGTTCCAAATGTCACCAAAAGCGCTAAAATCGAAAAAATCAGATTTTTTTAAGTTTTTTCAATGCATCATCTCCGTAGCAATCTTTCAGTTTAATTTGACGGCCTATGGCTTGACAAATCGGTAACAGAATGTTCCAAATGTCACCCGAAATCCCCAAAACTCTCATTTTATCTTAGGATTTTAAAGATATTTTGTATAATTCATCATAATCATAGCCATCATTAAATCATATTTGACAGTTGTTGTTGCCTATTTTTGAAATGTTTTAATTTCATGGTCCCTCTCCTCATTAAAAGTTGTGGCAGAAAGAATATTCAATTCCAAATATTTCCCGAAAAGCTATTCAAATATCGCTTTATAAACAAGTCTGAACGAGTCCACTTGCCTTTCAACTTGCTTCGCTACTGGCTTCAGAAATTCCATTCCAGTTGACGAGCAAGTTGCTTAGGTTTGTATGTGTTAGTAAAAAAATGTGTTTGTATAGCAACTTGCTTGCCAGTACTTGCCCATGTAGCCTCGGGGTAATACAAAAACAATTTGGGATCCTGCTTTCTTTTTGGATCTATTTCAAGATCAAATAATTAGTCTAATTCTCAACACCAGGTGACCATTTTGATTCGTAAATGTTGTCAGCAATGTGAAAAAAAAACAAGATCCAGATCCCGATAAAAGATAATAAATGCGTTTTATTTAGGCCTATTCTGCCATATCTGTTATTTTGCTATGAATTGTCTGTTATGATGCATAATGGTGGATTTACATGTATCTGCATTTGGTTTCTGCACAAAAAAAGGGATGCCAAATACAAAATGTATATTTGTTAGATAGAGAGAAAAGATCAAAATGCAGAAGAAGTTTGTTTCTGCATTAAAGGAAAGTGCCATAATGCAGAAATGAAGACTAACATGTTCATCTTTCTTCAACGCAAATTGTGGATGAAATCGGATGCATTGTTGACGATACAGTTTTGGGCCCGTATGTGCTTTCGATGACTTTTTTTTTGCGATAGCACCAATCCATCAACACATCCCTTCCAATGGGAAGTGGAAAAATATTTCCAGAAATTTTTGATGTTAAATTTGGATTCTAAGACACGTATGAAGGCTGCGATGTATTTATTTTTGAACTGATGGGAAGATGGCAAATCGCTCCAAATTTTCAAAACTTTTAACGTATTTGGAACTGTTTAAAGCTACTTGTGCAAATACGGGACAATAGTTTCTTTAGTGTGCGTCAAATTGTTTGATACAAACACCCGGGATTGAAAAACTTCATTGTAATAAAAAGCAGAAGTAAACAAAGTAATTTGCCTTTGATTCCAATGTGCGCTCTGAACTTCATCCTGGCTTTCACATACAATATTCTCAGCGAAGTCGAGTTGGAGAAGACCTTCATCACCACATTCAGTATTTGAAAATCGTCGGCGATCGTATTTGTTGAAAGTTTCTGATTGTTAACCTTTGACAAAGCTGTGTTTCAGAAATTGTGTAGATAAAGTGACAATGTGTCGAATGAGATCAGATATAGTTCTAATTTCTTCGTGTCTTTCGATTATTTTGAAGGCTTTTTTTGCAGACTTTCCATGAAAGTTCCGAATCGAGTAGATTTCCGCCAACTAAGTCTTTTAGCTTGCACTTGTCATGGAACACTTGTCACATTTTGAAAACTAGCAGTCTATTGATGAATCCTTACAAAGGAACTGACTCACGAAACCATTCTCATAGTTCAGCACATTCGGTACACACTTATGAAGGGCACCAACAGCTTCAATAAAGTTAGAATGATATGAAGACATACACATATTGTGTGGAAGATCATTTACAAGTTTTACGTTTGGTGGTCGTGGGTTTTTAAAATGTGCGAGACTACAAATCCCTTTAAAAAGAAAATTGAAACATACTTGAGCCCTGCTCAAGGTTTCCTATGAGTAAATACAGTTTTAACAGTTAGAACTCCATCTTCATTGGTTTCAGCAGAAAATGTCTTTTAACGTTACACATCTTTAAAGATTGTTAAAATGAAAAAGGTAGTTAAATTTGAACGATTTTTTTTAAATTTATGATAAATTAATATAAAATACTCAATAACACTCAAAAAGTTCAAATCCTAAAACCTTCATATCATAAGTAGAAAAACTTTTTAGAAATTCGGTCTCATAACGTTACACAAAGTAGAGCGCGTTTGTTATATTAAATATACAAGTTTGAAAATATATTTGACCAAATAAATGGCGTATTTAATTAAATAACACTTTTCCATGAAAATTATAGTGAAATCGTGCAAAAAAAGATTATATCAAGAAGTAAAAAATACCTTTTATTGTGAAATTGAATTTCCGGCCATGTTGGAAGAGATCAAGGATCAAAGTTAGACTGCGGCTAAAGTCAAACAAGAAATGTTCTTGTTGTTGAAATTAATATTAACCGTTACTGTCAAATGTACTCTTTCTAAATATTAACAAAGCAGCGGTAAATTCTAAACAAAAAAAATTGTTGCTTGGTTTCATTTCTCGTGGCCGTGACCATATGTACATTTTGCACGTTCATTCGATTAAAACTAATTTGACAAATAATCCGATGAAAGGGTGTCCCAAAAGTCAACGTCGAAACGAAAACGGGTGATTGGGTAGGTGGTGCCACTTATTTGTGAGTTATATGCATTCGAACAAAAATCGAAAAAATGGTTACCATGTGACGCTCTATCAAGTGCTGTGATTGCAAATCTTAATTTTTCTCAATTTGTATTTGTGTTAGGGAACCTTGAATAACCCTGCTAACAATTGCATTCAAAAATTCAAACACACCTGCATCAGTTTTAAACAAAATATCACTTTTGTTGTCCAACTAAGTACTTAACATTTTTACATGACCCTAATTCAATGGACTGTAGTGTAAACAAAACTGTACTACGAAATTTTGGCAAAGTTACCTTAAAAGTTGGCGTGTTCAATATTCCATAATTCCATAAATAATGGAAACAAAAATGTTTTTCTCAAGTAACCTGGTAACAATTTGCACGAAAGGCATGTAGAAAATCTAGCTGTGTGAAGTGGGAACCCCGAAGTCAAAATTTTTGGGTGGGGTTTATCATAATCGTTTGTCCATCGTTTGTCCACGTTAGTCCACCCTCAGGAAAAAAGTTATTAAGCTTTTATTTTTTATAGCAACTCCCCAAAATCAAAAAACTCATCTACTGCCCCCAATAGATAACTTAGGAGGATGAGACTAAGGGCCAGTTTGTTCACAGTGGGATAAATTTAGTATGTGTCTTTCATAGGCTTTAATTAACAACTAATACTTGGAATTTTTTAAACAAAATTTGATCAACAAACACATTTGGGGATTTCCCAGCTCCATTAATAATGGATTAAAGATAATTAGCTGTGTACAAACTGGCCCTAAGTGCATTCGTTTGTCCACCGGCTGTTTAAGATTATAAATACAAAATAATCGTTTTCCACAATTAGATCAAAAGTTATTCAACATTTCTTTTTTATAGCAACCACAAACAAATTTTTTTTACCAAAATTGTTTAAATTTCAATCGTTTGTCTAGGTTAATCTAGCAAAAAACATTTTTAGACCTTCCTTCAAAAGTTATTCATCATTCGTTTTTATAGCAAACCTCCCAAAGTCGAAAAGCTTGACCAACACACCAAATGATAACTTAAGCGAATGAAACTAAGTGCATCCGTTGTCCACTGGCTGTTTAAGATTATCCATACAAAATAATCGTTTTTCCACCCTTAGATCAAAAGTTATTCAACATTTCATTTTTATAGCAACCCCAAAATAATTTAAATTTTTTTTTCCCAAAATCGTTTTAATCCCAATCGTTTGTCCACCGTTTGTCCAGGTTAGTCCAGCAAAAAAAAATTTTTAGACCTTCCTTCAAAAGTTATTCATCATTCGTTTTTATAGCAAACCCCCCAAAGCAAAGCTTGACCAACACCCCAAATGATATCTTACGCGAATGAAACTAAGTGCAATCGTTGTCCACCGGCTGTTTAAGATAATCCCAAAAAATAATCGTTTTTCCACCCTTAGATCAAAAGTTATTCAACATTTCGCGTCACAGATTAACCATTTTATCGATTTTTTTTCCGAATGCCTATAACTCACAAAATGCATAGCTACGATTTTTTTTATCATTTTTCTGATAACTGTCACTACTTACACTATCACCCGTTTTCGTTTCGACGTTGACTTTTGGGACACCCAATGTATGTACATTGTACACATACATAAGTGTGTTCCGGGTCTACTCCCTTATAAAATCCGGAACAGAAGAACACTCCGAAAACATTACTCGGAACGGCCAATCGAAGTCTTCTGGAGTTAAAAAGGAGTAACTCCGAACCTCCAACCGAAAACGACATTAAACTGTGCAAAATCAAACAAATAATTCACAATTAGCTAAAATGAAAAGTTGGAACTGCAATTACAAAAATCGATGGACTCAACTCGCAATTCTTTCTGTTGTGCGCCAATAGATTAAATGGCTGGATAAATTATTTTCTTAAAACTTGGTACCTAGTGGTTTTAACCTAGTACACCCATGCGTTTTCTGATTTTTTTTTTACTAAAAATAACAGGACCTGCTATACAATTTTTTAACCAACCAAAAAAAACACTAGAGCCCTGTCGAAAACTAGATAGTATTTCTGCGCGTATTTTTGCACATTTCTTATCGTAGGTATCGTTATTTTTTTTTAAATTTTATTAACATGATTTTTTAAAGTGTTTAAAAATCACTTTATACTAAGTTTTAAAAAGATATCAAGTCGTTTTCAAAAAAATTAAATTTCGAAAACGACTTATAGCCCAGTTAAATTAGACAAAAAAAGCCCTAACCCGGACACACTTTTTTACAGGTATACTTCTTAGTGGAATTGTTCAGAACAGTGTTCTTAATTTTTTGCTATTCTGGCTACCTAATTGTTCTAGAAAGACCATGCAAGCTTAAAATGGACAGACTTTGACTTCAAAATCAGCGAAGCATACACAGAATTAGAAACAGGTGTTTTATAGCGACACTGCACAGTGGTTCCAGTTGTATGGAGAGGCGGTCATAGATTTCATAGATTTCAATGAAATTTACAGGGTCGATACTCTATAAACAATTCTATAAGACATCATCAGGCAAAATGTCCGCCCACTAACACGCCCACTTTTTCAAATCTTCAAATAATAAAAATTCTTGTAGGTAGGAAAAATACATTAATTTTTTTATATACTTTTTTATTTTTTTTTTATTTTAATGGTAATAATAATGAGCTTATCAGTTAATTTGAGTCCTTATCTTTGAAAAATTTTTACACATATTTTTGAACAAATAATACAAAAAAAGTTTTTCTAGAACCACTTTTAGAGGTTTTCTTGATAACTACTAAAAAAGAGTAATAATTGCAGTGCAATGCAAAATCGAAAAAAATGCCCAGGTCCAAGAAATATTTATTAAAAGGCTGACATTTTGTGGACATGTTCAGAACAGTACCAATAAAAAAATCCCAAATAAAAAAAATGCTAGGAACAGTTTTTTTAAGTATATTAATTATGACAAACAAAAATAAAGGAACCCTAGAACATTTTATTATTAAAATGATAACAGAGAAAAATAAAACGTTGGTCTAACGAAGAAAAAATGCGTGTTTTATTGGTAAAACCATCCATAGTACAGTACGATTTTACACGCATACAAAATACAAGAACGCTAAGTAGCTCTACGCACTATAAGAAACTAAAGTAGAATTCTGCTGTGAATGAATTTTTGACATGTATTCGAGTCTCGAATTGGATATTTAGGAGGAATATTGTGAAAAGAACTTTAAAATTTTTTCAGCGGCTTCGGTTGATCTCCTCAATCTGGAGACATAAAAGGGAACTCTAAGGGCTGGCGACCACATGCAGCTTTCAGTCACGAAACTGTTTAGTTGCTAAAATGAATAATATGAATAATATATATGTGGGCGCCAGGCCTAAAACACTTAATTTGCGCGAACATGTATTACAATTGGGATTTTGTGTGATAACACACTTGCAGTTGGGCTGCATAGCTTTCGCTCCGTCCAGTCAAATTAGACATTGACCCGGACAAAATTTTGTACAGGTATATTTTTTAGTGGAATGGTTCAAAACAGTCTCCTTAATCATCTGTTAAAAGTCCCAAGCAATCCGCGTTGGCATACGACCACAATATTGACAAAATTCAGCCATCTTGCACTCTTTGTTTGTGGATATATTACTGGAACTTGTTGCCATAAAAAGACCATTCAAATGTCAAATGGACAAGCTTGGATTGACAAAATCAGGAAATTTAATACAAATTAGTTACAGGTATTGCATGGCTACTGTTTTGAATTAAATGTATTTAACAGAGTAAATTGCAGTGCAAATTCGAAAAAATTAAGAATGTCCCATAAATATTTACTAAAAAGCTGAAATTAAGAGGACATGTTCACAACAGTACCAATAATCATATGTGTAAGTTCCCAAAAAATCCCTTTTATGGTTAAACTGCCATTTATAAAAGAGTATCATCATTTATATTTTTTGTGGGTTTTGGCTACAGGTACCTGGGGTTTATTTTTGTCCTAGAAAGATCATTCAAACATAAAATAGACATGGACGTTAAAGAAGAGACTCTTAATAGCTGATCCTGCTCCAGAGGATATTCTAAAAATTATATCATGCAACTGCGAATGTTAATGCGAGCGTAGCTGTGTTTACCTACAAAGTGGTCTTAGCTGCATGGCAATCTGTGGTTATTGCGCCGTCCGGTCATGGTTGTTTTAATTGACCAGAAGACATCGACGAAAACGACAGCGAAGATATTGTTCAATACGAAGGTATTGATTGTAATACATGAATGTTTAAATTTTCAACAACCACTTGAGTGGTCTAGGTTCGATTCCAATTGACGGCACTAATTTATAAATTAAATTGAACATAAAGGCTAAGCACCACTGAAAGGAATCCGATGATTGGTGTGGGAGCCATGAAATTGCAATAATTCCAGCCAAATACAATGGTGGTAGCCCACTCAAGTGGTTGATGAAAATTCAAACATTCAATAATAGAAATTACGGAGCGAAAGCTATGCAGCCTAACTGCAAGTGTGTTATCACACAAAAAAACCCAATTGCACTTTCATATAAATGCATATTATTCATTTTAGCAACCAAACAGTTTCGTGACTGAAAGCTGCATGTGGTCGCCAGCCCTTAGAGTTCCCTTTTTTGTCTCCAGATTGAGGAGATCAACCGAAGCGGCTGAAAAAATGTTAATTTTCACAATATTCCTCCTAAATATCCAATTCGAGACTCGAATACATGTTATAGTGCGTAGAGCTACTTAGCGATCTTGTATTTTGTATGCGTGTAAAATCGTACTGTTCTATGGATGGTTTTACCAATAAAACACGCATTTTTTCTTCGTTAGACCAACGTTGTATTTTTCTCTGTTATCATTTTAATAATAAAATGTTCTAGGGTTCCTTTATTTTTGTTTGTCATAATTAATATACTTAAAAAAACTGTTCCTAGCATTTTTTTTATTTGGGATTTTTTTATTGGTACTGTTCTGAACATGTCCACAAAATGTCAGCCTTTTAATAAATATTTCTTGGACCTGGGCATTTTTTTTCAATTTTGCATTGCACTGCAATTATTACTCTTTTTTAGTAGTTATCAAGAAAACCTCTAAAAGTGGTTCTAGAAAAACGTTTTTTGGATTATTTGTTCAAAAATATGTGTAAACATTTTTCAAAGATAAGGACTCAAATTAACTTATAAGCTCATTATTATTAATTAAACAAAATAAAAAAGTTTATAAAAAAATTAATGTATTTTTCCTACCTACAAGAATTTTTATTATTTGAAGATTTGAAAAAGTAGGCGTGTTAGTGGGCGGACATTTTGCCTGATGATGTCTTATAGAATTGTTTATAGAGTATCGACCCTGTAAATTTCATTGAAATCTATAAAATCTATGACCGCCTCTCCATACAACTGGAACACCTGTTTCTAATTCTGTGTATGCTTCGCTGATTTTGAAGTCAAAGTCTGTCCATTTTAAGCTTGCATGGTCTAGGAGACATAAAACCATTTAGTTTTCAGTTTTCAATTAAGAGTTATTAGGGGTAGTGACTAATAAAAGCCAATTCAGCATCATATTTCCCAATTTAAAAAGAAAAATCAAAAACAAAATTTTCAATTTTTTTTTTTAATAATTTTGAGTTTGAAAGTTATTTTTACAAAAACTATGGACATCAATAACTTGATTTGAAAATAAAATAAAAGAACGGAGTTCTGGCTTTCAAAAAAGTTTGTAAGTGTTGCCGTTGTTTTTTAATATTATTTAAAAAAAAATGCCCCTCCTCTCTAAAGGAGGGGAGAAAGACCCCCCCCTCTATGGCCAACAAATTTTGTATTGAGTTTTTTGAGCTTTTTTTGTTTTTTTTTTCCAGGTAAATTGGTCAGAAAACATTCAATATCTAAGACAATGACAGGTTTTTCAGATTTGTTGACTTTTCTATCCCCCGCATCTCCTTTATTATTGACACTGGAAAAAACCCACGCAGAAATACAATCCAGTTTCCGACAAGGCTCTAGAGAGTTTCACATATCAACAATCCTATTATATAAAGATGTCTCACAACCATAGTAAAAAGTGTGATATGAAAAAAAAGACAAAAGAAATAGGGAAAAGTGTCGTATGATACTGCAAAGTCATGCATGCCTGGTGCTTTCAAAATGTTTGTGCTTTGTGTAAAGAGACTTCCGAGATGGAGTACCGAAACAAGTCCAACAAGTTTTTACAATGGTACTGAAATCCAGCAAGGGCTTGCCAATTATATGACAATTAAATTATTTGTCAGCATATACAAATACATACATATGTATGTTTTATGCAATTATGTACTTTAAATTTGCGTTCCAAATTATGTTTCATAAAAATTAAAAAAAAAAATATTTAAAAAACAAATTAGTTCACACCTGTCCGAAAAATAAAATGGCATCCTTTTTTTCTCAAAATATAACAGAAACAGGTAAGGGAGATTTAAAGCTATTTGTATACCTAGATATGTACCTATGTACATACAATTTAAAAAAAATGTACCGAGTAAGATAAATTTCTCATATTACTATTTTGCGTAGTAATAATAAATAGAAAAAAAAATTAATTTTTGTGTACATACGTTTGTAACTATGTATATATTTACTCCCATCCCTGACTCACTGAACTGGGAATGCTGTAGTTTGGCGTGTAAATTGATTTCTGAGCGAGTGAGGCGATATTCAAATGATTATCTTTTAAAGGAGCGACTATAGACTGGCACTGAAAAACTGGGCCTCATGGAGTACGTTGAATGTTTAGGTTTTTCTTTAATTCAAATGTCAATAATAATAAATATTTTAATACATAATTTGGTATCAGACATGCTGTACATGTGTTACAAACGATTTTTTAAATTAATTGGAAAATCAAAAACAAAATTAAGCAAAATTGAATGCTTTATTAATAAACATCCATTACATTACCAACAAATCATGACTTTAAATCTAATCACTGGCGGACAAAGGTAGGGGCGGCCCCCAAATCCAATTCAACCTCCATAATTGCTCATTGAACAATGAAACAAAATATGTGTAGAATGGATGTACATTACATTTACATAGGTAGGTATATATTTTAAGATTTTAAGAAAAATACGTTCATATGAATTCACCTACTACCTACTAATTATATTCTTTTTCGTAATGTTTCTATATCACACATGAAGAAAAATTTTATGGGGGCCCTCATCTCGAACTCAAAATTTTTTTTGTTCAAACTTAATTTTTTGACGGGAGCACTCATTCCACTCAATAAACACTTTTGTATTTACATATTCTAAAAAGACAATATATATGTACATATGTACATAATATACAAAAATCGACGTTCTATAAAGACTCAAAATGAGATTGATTTTGATGAAATTTTCAGATTAGCCCAACTGGATCAACAGAATTTTTGTTTGGATAAAGTAAAGTGTTTCCTTTATAAAGCAGGGGGTCGGTCGCCAGTTTTGAATAAAAGCTTTTATTTTGTTTTCTATTCATTGTTTTTTGCACTTCATGTTGGTTGGTATGCCAATAAATGCTGATGTGTTGTCCTAATTTCTGTGCCCGTTCTAGTAGCACTATTTTCCCATTATCTTCTTCGCCAAAATGTTTTGTTGGATAATTTTTTCCAGAAAAGTTTACAAGCTTTGTTTAAGAACACATTTTGCTAAAGTAATGACATCAATTTGAAGGGGTTACCAGAAAACCCCATCGAAATCTGCCGGGCTCTGAAAAGGAACTGCAAAAATAGGACATAAATATTTGCCCCACTTGATTGAGGCAAATTCTTTCTCAAGTGGCCTCAAAAAAAGACAAAATTTAAAAAAAATATTTAATTTTGTATACCTAATATAAAAAAAATTATTTCAATATTTGTTGAATATTTGAGTATGGCCAACATTTTGTGAAAAAAATCTATACATAGAAGGTATAATTGAATAATTTAGATTTTTTTTTAAATAATCGAGACCAATCTCGACCCAGTCATCAGACTCATCACTGAAAGCTTCTATTAAGACGTCATCGTCTTCAAAATGTCTACTGAGTTCAAAAACTTTTTTGAAGTAGCTAGGTCCAAACGTTTTTAACGTAGTTCAAGCCAAGTTAATTTTTGTATTCTAAATCTAGATTTTACCTGACTTGGAAGTGTGGAAAGGGATGTTGAAACATCGAAGATACACGTCTAAAAATATTAATAAGTTTTGGAAATACATGTTTCAGAAAACATTAATTAAATATTTTCTATCGCTGTATTAGGTCTAAATTTCTATTCGAGATCGCCATATTGGAGAATATAAAGTTGACGAGAAGTATTATCTCCAATTATCTAAAATCAAGCTTTTCTAAAGAAGAATAAAACAACGAAACAAAAATATTTGAGAGAAAGGGTGAGTTCAAAAATGCAGAAATTCTGCTTGACTGCTAAATACAACAGTAAAATGGTACCAAAATGGTACCATTTATGCAAATTTTTATTAAAATTTGATGTTATTGTTTGAATTAATGTTTCCTCTCAACAATGACATCTTACTAAAAACATAAATGGTTCCAGTTTTTTATAATTGTATTTTGCAGTCATGCAATTCCTGCATTTTTGAACTCACCCAAGCTCTTACTCATACAATCTTGCCAAACAACACATTCAATGTTTATAAGGAGATGGGTAGGTATAATAAAGACAAAAACCCAGGCTGTGTCACTGTGTGTGGTATTGGTATATCATTGTAAAAGCGCTGAGAGAATTATTGAATAGCCCATAAAAACGCAAAAGCTCTGAGAGCGGTTCGGAATATTGGAACCCGCAAAATGTGTATGAGATGCGTCTTCTTGGTTATAGTTTCTCACGCTATAACACCTGACGTACGACTGTGATGTCTAAATGGATAAGGTTTTTCTCTTCTATAAAATATTAAAATTAAAAATAACAATTTAAATCAGAAAAGACAATACATTTTCATTCGTAACTCGAAACGACATTATCAATAGGAAAATTCATTCGCAATCTCATATAACCTTGACTTTGGAATGGTTCTTTAATATTTTTAAATGGTGCGTGCTAGGTGCTAGGTATTTTTGCATATCATTTTTGGTGTCGTAAAACTGGCTTAAACGTCAATTTTGACGTCATTTAAGGGACTGAGAATGTAATTTAAGGCAAACCACAGTTTTAACCTCATTTTTTCGTCCCTATCTTATATCTTCCGCTGAGTAAGTGTATCATTTTTTTTGCAGCATTTGTTGGTATCCGCAAGATAATTGTTAAAAAACTGTGTAACTTATTTTCAGCTTGGTTGATTTTTCTCGGCATAAGAGTCAAAGTTTTTTGAACGCATTTATGTATTTTTACTTTTTCTGCTTCCGTAAACGTCGTTATCTAAACTTCATTTTTATTTAAAGAATACAAAATATAGACTTTTGCCTTTCTTAAATATTTAAAATTTTTGTTTAGAAACAATCTACTCCGATAAATTTTCAAACGCGAAATTCACCGTGGCCTCAAGTGAAACAACTTTTTATACCTTTTTTTTCATTAACACAATATCCGTGATATTTCTTTAAAGATTCCAAGATACACTTTAGTTTTGCATCTTTATTTTTGTAAAATATGTACATATGTACCCACAACTAGTAGGTAAATTTATTTGGAAACACAATTTGCTTAGTAGATATCTGTTGTATGCAATATAAATAGCGAACAAAGATTAGAATAAAGAGTGTTTTATAATTACTATGGTTTATGTTTTCTCTATCGTAAAAGCTGACGTTATTAAGAATACAAAAATATCTGATCATACAAGGGGCCCCATTTAGCATTGCCGCCCGGGCCCCTAACAAGCTTAGTCCGCCACTGAATCTAATGGTTGCATTTTTAAGTTTAAAAAAAAATAAATAAAAATAAATAAATCGGGTGGCACAACGGCTCATGAAGAACCAGGGCCTAGTGACTAACAACTCGCAACCATTCATGTGTGCGCCTTTCGATAGGAATGGAAGGGACCTACAATCTTATGCCGAATCCGAACGGCTAGACGAGAAGCACTTATTCGTGACAAGTGATACTCTTGGAGGATTTGTCAATTCCTAGCAAGAGGCAGTAGCCCTGAAAAAAAAACTTTTTAGTTTTTAGGTGGACGAGGCTGGGAAGCACCTGCATTTATGTATACAAATTATTGAGGAGGGGCAACAAATTTCATACTAAACGGGTAAGTAAACGACCCAAATATTTGATGTTTGCTATTGTTTATTTAAAAGTTCATATACATTTTCACAATAAAAAAAAAAAAAACAAATTAGGCACGATTATTGATCTAACCCTGCTGTTATTGTAAGTCTGACGGAAAGCATATGAGGACTTTAATAGCAGTGTTTTTTGAAAGAATGCATTGCAACTCAGCTAATTGTTTACACGCAAACAATAACAAAAACAAATTACTATAAGAAATTTTGTTTTACTCTCTCAAAAAACACTTGAAATTGAATTGAACACACAAATTGATTTTCATTAAATTAAAACAAATCGTCGATTTATCTACTTATTAAGACTTAGAACTTGAATTATAGTAGTCAGATCGTAATGAAAGTGTTCAATAATTAAAAGTGAAATGTCAAAAATGATTGCAACAAAATGAACAAAAATGTTTTGTTGTGTTCAGAAGTTGAAAAACAATTACCATTGTAAGGGTTTTAACAAATGTTTTCCACAATTACATAACAGTGAGGTACCGTTATAAATATATAAATAAATCATGCCTTAACTTCAACCGATATTGTTATGTTAAAAAATTATAATTTTGGTTCAGTGTCCGAATCTATAAGTTTAAGGTCTTAAAATAAAAGTGAAATATTAGGATGCATTTGTTCATACAAATTCAGCAAGGGCTTGCCAGCTTGTGAGAACAAAATTTTATAACTTAGAGGACAATTTGATTTTTGCTTTTCATAATACAACTGAAAACATATAACTACAACCCCCCTCTTCGTAAATCCAGTTTGTTATAATGAAGTTATATAGGGTGTCCCACTCCCAACTTCACCGGCCCAGATGGAACTATGGGTTCCTGAGGTGATTTTAAGTCGAAAAACTTAGAGGTATTTTTCTCGTTTTTTGCTTCGTTTTTGACTTATGACGGTTTTTATGATTTTTAAATTTCTTGGACTGGCTTTAACTTTTATAAAATACAACCGATTCTTTAATGTTTGCTTGTATTAACACAAGAGCACCTAGCAGTTTTTACTTGTCTTACAACTATTTGACTTGTAACTTTAGTTCCACAAAATGTCAGCTGTTCATTGAAAACGATTTTCATCATCAACAAAATAAAAGTGGTAAAGCAAATTATATTTTTTTTTGCCAAAAAAAATATGCAACTACAATTCTTCGATTTGGTACCAAAACGCCGTCAGTTTTATTTGGTAAGGTATGAATATACAAATTGAAAGACAGAATTTTCCATGATTGTTTTCAATGAAAGCTATAATGGTGGATTTAAATGTATCTTCATCTGCAAAATGCAAAAAAGTAGAGCAGGACAGATGTATACAAAAAATCCGAGCGAGTGAAAGAGAATTATCAAGAAGATAAACATGTTCGTCTTCATTTCTGCATTATGGGACTTTCCTATAATGCAGAAACGAAGTTCTTCTGCATTTTGATCTTTTCTCTCTATCTAACAAATAAACATTTTGTATTTTGCATCCTTTTTTTTGTGCAGAAACCAATTGCAGATACATGTAAATCCACCATAACTGGCGCTCAACGAGTAGCGTACGCAGGATTTTGTTTAGGGAGGGGGGGTGCTCAGTCTCAATTTTGGTTTCTAAGGTACCACAAAATATCAAAAACAAAATTAAAGCCTTTCGTTTTATCAACCAACTTATATGTAGGTATAAAAAGATAAATTTCAATAAGAAAACAAAAGGGAAACACAAAAAAATACTCCTTATAGTTATGAAATAAATTTTACTTTTTTTTTTGTTTGAAGTAACAAATTTGGGTAGGTATTAGAAATTGGTGAAAAAATTAAATACGTTCTTCTATTTTTATTTGCAAATTTATTCACTCTTAAATTTATTCATTCTCCAACCGTTAAGCCTTGTATCAGTTAATGTGGCACTCAGCGACATTTTAACCGTCTGAAAGTGAAACTTAAATTATTTTTCTTAAATTAGGATACAAATCCTGATAGCAAAATGGAGCCGAAGCTAAAACTATTTCCAGTATTGTAATTTTGGTTTCATCTTTACACATATGTTTCCATATCTGAATATTGATATTGATAGCAATGCGTGTTACCCTTTCACCAATATTGTCAAAACGTTTACCAAAGCTGTTTTTTTAATGAATGAAACTTTAACTGTCAAATATTCTTAAATCATAGAAATCCACTTTAATCGACTCGATTTAAACAACGCAACGTCAACGGTAATAGTGGTAGGTGAAAAGCAAGGCCGGCCCCAGCCAAACTTGCGCCCTGTGCAAGATTTGTAGAAAGCGCTCCTTTTTTATATTTTCACACATACACTGATACACATGCATAAGCCTTTTCCACATTACCCAGGAGGTAAACTTTCAAACAATAAATAGATAAATAAATTAATTTAAATACAAAATAATATAAAAATATATACAAACATATGTATATACATATACAAAATAAATAGGAACTTCAGTTAATTTTTTTTAGAAAAAAAAAAAAGTTAAACCATAAACTAAAACGCAGCGAAGAAATGAGCAGAGGGAAACCTTTAAACTTACTTTTCTGGCCTTACATTTTGCAAATTCAGAAATAAGATCATCAAATTTTAAAGAATTTTTTTGTAAAAAGTAAATTTTTTTTTGCAAAAGTTTTTTTTTATAAAAAAGTTAATTTTGTTTTGTAAAAAAGTTATTTTTCTTGTAAAAAAGTTTAATTTTTGTTTTGTATAAAAGTTTAATTCATTTTTTGTAAAAAAGTTAATTTTTGTTTGTAAAGAAGTTAATTTTTTTTTGTAAAATAGATAGGTAATTTTTTTTTTGTAAAAAAGTTATTTTTTTTTTTAAAGTTATTTTTTTTCTAGATAAATAATTATAGATTCAATATAACTTTAACGGCCTTTATTCCATAAAAATTGGCGTTTCGTCCCGGCGTTCTCACTTGGACTCTTCAGTTGACAGCGAAGGCCTTGTCAAGAAGCAATTTTTATTAAGTTCAGTCCAGCTTACATCAATTTTACTGCGAAAAGCAATTGTGAACTATATCCAACCCAATTAGAATTTCTAATCAAGAATTGTTGGAAATTTTGTTACCCGTGGCCTGGCATTGTTTACATATGAATGTGTTTTATAATACAAATTCTATATACTACTGAAACACATCAGCCAAGTAGAAGACTTAGCATTATTTAATTGGACTTGTTGAATTATTGATTCAATATAGCTTTTAACGGCAAAAACTTAAATAAATGTCGGAACATTAACAGCCGTATTCATTAGAATCCCCTGAACAGATGAATAGTTATGCACTGCATAAGGATTTATGTAGCCACTATACAACGTTGCATAAATTGTTATGCATAAAATATTTTTCATCCCATTATAGTTATAATGAGCTTGTGCCAAAATTAGTACCATAAAGGAGAAATCTATTACGTTTCACTTTCAAAACTGACAAAGGAGACCCAGCTGTGTGTGTGCTGTGTGAAAAATCAATGGAATTAATTCTGCTGGCGATTGGATTGTTTTTTTTTTTTTATTAATTTCTTTTAATATTATTATAATTAGCCAGTTACTTTGTTGGTGTTTTGTGTTTGCAAATAAAATTAAAACTATTTGAAACAAAAAAAAAAACGTCGTTTTTGATTTATTCCATGAATTGTTCCATTTACTCACATCGTGATGTTTTTGTTGAGGAGAAAAATAAAAGGGTGGTGCTTATTTTGTTATGCTTAAAATGTATTTGTATTTTTTCGTGAAAGTGATGAAGGTGAATCTTTGTATAATTTTATTTAAATCACGCATGCCGTCGAGCATTTGCAAAAGTTGTAAGATTTGATGGAAAATCTTTGAATCTTTTACATTTATTAAGTAGATTCTATAAAATAAAGTGTACAAAAAAATATTCTTAATTTTATTTAAACAATATCACAACAAAAATGTACAATAAATTAACAAAACCAACATTTTTTATTGTTGTATTTTATTTTATAAAATATTTTGATAGTAAGATTTCAACACCTCAAAGATTACAAAAATAAGCGCCATCCTAATATCTATCTACATTATTGTTGTGTGTGAGTCAAAGTGACATTCCGATACTAAACAACCCTTATGTTGGCTCTATACAACCTCCAAACGCGTTTAGCTTATGTTGCCTCTATTCAACGTTGCATAAGTTTATGAATAAGATTTTTGCGTTCAGAGGCATTATAAAGAGTGCATAGCACTATGCACTCGCTATAATTCGTTTATGCATAAGGCTGTAAAGGTTAAGGTTATCTTTCAACTAAGCATAATAGTTTGACTATGATTACGGCCTATTTACTTTTAAAAATGGTTGGAGAAGATTGTCTACTACTGATACAAGTTAAAGGCAGCTTTTTGAAATGACTCTACAGCTTTCTTAATGCCTTATGTTTCGTAGCATTAGAAATAGCATTAGGCAAAAAAGTATGCAGTTAACAGATCTTTAAAAATATTTTATGAATGCTTGATGCTCCTAAACGTTCACTAATAAGCTCGAAGATACTGTTTTTTTTTTTTAATGGGAAAAGAAGGAACAAATTAAATGTGTGAAATCATTTTGATAAGTTTTACTGATTGCAAAAGAATTTTGTTTGGGTTTCTATGAATGCTGGGATACGTTTGAAATTTCAAACAAAATCTAGATTGCGTGTGGTATGAACTAATAATTTCAATACCATATCCATGTCTATAGTTTTTTTTTTTTAATTAAAATTGAAAATAATGTTTAATTTCAGTGGCGTAGCTAGCCCTCGAGGGGCCCCGTATCAAGAATTAGTTGGGGGCCCCTACAAAATTACAAATAAACCAAAAATAATTTTTACAAAACAAACAAAAACACTCACAATAACAAATCCAGAATCCAATATATTTAATGGTACATACATATGGCCTTTAAATAGGTACAAACATAAATGTAGGTGCTATAAAACTCAAACTAACAGTAAAAAAAAAAAAATCAAATAAAAACTTTTCTTGCCTTTGGTTCCGCAAATTTATTAATTAAGTCATCCTTTTCTGACGATGATTTTAATTTTTTAAGCTTTTCAACTTCTATGGACATGATCGCTAAGTCCAATAACCGTTCTTAAATATTTTTTTTATTATTTTTAGCATAGAGAATGTTCTCTCAGCTGTTGCTGTCGTTACCGAAAGCTTCAAAAATAAAAAGCATGCCATCATTACTTCCGTAAAACTGGATGCAAGGCCATTGTATTTAATTAGCAACAATAACACTGTAAGTTCTTTAGTTGACTGAATTTTCAGGGCTTTAAAGCAATTAGTTCTTCAAAAAGATCAACTGACAGGTCCTCATTGTGTTAAGCAACCAGTTTCCTTGCTTCCTTTTCAATTTTTCATTTGAAAAGGATAAAAGTTTTTCTGGTTGTAAAACTTCGAATAAATTACTTAGATAACAGATTTTTTTTGTATTTATTAATTTTTTTCAAATGCATTTCAGTTTCTTACAATCTTATCTCGGTTAGGGGGCCTCTATTTCTCGGGTCCCGTATAATTGATACGGCTGATACCGCGGAAGCTACGCCCAACTTAAATTTATAAATTAACATAAATAAAAATTGAACAAAAAAATAATAAAAAATTTTCTTCGATAATATATGAAATCTTATCCCAGTATGACATATTGCTTGGGGGGGCACAAGCCTCCTACCCCCCCCCCCTGCGTACGCCATTGCGCTCAACCTATTAGTTAACATTTTGCTCTTAGTTGATTCTGGTACTTTTGAATTTTTGCTCCCTTTCAATAAAAAAAGGCAATAATTTGTACCTTAATAAATGTATACTACATTTATTTTATTTTAATAACAAATCAGGACCACATTCAAATTTAAATCATTTTTTATTTAATTTTTTTCAGCGATATGCATTCTCTGTCTATGAATTATGTAGTTTAAATAGAAATTATTAATATTGTATTGTTTTTTTAAATGCAATTTTCAAAACATTACAAAATTAATAATTATTCCTTTTGCAATTTTTACTTGCGATATACGTAGTATAGGGCAAGTTTAGGATTCGTGCAAAAAAAAATTCGAGATAATAATTTTCCCTAACATTACGATGATAGAGAACGCGAAAAAAGTGGGTCTCGCAATTCTGTCTGTCTGTCTGTCCGTCTGTTTGTATGTACCTCGACCTGCAGTCTAAACGGCTGAATCGATTTTCTTCAAACTTTGGTTCTTATGGGATTCTCTAAGGGGATATTGATTTTTTTTTTATCTCAAAAATTAACTGTACCTGCCATACAACCAATATACAAAAATTGATTTATTTCAAAAACGCCTCTAACGATTAAAAAAAAAAAAATTACGAGCTACTATAAATACTACAATTAATATTTTGGTAGAAACAAAACTGTTTATAACGGTTATTAACGGTACCTGTCATATAACCGAATTTTTGGTTTTCAAATTTCTCGTTAACAGCTACACCGATTGCAACCAACTTTTTTGCGTAAGAGGTCCTTAACAATTTCAATAATTTTGCATATAAAATTTTTCGAAATTTTTTTTTTGGATTTTTAAAAAAATTATTGAAATTTTTTTTTGGAAAATTCAATATCTTGAAAATCGGTCAATAAATATTTTTTTAATTTTGTGTTAAACTGTATTTTATTAAATTCAAAAAGTTGGCATACCAAATTTTGTTTTTAAAAATGTTCAAGAATTTTTATATATACAAATTTAATTTTTAAGAAAACCGCTCTAGTGGTTTTTGAATTTTTTTTTCATAAATTCATATTTATCAAGCAAATCAGATGGCATACTTTTTTGTAGCTCTATCTCTCTTAGCTGTTAAAAAAAAAACAGAACAAATTTATAGTGAATTTTAGTAATAATTTATTTTTTAAATTGTTATTAATTTTTTTTTAATGAAATCATAATGTTATAGAACCACTAAATATGCACACTGTCAATTTTAAGCTACGTTTAAGTTGTTAGCTACGAGAGCAAGTTTGTGCGATCCAGTCATGCCCATTTTTTTTTTTTTTTCAACTTTTGTATTTGTTTATTATGTAGAATCAATTTACAACAGCATTCTGCACCTGCCCAACATGACGTCAAACATCCCACAAACCTGTTTTACCATACCTAACATTTCGCACTATATCAAATAACAATTATGCAGATCAGGATCACCCACTCCCCTTATTCAACATCAACCAAAGTACACGAGTATCTAATGTAGGTACAGTAAAAATCCTTATCCTCACACAACCCTTTTTCCGTCCGCAAAACAAAAGCAATGAATTTTTGAAAAATGTAACATCATTTGCACTCTAGTTTTTTTGTGTGTTTTGTTTGCGATTAACCCTTTTCCCTGAGAGATGTAAGAACTCTGCCAACATGCACTTCACATCAAAACACTTACACTTTGTGTGCCAGTTTTAACACAAAAAAAAAATAAAAACGCAACCCTTACTTATTTAGATTTTTATTAAGTCGAGTATAATTGTGGTCATACGGTCGTTAATTCGTAGATTCATTAACTCTTTTTGTCAAGCCTTTTTTCTTTCTTGTTGCCAGTGACATCAAAAACCATATGCAAAGTGGAAAGGAGCTGGAATTTAAATAACAGCAAAAATATAGAGTTGTAGCACATTTTTAAAATAAACGTGACAAGGGAAGAATTTTTTTTCAAGCTAGCTTGAGAAATCAACGGCCTCTATATCCTATTTTCAGCAGAACAACTGGTGTGAACAGATCCTTAAATCAATTGATTTCAGTTAACAAGCTTAGCCCAGTCGAATTAAACAAAAATAAGTGCTGAAATTACAAAAATTAAATAGTGGTTTTTTTCCTTTAATCGTTAGAGGGGTTCATAAAGAGTGTTCAGAACGGTTTTCGACCGTCTAGCTCCTTTGCGTTAGCCGCCATTTTGAATTTTCTGAAAATCGATTTTTGTTAAATAACTCGTTTATTTTCAACTTTTCACTAAAAATGCCCTGAACAAAAGTTGTTTAAAATTTAATTATCTACAACTTTGGTGAAAACAATTTTTTGTCTAAGATTGATAGTTTTCGATATAAACCGGAAATTGTGATTCCGATCGGTTATTTATAGGTTATCCGCAATAAAGGATATTTTTGTATAAAAACAAAAGGATAAAGTATCTTTTTTTTCAATTATTGAGGAGGCCGTAAGGACCTCCTTCTCTTCAACTTTGGCCGCCATCTTGAATTTAAAGCAAGTTGGTTTTTGTTAAACAAATCATTTACGGACTAGCTTTTTGTGACTTATGCCTAATTACTCTTGATTAAAATTGATAATTTTCGACTTCAGTCGAAAATCGAGTTATCCGAACTAACACTAGAACTCTTTTCCACACCACCGCATGGGTAGAGGTTCAGTCACGTTTTTTTTAATGTGGTGTCCCCAGGGGGCCTAGTCCACAGATTATAAATAGCAATTTTTTTTTTTGTTTTGTTTTTTGATTATTTTTTATTTTTTGTTTTTAGTTTACTTTTTTGAAGATGGACCTGCACTCACTTCAAAATGTTTGTTTAAATAAGTACGGCTCATGTCATAGGTTAATTCCATAAGTGAGTTGTCTTCATCATAAATATTACAATATTATCGAGTAGGTCTCGAATTTCGGTTATGTTTGCACAAGTCTTTCCACTGCATGTTTGGCATAAAACGGAACATTTCAGCCAGGATTTTCGACATCCACATATTTTCCCACAATTTGCTTTCCATTCCACACACATTCCACCTTACACGAAAATTATGAAGTAAGTGTAGGTCCCACTTTAAAAAATAAAAGAATAATCCTGATTGTAAATCTAGAAAAAAAAAAAAAAAATAAAATAAAAACTAGGAATATAAACTTAAAAACCCAGAGGTGATGCGGAAACGAATTCTAGTCTTAGTTCGGATAACTTGATTTTCAACTGAAGAGTAATTACGCATAAGTCACAAAAAGCTAGTTCGTAAATGATTTGTTTAACAAAAACCAACTTGCTCTAAATTCAAGATGGCGGCCAAAGTTGAAGAGATAGGAGGTCGAATTTCCTTACGGCCTCCTCAATAATTGAAAAAAAAATACTTTATCCTTTTGTTTTTATACAAAAATATCCTTTATTGCGGATAACCTATAAATAACCGATCGGAATCACAATTTCCGGATTATATCAAAAACTATCAATCTTAGACAAAAAATTGTTGTAGATAATTAAATTTTAAACAACTTTTGTTCAGGGCACTTTAAGTGAAAAGTTGAAAATAAACGAGTAATTTAACAAAAATCGATTTTCCTAAAATTCAAAATGGCGGCAAACGCAAAAGAGCTATACGGTCGAAAACCGTACTGAAGACTCCTTATGAACCCCTCTAACGATTAAAGGAATAAAAATCCACTATTTAATTTTTGTAATTAAATATTACATTTCGACTGGCCTAGCTGTAGTTCCAGCTATGTAGCAAATTGAGATTATAAATGCACTATTGTTTAAAACGACAAGAACTTATTCTTGAATATTAATGCAATTTCAAAAGTGCTTCATCCTGTAATGTAAAATTGAAGGCTTTCCTGCTAAAATTTAAGGACTATAGATTTCTGCATAACTAAGAAATATGTAATGTGCTCCATTCACATCCCTATACAATGAATAAATGCATTTCAAAGTATAAGAAAACAAGAAGGCTACAACTTCGAATAAATCAGAAGAAAAAGCTGTAATTTAATTTGTTTAAATGGAAAAAATACGAAATGTGCTTCATTCACACCCCCTTAGTCTGCATAAAAACCCCTATATCCGGGTTTTAATTCGCTTCTTTTTCTGTCTTCTTCACATTAACCCTTTTTTCCTTTATTCTTGTAGGTATATGTAGGAACACTTAAATGTAGTTCATGCAAATTAAATTGTATTATCATCCCACGATTGTTATGGAAACGTGCATTACAATCTATGTGACATATACAAAAAAACCAAACGAATATGAATATTTCGTGTATGTAGGTTGTAAACCTAGATTGTGAATCTGTTAGTCCGCAGTCCGCACCACACTCAACATCAACACACATGTTGGTTTTCACATAGCAATTTGTGCCATATTTTTGTAAACATACATAGGTAGCACAAATGGCGGGATATTCCCGATTTGCTTATGTTTACATTTTGGAAATTTTTTGAATAAAACATGGAAAATTTGATTGCTGGTGTCTGAACTTGGTTTTATTGGTGGGTTTTTCTTTTTTTGTTTTTTTTTTTGTTAACTGGAGGACTTTTTCAAGATTACAGGACGTTTTCCAACTCTATCTCTATCACTTCCAGAGAATTTTGTGCACTTCAATTCAGTTGGTTTATTGAAGGACGTTGGTGTGTTGAAAAAATGCAAAAAAACTTCGAATGAAATATTTTCACAACCTAGCTCCTTCCGAAAGCTTGATAGATTTTTCTTTTTCAACTTTAATTAGGGAAGGAATTGTTATTTTTCGAAGGATTTTGTGTACTATTCTACCTGTACTAATACCATTAAAAAAAGTTTTAAAGAACAAGGTAAAATATAAATTATAAGATACTATAAATTAATTAACAATGGCTGAAAAAAAAACGATTAAAATATTTTGAGCTCAAAATAAGGTATGTGATAGCCATCGATCTGTTTAATAAATATGAATTTATAAACAAAAGTCAAAAAATCACTAGAGCGGTTTTCATAAAAAATTATTTGATTATATAAAATTTCTTGAACATTATTTAAAAATAAGGTTTTAGTATTTAATAAAATACAATTTGACCGTATCCTTAACAGTGATCCATAATTTTTACTTGCGATATACGTAGTATAGGGCAAGTTTAGGATTCGTAAAAAAAAAAAATTCGAGATGATAATTTTGCCTAACATTACGATGATAGAGAACGCGAAAAAATTGGGTCTCGCAATTCTGTCTGTCTGTCCCTCTGTCCCTCTGTCCGTCTGTCTGTACCTCGACCTGCAGCCTAAACGGCTGAAGTGATTTTCTTCAAACTTTGGACTTAAGGTTCTTATGTGATTCCCTAGAGGGGAAATTGAAATTTTTTTTTTAGCTCAAAAACTAACGGTACCTGTCATACGGTACCTGTCATACAAAAACGGCTCTAACGATTTTCAAAAAAAAATTACGAGGTCCTAAAATTACTAAACTTAATATTTTGGTAGAAAAATTTTTTTTTTTATAACGGTTATTAACGCTACCTGTCATACAACCGGACAACCGATTTTTTGGTTTTCAAATTTCTCGTTAACTACTACACTGATTCCAACAAAAGGTCGTTAACAATTATAACAATTTTGCATATAAAAATTTTCGAAAAAATAATTTTTGGAGTTTTAAAAAAATATTGATTTTTTTTTTTGAAAATTCTATATATTGAAAACGGGCTAATGATTTTTTTTTTTTTTTTGATTTTGTGAAAAATTGTATTTTATTAAATACTAAAAGTTGGCATACCAAATTTTATTTAAAAAATGTTCAAGAATTTTTATATCTAAAAAATTAATTTAAAAAAAAGCCGCTGTAACGATTTTAAAAATGTTTTTTTGCATAAATTCACATTTATTAAACAAATCAGATGGCATACTTTTTTTTGAGCTCTATCTGTTTTAGCTATTAAAATAACCAATTTATTATAATTCATAGTAATCATTTATTGTGTTTAAAACTGTTTTTTTAATTATATTATAATGTTATGGAACCAATACATATGTACGTTGACTATTTCAAGCTACGTTAAGGTTGTTAGCTACGAGAGCAAGTATTGTGCGATCCAGTCGTGCCCTTTTTTTTTATCAAAATCGATAGAGCCGTTTTTAAGATAAATAACTTTTCAATTGTCGTTTTACGTATGGAGCTAAGAAAACCCAAAAGGCTCCAAAGTTTGGAGAAATTTGCTTGAACGGCTTAGGTGGTATGTCAATGTACATACAGACAAAATTGCGAGACCCACTTTTTCGCGTTGTGTTCCATTATCAATAGAAACTTGTTCATACCGAACTCTAATGGTTATCGAGAAACTGCAATTTTTTTGTAGTTTCTAAAAAGTTAAGTTAAATCTAAAATTAGGGTTTCATTTCAAAAAGCAAGAGCACCTAAGCATTTCTTAAAAAAAAAAACACTTTAAATTTGGACAAGGGACTTCGATTTTGTTCTAGTTCTAGTGAACCTAGTTTTTTTTTTTCAAATTTTTCGTCACCCCTCAGTTTTTTGCAAAGAATTTTTTTTTGGAAAAATTGTAGCTTATAAAATTGTACACAAAAAAGGTTATAATTCTTTTTTCGATGGAGTAATAGATTTTGAGAAAAATGTGCTCAAATGCAACACCGCTGGGGAAAGTATAAAATTAAAACAACAACACTTTTTGTTCACTTTTTGTGCAGCTTTTTTTTCAAAATCTTGGGCTCTAACGAAAAAATTGTTTTATTATTTTTGGGTAGAATGTAATGAGTGGTGGGATCAGAGGGTTATTCCCATAGTACGTAGCTCTGGTACTTTTTTAACCTTCACCTCAGCTCATTTATTTGGAGTGGTTATTGCTGCTACTATCTCCGTCTCACTCAAATATTTCGTGCCAGGAATAAGAGAAAGAAACACATAATAAACAAACAAACACATAATACCACAAAACAACATGACAGATGTTTTGTCAATATATAAACACTATGTGGCAACCCTTATCATATTTATTTCATATTCATATTTATTCATGACATTTTCACATTAAGATTACAATCTTATTATAAGTCAAGGCTTTACAAATTTTAGAATGTTCAAAAGTGTTAAACTAAACAAAAGTATAATATTTTTAAATTTATATACACATGTATGTATGTATGTACATAATTCATCTATGAAAATCAAATTTAGTATAAAATATTATATATTTTTTTTTCTAATTTCATATAGTAAAACATTGCTGCACCACCTCCTAGCTATACGCTATTGCCTTATTTTGAGTGTAGCCTACGCGCTACCATATTCCGACACATCAGTTTAACAATTCATATTAAAAAAAAAAATACTAACAAATTTCAAATATGATTTCATGTATTTCTGAAGGACATTAAAATAAAATGAAAATCACTAACGACTTTGTTTTTTTTTTCGATTACTTTATGCAAAGTTGTTTTGCGCAAAGTAGTTAATTAGTGTTACTCATCACAAGAATATAACAAGCTACAATTTTTCATAAATATTCTTAAAAAAAAACTGCTGTTCAAAAATAATAACATCTCATGCCGCCAAATATTTGTCATTTGAGGTAATTGTAGTTGAAGTGGATAGCAAATTCGTCACATTCTCCAAATATTTCTTCAACTCTAAAATCATAAAAGGTGTCAAAGACCTGTAGCTTGAAATATTATATACCTATAGCATATGTCATTGTGATTGTTCCCTTTTATGTTTTTGTAATAGGTAATTCTTTTTTATTTTAGTTTGTATTTTCCCAATAAATATACCCCTCCAACTTAAATAAGGAGATGTAGGCCCCTTCCTTTATTTTCTGAGTACTTCGCTCGAATGTTATGAAATGATTATGACTCAAATTGATGGATAGGTTATAAACGACTATAAACAAATTGGCGTGGCTGTAAGTATTGTCCTTCAAGTGCCATGTTAAGATAAATTTTGTTTATGATATTGTGTTAACTACTCTTAAACAACCACGTAAAAAATATTTGTATTGTATATATAAATAAAGCATTTATAGTCCCAGCAGTTTGTACCACCCACCATTTTTTTGAGTTGATCAAATATTTTAACCCTGATTTTTCGAAATCGTTAAATTTACCGTTTAGCCGCCATTTTTGAATTTTATTTCATTTCAGTTTTTGTTAAATATCTTGGCTTGTGTGACAAAAATGTGGATGTATGTTTAGAACAATAAGTCCGTTTACATGGAAATTGAATCAGGCTTAAATTCGGATTCAATTATTTCATATATTTTAGGTCAAACCTTGCACCTCATTCTGACGGGATGAGCTTTGGTACACTAATAGTCCACATTCTAAGTTTACTTTTAAGAAGTGTTGCCACGTTGGCAACACTGGCAGACCGGAGATATAAGGGTTGCCTTCTGACCATGTTTAAACACGAAATTTCACATAAATGATGTCGTGGAATGTCTCGTTGGATTTAAAATACTTGAAGGCATAGGAATATGTTCATTATTTGACCTCTACCACACCCTTGTAAGCGGGGGGAGCAAAATAGTCCGGCGAATAAGGGTTTTTATTTGTCAGAAAATAATGGTTATAAAATAAATATTCATAAAATTTTAAGACGAGCATCGACGTAGAATTTCATACTCTACAGCCGCAGTTCCCAAACTGTGTTCCGCGGAACCTTGGGGTTCCGCGAGAAAGTTTTCAGGGTTCCGCGACTTTCTCGAAGTACAAATAATAAAAACACAAACATATTTTTTTTAAGTAGGTACCGTGAAACCGGGTGACTTTTGCATTTTCAAATTAAAATATGAATAACTTTTGCATACCTAGATTTTTTTTACAGAGCAATGATTATTTGTACAAATCAGCTGACTAGATTAATTATTATAAATCAAAAATTGGGTTGCCAAAGTCACCCTGCAGTTTTGAGAGACTTCGGCCGGGTAAACGTTTTCTAGAATCAATCAATGATCCCCTACCAATTGATTACACAGACATGTTCTTAAACTAAGGATTTTTTATTTTTAGGGGTTTCATTTATATTTTTTTTTTGTTTTGCTTTTTAAATACATGAATTATTAATTAAAGTTTTCATATCATTAGAACAATATTAGGAGGATCAATTTGTCTCTGCCCTTTTGTAGCCTTATTAGGAGACTTGTACTTGCAAGCCTCGTAGGTCTTCTTACAACAAGTTTTCTTACAATTTTGATGCATTATTCCATATTTTGTCGTGGCCAAATTCACTCAAAATGCAGGCCAATGTCTCCAAATCATATGCCATTTTTGATAAAAAGTAAACATATTTTTTTGTTTTATTGTTACATTCATAAATAAAAGCAAACTCGATTTGCATAATATTCCACATAACTGAGTGAAAATTATTTTGCTGTAGTATTTCCACAAAATGTTAAAACCTTTCAACGATTGTTGGTGTTTTTTAAGGTTTTTTAAATACACCCACCAGGCCAATTTTTACCCAGTTACCCGGTATGTAATTACAAATGCAAACGTGTTTGAAGTTTATATTTTTTTGAAATGTGATGTGTTGTTTTTCATTTTTTAGTATCGGTAAGAGTTGGGGTTCCGAAATCTATTTGGACCTTCTTAAGAGTTCCAAAGCTTAAAAAGTTTGGGAACCGCTGCTCTACAGCATATCCGAAGTATATTTTTATCCATGTATTAATTTTTTTGTATAATCGCTTTCTCAATTGGGAAGGGGGAAATTGGGAGTATATCAAACCACTATATATTTGTCTTGGTATAATCTAAGCATATGACACATGACCTTAGGGTAGTTTTTAATGCCCAGTCAAAATAATTTCAATATAATTTCTCTAGAAAAAGTTATAACCTTTTTATAAAATGATGACTATATTTTCAGTGAAACGAGCATAACATTACCAAATTTCAATGGTATGGTGATGAAACTTGGCACACATGTCTCATTTGTCGTAAGAAATTAGAATCAAAAGAGTCCATAAAAAATATATGGCGAAAGTGTGTTTTTTTTGAGTGAAAGGGAAAAGTGATTTGTGAATGTTGCTGAAAGTGGGTAGAAATGTTTTATTTCTTGTTAGAACCAAGACTCAAAAGGATCCATGCAAATATATTGGTTCCAGGTGTGTTTTTTTAGGCGGAAGGAAAATATCGGTTATAAAGCCAACATTTTATTTTTATGTAATCGGGGTACAAATATTCAATATGGTACATGATTTTGATGTATTTTTTAACGCTTAATCCAATTTAAGTGCAATTAAGACGATACAATCATCATTCAGAAAGTAATCGTCGTTTTAATGGAAAAATTAATTTTTTTTTTAAGCAGAGCAGATAAAACATTTTCCCTTAAAAACCACCTTTGACAATAGATTTATCGTTTTTTTATTCTTGGTAACAATAAAAACCAAAACATTCCTACCAACTTTTATCAACGTACTAGTTCTAGGGGAGGTTTACGGGGCATAGTCTTACACTTTTCTGTTTCACTCAAAAAAACACCCTTTAGCCCTAGATATTTGTATGGACTCTTTTGATTCTTATTTCTTACGACAAATGAGACATGTATGCCAAATTCTATTTGGTATTGTTATTCTCGTTTCACTGAAAATATAGTCATCATTTTATAAAAAGGTTATAACTTTTCTAGGGAAATTATATTGAAATTATTTTGATTGCATACGATTGGGCATTAAAAATAACACTAAGGTCATCTGCTATATGCTTAGATTATACCAAATAAATAGTGGTTTGATATACTCCCCCTTTCCCCTCCCCCAATTAGTAAGGGATTATAAAAAAAAACTAATTCATGGATAAAAATATACTTCGGATATGCTGTAGAGTATGAAATTCTACGTCGATGCTCATCTTAAAATTTTATAAATATTTACTTTAACCATTATTTTCTGACAAATAAAAACCCTTATTTGCCGAAGGTATTTTGCTTCCCCCGCCCAAGGGTGGGGGAGGGATCAAAAAATGAATATATTCCTATGGCTTCAAGTATTTTAAATCCAACGAGATATTCCACAAAATCAACCGATGTCTGTTTCCCAATTTATAGGCTAATTTATGTGAAATTTCGTGTTAAAACATAGTCAGAAGGCAACCCTTATATCTCCGATCTGCCAGACACTTCTTTAAAGTAAATTAAGGTTGTGGACTATTAGTGTAGCAAAGCTCATCCCATCAGAATGAAGTGCAAGGTTGGCTCCCTTAACGCCCTAACTAATAGACTTGGAGTTGATTCAAACAGGATTTCTCGATCCGATTCGACTTTGCGATACGATCATCGAATTCTCATGTAAGCGGAGTAAATATTTCATTATTTTAAATATTGATAATATAGTTCATAATAATATTTTAACATTCAAAATAAATCATACAATTTTATCACAAAATTATGTTTTAAAAATAAAAAACAGGGAATCGGCACATTTTTTGTTGATCAAACTTTTTTTGTGAGTGACGAGTATTTAACCGAAATTTCAGTTCTTATGCTACCATTTTGAAGTCAAAATTAATGTCTCAAATTTGGTTAAGACAAATCAATAAAAGCTACGTTTTAATCTGCGAAAATTAAAAATTTGTATTTATTCAAAATTCCGTACCATTTAGTACTACCATTGACATTTTTGTAAAGAGGGTTGGTTGGAGCAACAGCTTATTAATTTGAAGTTCATTTTTTCCTAAATTCTGAAATTATTCATACAATTTTTCATTTGTAAACCAAAGATAAAAGCGACTTTGTCATCAATTACCTCCTTACTCTTAATCTCGCGCTAAGTCGTTCAACTCCAAAAAGTTACCTTGTGATCTTATCGTATCGCCATTGTAAAAATCATTAAAACTCCTTTACAGAGGATATAAATTTGCATCAAATAATAAGGGTTACTTCATTAAATTTTAATATTTTTTTCAACCGCTTTACCACCCAGCCAATCAACACCTTAAATCAAATAATTGAAATTATATTCAACCTCATCTCACCCTCTATTCTCATCTCTGGCTGTACACAATAATCGACCTACACTTGTTCCTGTTAAATCCAGTGAATCTCTCTTACGCACCAGTCGAACCCTTTCCACATTTAAACCAACAGAACTGAAACAGAGCATGAAACGAAACCCACCCTGCTTCCCTGTTCCCGTCACTCCTCTTCATCACATAAGTACAACACACCAACAAAAAATCATCACTATTTCACTTATCGTTCATTATCACACAACCTTTCCTACTTTTTGTTACTTTTTTAACAGAACAGTCGGTGCAATTTTATAACTTACATTTGAAACTGTTAACGCTGGAAGGGGTGGTTTTGTTTTGATTCTCCGATTCCATTTTATTCCGCACCTGTGTTTCTTTCCATGTGGGATGAACCGAATCCACTTTGCTTCTGATACCGAAATAGTGGCGGTGTGCGGTGGTGTATTTAAAATTCCACCCAAACTATCTTGTATCTTTTGGTAGCCAGCTCGATTCGGTCGTATCTTCTTCATCCTTGGATTTGTTGAACATTCGGTTTCGTTTGTCGGTGTCGATAGGACGTCTTTTGAGCGCGTTGCAAAAACTTGATAACGAATACGATTTGAAAAGAATACAAAATCTCCGTAGAAAACAACCGGCATATTTATTTAGAAAATTTGCAATTTTTTCTTTTCTTTGTTTCTCAATTAAAATAAACAACCAAAAAGTGAACAATCAACCTTGCGGCAAGTGCATACAGTGAACGTTTGGAGCAAAACAAAAAAGAACAAAACTCTGCCATCAATTAAATTCAATTTAATTCAATTTAGAAATTTACTTTATTTGGCGCGGCATTTATTATGTGTTATGTGTTTTTGAATTTTTGATTTCGTTTTGCGTTGGTTTTTCTATGTGTATCGATTTCGAATCTATGAGAACCTGAAGTCTTGAAAGTACATTTTTCTTACATTTTGTCCAGGAACCATTTTTTGTGTTTGGTGATTTTGATTTTGAATACAATTTATCATCATTTGTCGTTTTCGTCGCCGTTCTAATTGAACTTTGAATCAAGTTAATTTATTTTGTTTTAACTTATATACTACTTGTGTGTTATAAAAATGAAATCTACAATGGCTGATGAAAGTTTGCATTCACCGCTAGATCAAAATATCGATTATCATATTGTGACTTTATTTGAACGATTAGAAGCAATGCGTAAGGATACAAATGGACATCCTTCGATAAGTGCTAGATTATCGAGTACTTTGCAACCCAAGAGAAGTATGCATGCAGAAATAAGGACTCTGGAGTTTTGGAGGTGAGTTATTGGGGCTGTATAGTATGTACCTACATACATACGTACTTATGTACGTATGAATGTGTGCTTTTTGATTGGATTTTGTGTTACGGTTCCTAAGGGGCTTGTGCAATTTTGAGACCGAAAACAAGTACCTAAAAACGTTAATTTAAAGACGCATTGTCAAATAAATTATTAAAGTTTCTCGTTCTTAAATTATTTCCGAAAAAGGCTTACCTTACGAATTTTTCGAAGAACTCACAATATTATTATGTATTTTTGTTTTATTCATATTCGCATGCATATTGTTGTATTATTTGTTTGTTCGTTTTGATTTAAAGCTATAGATATTAAAACAATTGTGAGATTGCTTGATTATTTACTCTGTATATGAATTTAAGTAGATAAGTACTTATGTGCTATTGAATTCGGGACTTATAGCTTTTCAATACAAAAATATTTGATCCATACAATTTTACTTAAGAAAAACAAGTTCAGTTGATTGCTTGTCGCAATTATAAATGAAAAATCAATAAAATTGGCTTTTAAATGAATCTGTGCTTTGTCGTATTTTCACTCTTTGTTAGCAGAACATTTGTTTCACATATATTTATTTCCATAAAACTTGAACTACAAGTTTTTTGCGGAGTGGCGCCCAACGTGAGATTTTCTTAAATGTCGGTTTTGTTCTTATTTTCAGTAACTAGATAGTATTTTCTACCATTCCAATTGTCAATACGATTTTTTTTTAGAGGATTAGATTGTATTTTTTTCCCATCTTATGTATTGATTATTTGCAACTTGCACGTCAAAAACAGTTCTTAAAATATGTACCTATAAATTTCCATGGACAAATAATTTTGCTTTTTTTTTTGTTAATCTGTTTTGTTACTATTTTTGGTAAATACATTGTTCTTTCTGCCATCTTATTTATATTGATACTACTCTTTATAAGCCAAACAAAAAACTTAATATTTATTTTCATGATACTTGACCTACAAAAGTTCTTACAGGGTGGCGCCCAGCGCGAGATTTATCTAAATCTGTAAAAATCTTTTTATTCTTTTTGGTAACTATATTGTATTTTTGACATTTTATATATTAACATGACTCTTTGTAAGTCAAACAAAAAGTTATTTCAAAATTAATTTTCGTGATACCTACTAACACTACAAACGTTTTTGCAGAGTTTTTTTTAACAAAGTTTCTTTAAATCTCTATTTTGTTTTTATTTTTTCCTGCCATCCCATTGATACTACTCATTTTTAGCCAAAGTTTTAATATTTGTTTCCATGATACTGCACCTTTAAAAGTTTTTGGAAAACGCGAGATAATTTGTAAATTGTTGTTGTTTCTTTTTGTTACTTACTAGATCATATTTCGTGTCCTTTTATTCAATGCGACTATATATTTGCTTGCTAGTTCCTTAAATATAACTTAGTTATAGTTTCTTAACTATAACTTTCATTTGAATTACAGAGTTGCGTGATATTTTTAATTGCATAACACAAACAAAAATTCAAATTTTATATTCATTTGACATATGAATACATATAAATACAGAAAACAAAACAAGTTGCCAAAAATTATCTACTTTTTTTTATACGTTTTATTAATTAAAAAAAAAAAACAGAAATAAAACTTTTTAAGAGATAAAAAGCAAAGTACTTGGAAAATTAAGGAATACTGCCCTTACCTATTTACTACTATTATCTTTGAAATCATTGAACACGTGTAGCATTCTTACGTTTATATAAACCATCAAATCAATTCATCAAAAACAAAATGAACGTGCCATAATAATTATCTAAAAATTATCCCTGTCAGCGTTTAATCTATTCGATTTATTTTCCGATGAAAAACAAAATCCTCCAACCAGTCAGCCATAATCAACATCATCATCATTCCCGTCCCAACATCTCCCTCTCTCAATTATATCAATGAAATGCAACAGCTTCTGACAGAAGCACGTAATCTCTTTTTTCATTAACTGATTCTGTTGTAGTTTGCTTCTATCATCCTCGCCTATCTAATTAATTGAACGCGTTTTTATAAAAAAGGTCAACAGCGATAAAAGTTTTATTGTCTTTAGATAGGAAAAGACTGATTTTACTCTTTATAAACTTCCTTCCTATTGTTCTGGAATATGAATTCGAATTGTTTAGATTGATTGTTTCTTCTCACAAAAAAAAAAATCCTCCAATAAATACGCGATTAATAATAAGTGTGATATCATTGTTTTTGTATAACAATCTCTTTTGGTTCTGTGATTCCTACAATATCCAATCCTATCCTGGGTATTTCCTACTCCTATCAGTTCATCAAATAACCTCTATCGAAATACAAATATTGAATCAAGCAAGAGCCAATATCAGCAGAGTTCGTTCGTTATTTTCGTTCGAGACAAACGAATATGGGTCTTTGTTGCCGAACAGCTGTATTATAGTAAAGGTAGAATGATGCATTTACTCAAAGGTAGGACAAACGTAGATACCTTCGAAGAAAGAGTAAGTAGCAAGAGTCCGAATCCGAAACAGCTGCAAAATTATTGATCAGAACAACACTTTGCCAATACAAACAGATAAAAAAAAAGAAAAAACTGGCAATTTATCAGATGGAGGAGTTTTTTTTGTGTAACACGTCGGTATGGAGAAGTTAAAAACGTGTTGCATGGTTCAATTATCAAGAAGAAAAATAAAAGAAGATAATGCAACGAATCGCATCACCAGACAAAAAAATATAGAAAATTTACGGGCCTCTGTTTGGGGTCCAAGGAAACTGTCATGTAATTTGCCCTACGATTTGTCATTTCACCCTTGACTGAATGGCTTATAGTGTTCACGAAAAAATACAAACATTGAAAAACGCGGGCTTCTTGTGGTCTATTGTTTCGAAAGTGATCGTGGTGAAGTCACAGCTTGAAAGATCTTTTGAATTGTTCCGTATTGTTTTGGCTTCTTTTCCTTGTCTTGATTTGGTTACATAATACAGAAAGAATTTCAATGATGCAACCATGTACTTAATTTTTGTCTCTCTTATTCATTGTTATATATTTGATAATTCTTGAGTTGGTTAAACTTTTCAAACAACGGCTATCTTATCTTGTAAGCAATTGAAAAAAATAAGAATTTGCTCACTAAGAATGTTTTGGATGCAAGTGAGTTTTTTTTCTAACTTGCTGAGAATAAAGCATATGTTTATATTTATAAGTGGCGCCCAACGTGAAAATACCGAAGTAAATTAAAAAATGAAATTCGTGATTTTATACAAAGTTTTAGACGAGAGAATACATCTAATAAGATGTTTTAAGTTCCATCTATAATAATTTGTTGTATTTTTTTTTTTTCTTTAGATACAAATTTATAGACAAATTCAAAAAAAAAATCAAATGTTGCAAAGAAATTATATTATGACGAATTTTCACACACAAGAACATTTTAATTTTTAACTATTATCTACTGATTTGCGCCAGTGTTTTAAATGAGTGGCACCTAGCGCGAGATAGCTTACAATTTATAGTGTAATATTATTTTTACAAAGTGGTGCCCAACGCGAGATTTCTGGGAAGGAACAGTCTCTTATCGAAAATACGAAATATGTGATATGATATGTAATAGAATACTTGGAAGAAGGAAATTTATGTAATTACATCTCCAATGATGTGTAAAAATAAGCTAGTTTAATATACATATCTTTAATGACATACATGTGGTTGTACACTGAGAAATTACAAACAAATCTTCGAGAACGATGTTTTCTTATACATTTCTCATATGAAAAGCTCTGAAACTCTTCTTTTATTAATTTATTGACTTGACAATTACACTAAGTGGGTGCTTAACAAAGTGGCGCCCAATGCGAAATATATTTTTACTTTAAAAATTAATGATTTATAAAATAAAAATTATGTTGATTTTTTATATGACAGGTTCCAAACGTCTTGTTTTATTTATTTTTTACTTTAGATTAACACTGTGGAGTTACATTAATAAAGTGGCGCCCAATGTGAAATTTCTTTTTTCATACCAAAAATGATTTCGTAGAAAAATAGTAATCTGTGGTGCATTTTTCGCAGCTTTGTACGAAATGAAAAGGAATGCCAGATATACAAGGATCTTTAAGTTCTATTTCGAAAAATTAAGTTAGATTAAATGATTTGTTTTTTTCATACGTAACTAATAAAAGACAAATATATACATAAAACATGAACTGTTACTTTGATACAAAGTGAAATATTTTTTGAAAATAATTTCCGATACTGTGCTTAACAAAGTGGCGCCCAATGCGAAATATATTTTTACTTTAAAAATTAATGATTTATAAAATAAAAATGATGTTGATTTTTTATATGACAGGTTCCAAACGTCTTGTTTTATTTATTTTTTACTTTAGATTAACACTGTGGAGTTACATTAATAAAGTGGCGCCCAATGTGAAATTTCTTTTTTCATACCAAAAATGATTTCGTAGAAAAATAGTAATCTGTGGTGCATTTTTCGCAGCTTTGTACGAAATGAAAAGGAATGCCAGATATACAAGGATCTTTAAGTTCTATTTCGAAAAATTAAGTTAGATTAAATGATTTGTTTTTTTCATACGTAACTAATAAAAGACAAATATATACATAAAACATGAACTGTTACTTTGATACAAAGTGAAATATTTTTTGAAAATAATTTCCGATACATTTTGTATTCAAGATTTATGTAAGTGGTTTTACAGAGTGGCGCCCAATGCGCGATTTATTTCCATTCACCTAAAAATTAATTTTAATAATTTGTAAACATTGTTTCAACTTATTTTTATCCGTGATGACTTGTGATTATGATATTCTGAACGTCAAAAGCTAGTTTCAATTATAACCCTCTTTAATCCCATTTAGGCAAAACAAGCACTTTCTATTATACGATTTCCAAGATATTAGCGTTTCGACAGAACATCCATTGTATAGAGCCCTTCATCTATCGCCCTAATCAAAAAGCTCCCTAACCTAACATTTCTCTCGGGCATTTTCCAGCCTCAGTGGTTTTATTTATAGATAAATTAATTCAACTTATACCTCTCACAAAAACAAAGCCCTTTAACGCAACCTTTACCATCACCAACTTTCATAGTAATTATAATAAATCTATTACCCTGATGCCTTCTTCCTAGCCATAAAACATTATTAAGTTTACTTATTTACCTATTATAAAAATGAATTTCCCTTGTGAACCATATGTGAATGTATGTTGGTACGTACATAAATGTAATAAAATACAATAAATGTAATAAAATATTAACATCAATATCAAAAATTCCTTCAATTAAATTCTATTCTATTCTTTCAATTACAGGTCGATAATATGTGAGTGCTTGGCATCGTTCTTCTATGTTTTCATTGTTTGTGGAGCAGCTGCTGGAGCTGGCGTGGGAGCAAGTGTATCATCGGTTCTTTTGGCTACAGCACTGGCATCTGGTTTGGCGATGGCAACATTAACTCAATGTTTTATGAATATCTCTGGTAAGTGTTTTTTGAAACAAAGTTTTTTTTTTGTTCTGTATTGTTTTTATTTCCATAAGAAATCATAGGTATAAAACAACTAAGTTTACTGCCATCCCCACTATATTGTCAATGGAAAATGTCAAGAATAAAGAATCAACACAAAAAAAATACAACAACATCTTGGCGCTCTCCAAAAACACTCAATAGGGAGTTAGTTCTTGAATTTTTGTTTTTACTGTCAATGTCCTCTATCTTTCGGAAAACAAGGAAAGCTTGATATACATATACATACATACATTACATATACATTATACAAAAAAAAATACACCCTTTATCTTCTTCAATCATCTTTTCTTACTTCAGATTTTGTTTCAACATTTTTGTTTTGTTTTTCGCCTTTTGAAAGGTTAGAAAAGAAAGAATCCTTCAAGCATGGCATTAATTTGATTCTTTCATTCTCTCCTCTATTTCAAGAGCAACAAGTGGCTCTTGTTCTATAAAATTCACAAGCCAAACGGAACCAATATGGAAGTGGAAATGGAAGTTCTTCTTCTCCTTGATTCATGACTTGCGGTTTTGGTGGTTTCTTATAAATGTATGTTCCCTTTTAAACCCAAACCCAAGTACTTGGTTTTTGAATGGAATTTTAAATGAATTGTCACTCTATGGTTGAGCGACTCTGTGATGTTTGAATTTATACCCGTATCTTTTTTTCTCTGAAATTTCACAATTTGTATCTATGGTCTTTATATTTGGAGGTTATGGAAGCATTTTAACCGATATCGTATTTCACTGATAGGCTGTCATTTTCAATTTTTTGACATTTTTATCAGGTTGTGAGTAGATTGCATTGTTTTTGAATGTTTTCAATAATTCATGTACCTATCTCTTTAAAGCGAACAACTGAATTAAGATCTAAAGTTTTTATTGGAGCGGGTTTAAAAAAGGGAAAACCAAACAAAATGTATGTATCTGTTATTGAAATGAAATGAGCCTATACAGGGTGCCCCTTAATTCGTCAAGAGTATTTAAGAGTATGATTCTGGGGTATATTCTTAGAAAAAAATTGTTGTACAGTTAGGGCCTATTTGCAATTTTGATATCATTTATCGGGAATTTAAGAAAAGTCTTATTTTGGGGTACCCTGATTCATGTCACCGGTAATTGCGCTGTAAGTACTTATGATAGAAACTTCGTTTAAGCCTTTATTTTTAGAAGAAATACCAGCCTTTCTAATTGCGTTTAAATAAATTTGACATCTTTTCTAAGTCTTACAATATTCAGATTTTAGCCTGTTCCATTTTTCCTGCCCATGCTAATTTTTTGACTTTGGGGTCAATTTTCTCCAAAAAATGCGTTATCAACATGGTATTTTAATAATTTTTTTGAATGCATGTAACAATACTAAAAATAAAATTCAGCAAGAAGTTTGCCGAAAAACCCATACCTTTTATGATAATTTGGAAAAAAACAGCGTTGTTCCGCGTACGAACAACAACGTACACCGATGATAACACCGAAAGTCTTAACCAACTCGCTTAAGTAAAATTGACAGTAGTTGACTGTCATGGAATACTTTGTGAATCTGTTAACTCTTAAAATGACAGCCATTACTTTGATGAAACTGAAAGATGAAAAATTTGGTAATATAAAAGTTGTTTCTTTATCTTTATAGTAGTTTCTGCTTAATTTTATTTTAATATTGTAATTTTAATAACAATTGCCCTGCTCTTTAATAAATATTTCGCCCACAATGACAGTAGTTATTTGATTTCAAAAATACCTTAATGAACGTATGTGAAATTTTTGACGTTTGTGAAAGGTTTACTAGTATATATATTTCTATGCAGGCATGAGTTATCCCTCCATCTCGCATTTGCTTGTGGAAGAACTACCAGTTGTTCATTAATGACATTAGCTTCAGTAAGTTGTTCTCACTATTTTGGTTCTACCTTAAAAAAAATTTGTTATTGCAAAAATCGCAGAATATTAACTCCAGGGTTATTTTCATTCAAAATTGGGCCAATGTGTGATTTTCAGCGTGGAAATTCTAAATCTCGATTGCAGGAGCTCTTCGTGAGTTTGAAAAGTGGAAATCTTTAGTATCAAGTGTCAACTTTTATCTGGCTAATGTGTAGGTACTCATAGATACCTGCTGCCTAGAGCTAAAGTAACGCCATTTTGTTAGAGTTTTTAATTGTTTCATAATTTTGATTGATTTTCGTTTGTCTACCTTTTTTTTAACCCGTCATTCATTAGTTTCATTTTTCTCCTCCATTTTCCTCTTGCTCATATCTATGCTGACTAAATTTTTGCAACTTTTTTTTTCCTACAAACAGGTGCACACATTAATCCTGCAGTGACGTTAGCATCATGCATCATCCGGATAATAACACCATTGCGTGCTGCAATGTACATAACTGCCCAATGTGGTGGTGGAATAGCTGGAGCAGCACTACTTTATGGGTGAGTCAAATGATTAAAGAAACAACAAATTGGCAATTAAATATTCTTTTTTGTATTTTAAAATGCATCAACAAAAAAAAACAAGTTTAAACTGGGAATTGCATTTAATAATCCCATAAGTAAAGCATTCATTTTTATTCTTTTTAACGTACATGAGATCAAAATCAAAAATGTATGACACTATTATCAAATTTTACCTGTGTTTGTTGAACTGTCAGTTAGTTCATTGACAGTTGAAAATCTCAACAGTTATAGCTTATAGTTATTGTTAACCAAACAACCTTTGTAACTTTATCCACCTTAAGGTTATGAACTCTTAAACTCCTCCAATTTCATCCGTTTAAAACTATTTTGTCTGTTTCTTTTTCTTCCTTATAAATTACACTACTATGATGGGTATGTTCCTCTCTCCAGCTTTTGTTGACAGTTTAAAATTATGTTCAAGTTTACATAAGGTCATGTATCATACATACGTTTAGCCGCACAGAACAGTGTCTCCAACACTTGTCTCATATTCATTGTGTACCTTGTTTTACTTTGGGTAAAGAAAATAACGAAACAGGAAATAAACTTGGATGGTTAGGGCTAAGGGTAAGTACCTACTACCAGGTGTGTGTGAAGGTATTCATACCTATCCTGGCATTCTGCTATTCCTTCCTATATGTCATTCTGACATAGCATTCTTTCGCATTTTCATTTTCTGTGAGAAGTTTTATCAGGACTCTCACCTCTCTTATATAAAAACTACTAGTATAAAAACTGCAAGAATAAACATTATGCCCTTGTGGCAGGTAGATGGTAGATGCTTGACAATGGACAACCAAGCATATCAAATGTCTTGATGTTTTATTTGTTTAACCTGCACCCTTAAAACATTGTATTGCCTCCCTAAGATGACACATAACTTAGCGATGGTAGATAGAATCAATTGTCAACAAATAAAAAACAAAACAACTAAATTGTCACTTTGCCAGAAAAGAATAAAACTCTATATACCTTTTCTTCTGGAGAAAAATAACGAATATTGGTTTGTGTGTCGGTTTTTACGAATAACGTTATAACAAGCAAGTAGAAATAGAAACAATAAAAATCGTAAGTCTCGCAAAAGACAGCTTCAAGAACTCCTACTGTCAAGTACATCACCAACTGAAAAAAAAATACTTCTCAGCTTTTCGGTTGGTACAAGTGTACTGCCAAACTTCATAGAATGAAAAAGAATCTCTGTCGCAGTTTCCTTATTGCATTCCGCATCATATAATAAAATGGTAAAAAGAGGAAAATCCAAAAATAAAGGACTTCAAACACCAAGAAATTACCACTTTTTTCATTTGCTGTTGAAATCCTTTTTTCAGTTCTGTTTGTTTTGTGTTGAAAATCGTTTTGGCCTCAATTTTAAAATTTTGTCCGTGTGCTTAAAAAAAAGAATCAGAAGTGGGAAAAGGTATTATTTTTGTTTATTTCTTACAGAAAACAATATTCAACCTGGTGTCCTTTAAAATTGATGACGGCGAAGGATGGACGGACGAATTTATCTCTCTCCACTCTTAAATTGAAGAAGTCAGTCAACAAATGAATACGAAGTGTAAACCTTCCATTTTTTGTGTGTGTTTACTTTTGTTTTTACTTTAAACTGCTGGTTGGATGAATGTTAATACATAGTAAATGTTACGTTTAACTACAATGAGAACTAATATTTCTGTGGAGAATTTAATTTGTACGGAGAAAGTTTTTGTTTTATTTTCTGTTTCGTTTTGTTTTTTCTTAAGGTTCTCATGCTAAATTCATTTTCAGTTTTTTTTTTTTGTTGCCAATTGTTTGAAATTATTGTGTCGAATATACATTATGTTGTGATTATATTCGATATTAAAACGAAAGTTTTATTGATGTGAGGAAAAGTAAATTCATTTTTTAACGACCTGTAGGGCTATTTTATGGGTTTGGTATGTTCAGATTGCGGTTTCTGAGTTTGATTACCCAAATTAAAAATACATTCGTGATTGATTTTAATCGGTCATTTTGTGTGAACCTTTTGAAAGTATTTGACATTTTAAAAATAAAAATGACAAATATATGTCAATTTAATTGTAATCGTAGCATATAAATTTAAATAGATACTAATTAAAAGAGATTGAATGTAGTAAAGGTACCTCTAATCTTATTCAAGTATCGCGATTTATTACCTTACATGTCGCCTCCACTGGCAACGAACGATATCAATCAACCAACCTACAATCCAATACACAATCTGATTTGTATGGATATATCACTGCATGTACATTGTACATGGATTTTTGCGACTCCATTGGATTTTTTCTAGACATGATCCTGGACAGAGTCCTGGCATCGTGCATGTCTAGTGGCAGCGGCATATTACAAAATTATTTCTCTAACCTAGTAGACTTTGACCTATTTTGTCAACCAGACAAAATCAATCAACAAAACCGATTTTGCTTCCGATGCTTTCAATGCTTTCATTTCAAAATCCATTTTTATATTTTGATTGGGTACGTTCAGGAGACATAAGGGACTTCATATTCAGTTAACTACATCCATTGAACGTAAAATTGCCCAAAAATAACGACACGTCGTAAATCAAACTTAAAACTTTTCTTCACTACTTTACATGAATTTCCTTCAGAAAAAAAGAGAATCCTCGACATGGATAAAACAAATTCCATCGTTATGTAAGGAAAATTTGTATTTAAATTTAATTAACGCGACCGCACAAACAATTTGTAAAAATTTAAACTGATTTTTAATTTCACAAATGACAATTTTGACAAGATTACACTTGGTTAAAGCAGATTTTTCTTGATAACTTTGCAGTCACTTTCCAATAAAAGTCCCCTTCATTTGAAATCAATTTTTTGAAAGCTGGCCAATCACAAACTAGAAACTTGCCTTACTTGCAAGTTCCCTTAGTCATCTGAGAGTACCCATTGTCAAATATCAATTAGCAATACCTATATCTTGCTGTAATTTATGCGCAAATGCCAAAATCTTCACTTTTATAAACCTAAAATTGTTGTTGTAAAAATGTTGTTAAAACAACTTTGAGATTTCCACTTTCATTTTAATGATATCCGTTTTTTGTGTGCCTTTATATCCGCTCCTGTCGCGCTTTAAAATGTTTTTAATATCTACAAAGTACAATAACAATTATTCATACATAATTGCTGTAGCGGAGAGAGAAGCAATTTCAAAGGTGCACCAAAATAATAATTTAAGCCATATGCTTGAACCACGCGTACAAATTCGTTTATTTATATTATTTAAAAATTGATTACGTATGCAGTTATATTTTTAAATTAGCTGTGGGTATGTTTTGAACTTCCCATTTTTGACAAGATTTGAAAACTGTTTATAATTGGCTAGTTCAGAAAAATTATATTTAAGTGTTCGTACTGACAAAAGATCATATATGTGCTTTGACACGGTATCAGTCCTCTGAGATCTCATTTTTCCTGAATTAGCCAAATCAACGGGAAACTATTTTGTTCAAACGGACATAAGACAAAGCTGCTCTAAGAAATAAACCGTGTCCCAATTCTGCCAGCGTGAATTAATTTTCGTGTTTACGCTGCATACACTTTGTATTCATGCTAAAAAAATATGTTGAAAAAATTTGCACGACATTCTAGAGTCTAGAGGGATTGCAAATATTCATTTGCTTTTGCATGATTTTCTGAGCGCTCACAGAGAAAACTCACGCTTTTGGAATTTGGCTCCTTGACTAGAGAATTTGTATGTAATTGCCTATTACAAAAATGTTTTGTATGTACAATTATTGCCTTGGGCCTTTCAAAACGTAGCCCCGAAAATGTCTAAGCCCAGCCAAGGCCGTAAGAAACAATTCCTGTTGTATTGAACATATACACTAAACTTGACATCCCGTTGTTCTCAAACGGTTTAAGCCTCAAATTCGTTTCTTTCGGTAAATTAGCTTTATAGGCCCCGGCCATTTTTATATCTTTTTACTTATCTCTTCAAGCCTTATCCCCAACTTCGGACTTTGGCAGTCCCTAGTCTTTAGCCCACAAAACTCTCTGGAATAAGGCTAGTTTTTCGAAAGTAAGTTGCTTAACCCTAGCTAGGTTTTTTGTCCAATATTCTCAGACCTTATTGTTCCAAAACTGTTTTTTTCTTCCCAATTTTCTAGGTTTTATTTTTAGGGAAAAATTGTCATTGCATGAAACATGTCCATATTCATAGCCCCCAACTTAGTTTTTGTCCGATTCGCTTCAGACTTTAGCACCAATCTTAGGGCTTAGAAAAAAAAATTACATTACATGTATGCAAATAGTTCAACCCCAACCACGTTGTTTTGTCCATCAAATCTCATATCTTAACAATATTTTAGACGGAATATAAAATTCTACACGTTGTAATGTATTGCTTTCTATATTTTTCATTATTTTATGATTCGGCTGTGGGGAGGGCTTCAGCCCCTATAGCCACCCCCCTGGATCCGCTACTCGCTGGAAGGACACTTAAGTGGTCAGATCAAAACAAGCTAATTTTAAGAAATCATAGCCCATAATTGCTGATTGTTGATTTTCGTTTAGTTGCGTTTACTTTTGCGTTCGGAGCGAAAGCGCGCTCGCAAGTGCACCTCACTTAAGTAAAACTGACATTTGGTAAATCGATAAATCACTTATGTGCAATATGGCAGACTTCTCTTTTTGACTGTTCGAAAAGCTAATTCTTTAGTTTGTGCTACTAGCTAAAGTAGCTGTATATGACAATTATTATAGTTTTGGCTTTATATTTCAAAAGTCACTGGTTCCTACTTTTATTAGACACAAAAACCTAAAACAACAAAGGTACCTATAAAGGGTTACGTTGGACTAGCTGTCAAAAGTGATAAAGTGCCCTAAGCTGTCGCAAAACAGTTTACAGAACCTCGCAGAACACCATTATTTAAGAAACCCTGACTTTTTCTTTTGTACAGACCAAGTTGGTTGGATTCAAGTTGCTCTCTAAATTGTATGTCTAAATTAAAAATCACTGCTTAATATTTTTCCAAATCCTATAAATTCATCAACACATTACGATGTCATTACGCGCTAACGCTACGCACTTGAATCTTCAAAAAAAGATTTTTTTATTTCATCTATTCAACAACAACTGGCAGATGTAACTTAAAGGAAAGAACCAAAACATATCTACCATCATAAATCTCTTAAAGAACCGATCTTATTATTTTTATTCGCAATAGGTACGTACAGATCTTCGGCCTTTTGTGTTCAGTTCATGTAGTGTACAATTATATACAAATATTCACCAAACTGTTGCTCTTTTTTTATTTTTAAAAAGAGACAGACTTCAAACAAAACGACTGACTTCTTTATATGCGTGTAGGTACATATATTATTGAAAAAAATAAAACGGCGGGAAAGACGAAGACAAATTAAATCCTTACCACGCACTTCCAACTTCCAAGCCCCAAAAGTAAGAGGATCAGTTTCTTCGTCTACTTCTTCCACCATCAATCTGTCCATCTGTGGCACTTTTTCATTAAAGAAACAACAAAAAAAAAACACAACACACAACGCAAAAAGTGAAAGATTTTAACTTCCAGTCAGTGATCTGAAATCTGGATGGTGCTGGATGTGTTTTCTTTTTGGGAACAGATGTTGCACAGACAAAAGCCGAAAGGCAGACAATTCCAGAAATATCTCTTTGAGTATACGAGTATATTATAAAAAAAACTATTCAAAAGAAAGCGTCTTCTATAAAAAAAAAATATCTTTATACCTCCAAAATAAACAACCACGAACCAAGCCTCACATAGATAAAGGATCCTTATTCGATCCCCTATATACATTTTAGGCACCGGTTGTAATCTGTATGACGTTTTGAAGCGATAAACATAGTGTACTGCGTAGGTATTTTGCGTAGGTGATTTTTTTTTTTTTGGACAAGGAGATCCTTTATCTAGGATTTGGTCCACAAAAAAGAGCGATAGACAAAGACAGAAATAGTAAATTTTTTTAAGTTAAAAAAGAAATTAAATATGTGTAGGTAAGGTAGATATATCTTCCTGACAGATGTTTTCGTTGTAGTTGAATAGACTTATAGAAATTAAAAAAATATCCGTACAGGATACGGTGATCGTATATGATATTTTTTTTGTCTATTTTCTTAAAATAGGACGAAGATAAATATGCTGAAAGGTGTTTCCATTTTTTTTTTTTTCTTTAAATGGATGTATCTGAATAAAATGTGTCAAAAAGTTTTTGGGATATTTATATTTTTAAGTTCTTGGAACACTAGTTGCTGAAAGTCGAAGACACTCTAGGTAGGTTCTTGGATAAAAATATTGAGGGGTCAAAAATCGGATTATTTCTTTTAATGACGAGTCATCATATGAAGTATTTAAATCGAACTCTTGGAACGAGCTTTTAAACAGCTTGGAGATATATCTACTATATAAGCTAATTTTTTCATATTGAAGATCGTGCTATCAGAGAAAAAGAGAAGATTATTTTTGTCGACAATCTTCAAAATAGCTTGAAAGAAAGAAAGCAGGTGACAATGAATTTGGGAAATATGAGCCCTACTCTGTATCTCGTTCAACCTATTCGAAGCTGTTTTTGTTTGTTTCATTGAATAAAAAAAAACAACAATTAAAGGTTTCGGATGCCTAAAATAGTCTTTCAGAGTGATATACAGAGTAGGCCTCCAGGCATACCTAGCTCATAAATCTGTGGAACGAAGTCGAAACCACGTTCAGGTGTACCAAGCTAGAATTTTTAAAATTGTTTTATTTGTGGTATCTACTCCGAATATTCGAATGCCAACCATAAAAATCGATGCCTGAAAAATATTGACATATCGATGTTTGCTACAGAAATATTTGAAAAAGTCATTTTCTTTCTTTCCCAAAATATACAATTCTTGGTTCTGTTCGCGGATATATTTTTAGGCAGTTATTATCTCACTTCTAGTGGAAAATTGTACTCATATATCTGCAACAAAAGATTTAAAAGTAAATTTACTTTAAAAACCTGTCTAATCGGAAACTTGGTTAAGTAAACGTGTTTTTATGCAAGAAAGCGTATCCTGGATAAGACAAACAAAAAATGAAATCGGTGTTTAGTGTCATCATTACAGAATATAATGACGTTTATGTTCTACATTATTACCTGTCAAAAAAATGTGGTTAATTAACAGAATTTCTGACAGAATGCAGTCCGATACCCTTAACTCTCTTTCAATAAAAAAAAAAAAACTGTTCTATTAACTCCATTACTTCAATTGGAAATATGTACGAGTTTTTCAATAAAAAAAAAATGATTCATGAAAAAAAAAACATCAAATCACACCTCATTGCGCTTCTATTTCAATTCCAATGTGTCATTTTTGCCTGCAAAAAAAAAGAAGGATTTTCATAAAGAAGAACTGAAGTGACAAGGAGTAAATATCAATTGCAAAATTCATCGAAAAGCAATCACTTGGGTTGATCTCTTGAAATATATGAAAGAGGAAACGTTATGACTTATGATACTATATTTCAAAGATAAATAATAGAGTCTCATCTTTTTCATCATCAAATAAAGCAATAACATTCATATAGACTTCATCTTCTGTCATATTTAAACTTTTTTTTTGTTGTTGAAAATTGACAAGAAATTATGCAAACACCAAGGAGGTAAGCGCGTTTTTTATACATATGTATCTCGAACATCCCTTTGAACAAAAATACCGGCAATCCCAAAGTAAATACCACTCGACATTTTTATATTTTTGTAAGGCCACATGTACATATGATATCGGAGAGAAATTCTTAAATCGAATAGGCATTTAAGATATAAAGAGAAGGCCTAAGATTTATGTTGTCACTCTAACCCTTTTTTAATGCAAAAAAAAGTGCATATAGCAAAATCCTTTATGGTATTTTGATTGAACATAACGGATAACTCTAAACCACTTCAACACGAATAAAGTTATAGTCACGATTCACAAAATACGAAAGGGTAACACAGACAAAAATAAATAAGAAAATATTCAATATCAACCCTAAAAAAGTTCTGTTTCTCCCAAAAAAAAACAAACTCATATCGGCATGACCTCAGAACTGTCAAACCAATAGATGACAAAAAACCAATATAAATACAAATGTCATAAATAAAAAAAAACTCCCAATGAGGTCATGTGTGTGCATTAAATACAATATTTTTTTATTGTGATTCTAGTTTGGCTTGGAAAGAAAATTTGTTTAGGGTCACATTGCATTATAAATATACTTGACAATAAGGTTGAGTAAAGAGGATTGAATTATAGACAACTCCAGCCATTTAAGATTGCATAAAACGATTTATATATCGAAAGGATTATTGCAATGTGCTATCATCGAGAAAAACTAGGTCTAAGGGTTAAGTGGTATGAACAATAATGTCGCTGGTTTATCTAGGTGTATAGGGGATGCTGGTTATTGAAATTTTTTGGAACAGCCCACTTGAGGTTGAGATTTATTTTTTGTTTTGTTTTTCCATTTTTTTATTTAGGAAAAAATGTGTTGATAGAGCATTTATAGAGTCTTATGACACCGCTCTGGTTCTTGAGAATGGGTTAGTAATCTTGATGAAATTTCAAAATGACTTACATACATAACTTTGACATTAAGGCACCTTTCTTATGCTAAGTTTCTACTTGACATTTAAAGACGCAGATTGATACTTTGATAAGACAGAGTGAGTGAGTTTATATATGGCCCACCCTGTCCTGCTCGCCTGACAATTTTCCTCAGGTGCAAAACTTGATATTTTACTATGATGCTCCGATGGTAATGCTCAAAAGAAACCAAATAAATTGTCTACTAATAGTGTTTTCCATTTAGATTTCAACCAAGAATTTTTTTATTTTTCGTGACGAATGAGACACCATTTCAAATTGATTTAGTTTTGTCATGGTACTCGTGTAATTTTATATCTGTGCAAAACTGATTTTAAATCAAAAAATAAATTAACTTATTTGCCCAATAAAACGCAAAAATTGTCAAAATATGTTTTCTTGCAAATCCAAATCAATTTTACCAAATGACAACACCAAAAGACTTCGTATGTTTTTTGACTAATGTCTCATCCGCTGACATATAGCGTATTTCTGTTGAAAATCCATTAGATCAAGCAAAGACGAGAAAAATTAAAGAAGTGGAACATTGCATTTTAAGAATTTAAAAACTTTAAATATCAAAACATCTGCTTTAAAAACAAAAAGATTATAGGTATTCTTCCTCTGAAATTAACTCTTCCACAAACAAACAAAAAAACAGAGAGAAAAATTAATGTTTTTCAGAAGAAGCACACTTCAAATAAACCTTAACCCAGTAATTAACATGCTACGCGGTCTACATTGTATATTCCCCGTTGCCATCACCATCGCGTCGGGTTAATGCCACTAGTGATGTCCGGAGTCCGGAATTGGATAGCGTACAATTTTGTCGATATAGGGACCCTATATGTATCTCTTGTTGTCTCGAGCTGCTTGTGAACTCCTAATTATTTTAGGGTTTTGTAAGTTGCTTTTTTTTTGTCGGAGTATTATTGTGTTGCATTGAATCGAAACACGTGTCCGAAATTAAATTCGACAGAAATTGGAAAAAAAAAAAAAATTATAAAGAAACCCAAGAGAAAACGAGTTAAAATATGCAACGCACCTGCTGGTTTTGACCGACGACGTAACGTCGTCGCCGATCGTCTCACTTTGCCTTTTTTTATCATGGCCCATTCGCGTTCAGAATCCCAAGCCTATATACCTATCTAATCCTTTTTGATTACCCGACAAGGCATCCAACTGAACCGACAAACGGCCGGCTCACGGACAAGGTTTCTAAACCATTTTCGTATTCCTTTTCATCTATATTATAGCTCTCTCTCACTGGGATTTTGATAAAAGGATGAAGATAAATTATTATCAGTTTTTGCAATGACAAGCTATGTCTATACCTATCGTATCTGTTGCTGGAATAGAACAATCATTTGATATTCTCTATCCGAATCATGATTTGACATTTTGGATAATTCACAGGGATACTGAGAGGAATGATATAACGCATAATGATGAAGTTAGTTGGAGTTCATAAAGGAAGTCAGATGACATTTAAATGTAAGTGGTACTATAGGTCTCAATTCAGGTGTCCCGAAAAAAATTGTTGCATCTGCAGTGCAAATGGTATGGATAAGGTTGCCATCCACCAAACTCCAAAATCGCCAAAGATGTTTATCCATTCAAACGGATAAGTAAATTCAATGAACCAGTTCTGATTGGGGACATTTCGTTCCTCGAATCGCAAAGGATTGAATTCCAAACTTCATCAGAGAAGTAGCGTTTCTTCTTCGGCAACAGCAACAAAAAAAAACAGGTGGTTGTTGTAGGTAAGAGGTAACTACTCGTCCAATCATTACAAATCAGCTCAGCAAAGGTGATTGGAGTGGAGAGAGTGAGAACAGTCTTGCTGAGGCTGATGGCAACCTTTTTTTTGTTTTGTTGGTCCATTTTGTGATTGACAGACGAAGGGAGATGAATGTTGGATTTGGGATGAATGCAAGTTTTGGGTGCACCACACCATCCGCAACCAGTCCAGTCAGCGGTTGTTACAGTTTTTTGGCATACAAAGCGAGGTCACTGTTTTTTTTTTTTTTTTTTGCTGGCCAGTGGATGGAATTTTTGTTGATGTTGCTGTAGATTGTTTGTTTATTTATTTTTTTGTAGAATTTTCAATGAAATTTGAGAGAAGAGTTGTTGACCTTAAAAAGGTATCGAGGCGAATTTACTTTATTTATATTTGATGGAAGACATTTTTCGCATAGGATTTATTTCTGATTTGTTTAAGGGTAACAAAATGGGCTTTCAATTTTTTAACTTAGTCTCAAAGAATGACAGGTAAATTTTCTTAATACACGTCGTTAAAATTTAAATACATTATACATTCTCAGATTAATTTTTCGATCAAGTTTCATCAAAGTTATACGTAGGTAGCAGTAGCTGTCACTTTCCACTGTGACAATTTCGTAAAATTCCCTACTATTCACCTCAAGTGTCAAAACCGATTTTCAATGAATGTCTCCAGGACAGCTCACGGAGAACGGCCCGTACTTTGAAAACTTGTATAGAATTTATTTGACGGTCTGAAACGCCATGTTTTGATTGCGGTTATTACCCATTAAAAAAATGATGGACATTTTTGGCTAATCCTTTTTTTTGGTTCGTTCTAAATGCGTTTTTTCTAAAGTTAATATTTTTAATTTATATTTCCCAACTGCAATAATTTGACTGATCGCAGTGTGGTAAAAATAAACTGCCAAATTTTGAAATTCGTTAGGAACCTATTCTATAGGTTTCCGCTTATCACATGGAAACTGGCGACACAAATTATTGTCAAATTGACCCTTCGCCAGCACAGTTGAGTAATGAAAACACATTTCCTTAGCTTGATTTTATGAAAAACAATATTCATTAATTTCAAAATTTAATTGTTGGGCTTAAAAAGAAACTCCAATGATTAAGTGAAGTCCCTCATAGTCTTAATTCAATCAGATTATATGAGATCCTGGAGTTTAGTATAGACAATTAATACCTCGTTATATCCCACCTCAATAACAACAACAAAAAAAGCAGATGCAACATGCAACTCGTGCAGTCCTGAAGTTTGTAGTACACATCAGACCTTCATGTTTTTTTTGTTGTTGTTGTAGTTTTATCCTTTTTCTTTATATTTACTCATGAATGTTTAACCATGTCTACCTGTACTTACCCACCTCTATATAAAAACAAAAAGGTGCAACATGAGTCTGATTTCAATGCTGTTTTATCCCTTATAAAATCTTTTGAATTTTGAATCACGCAGGTAAAGTTACATTTACATGCCGCCACCATTATCATCGTTTTTCGTCTGTGCATGTGCAACTGCCTACCTGTCTGTCCAGCCTTACCATCCTTACAATCAGATACATATATATATATGTTTCATTGTTCATGTTTGGAATACTGTCCTTTCATCCGTTTCATGAATTTATTTTAAAAATCCCACTTGCCTCGTATATTATTTTTTGTCTGTTGCAATTCTTCTTCTGTAACTTACTTTACTCCATTTCCAATTCAGTGCATTTAAATTTCTGCATCAGTGCAATCTTGTCACCTGCTTACTTTCATACTTGCTCTATGGGGCAAGTATATTGTTTCTTTTTTTGACAGCATATTTTTGTGGTAGTATAGTCTACTACATACATATATCAATTTGCTAAAATTATAACAACTAAAGGTGCAAGTCGAATAACCGGATTTTTAATGCTAACCAGACCAGCATGTGTGTTTTGTCTGGAAAATCAAGGTTAATCACAGGTTAATTTTGTAAACAAATAAAATGTATGGCATTTATACGACCTGTGCTACATGGAGTTGTCTGTAGGTGGTGAGTTTTAAAAAATATAATACTTATCTTACATACGCAACAACCATTCCTGTACTAAATACTGACCAAATAAATCGCTCATTAAAAAGAACAACGTCATAACTCAAAAAACATCAATTTTGACCTAATGATACAGTTCAAACTCATATTCTATAAACTATTTTTTGGCAAAATTTAATTTCTAGAACTGAAAAATTGAAGGCTATAGAGCATCATTTGTCGTTATATACACTGTCACTTTAAAATATTTTTTTGTGGAAATACTGTGTTTTTTTCATTTACGCAGGGACCTTTGCAGTGAAAACAGTCCAAACAATATTTTAAAAGTGTCATATTTTGCGATAAAATTTTAATTTATAGCTCTACCAAGAAAAAAATAGATACAAATGAAGATGATTATGAAATACAGCCATGTAAACTTTAAATTGCTATTTCCAAAGTTTGACGTTTTTTGAGATATGGCGTTGTTCTTTTTAATGAGCGTAATGTTGTTGATTTCACAATCCAGCGTTGTATCGTGGTGTGTTGCTCTTTCTTTCTCCATAATATTCTGGAGCTTATGGTATTTAGACAAAACAACATCAAATCGTGACTGAAGTGAGGCTGTGAAATATTTTGGTGAACTAGGTATCATGCTTCAATGGAATTTGGCACACCCCGACTCCACAGGCCATACAGATGTCCAACATCACAGCCACAATCCAATCCCCAAATAGTGCATTTTTACTCACTGGGCAAATTATGTCATGTCGTTCATTAGCCTTTCACAGCTATTTCCTTTTTCTCCAATAAAATCAACTTACACATCCTACAAAAACCAGAAAAAAACTCACACGCACTTGAAACGTCAAATCATGGCGGTCATGTCTTGTTCTGTTGGTAAAATTTGTTCGGGCTTATTGATTTATTTAACCGCTTGAACACAAAAAGTGTAGCTATAGCGAGCAGCACAAGTTGAAATGTTGTAAGTATCCTTTTTTCGTACTTTGACAGTCTATGCGTTCATCAAATTTGTAAGTACTTAATTTTCAGATCGAGCTTCTGATTGGCCAGCTGTTAGATGACATTCAGTTACGTTTACGGAGGTTTAGTTACGTTTCATCTGAATTTACAGCAAGAAATTCTCGACTGAAAATTCAGCTGACAGCTTTTCTATATAAAATCTACGCGCTCCATACAAAAGTAACATTTCACATAATTTTGCGTTAACGACATAAATTAAGTTCTTTGTTTTCAGAATTTGTCATATTTTTGCATTGAACGCACCCAGTGCTACACGCTTCATATACAGCTACACCCTTCTGTTCAGCCAGTTATACCAAACAGCCAGCGGTTGTTCTTATGCTTGAGCTTTCAGTGCATGCAAAATTGCAAACTATTCCTGTATTGTACCTATTCTAAGTACAATTAACACTAAAAAAAGGATGTACTTACATAGCTAGGTATGTGTACCATATAGCATATATTAAATCCTCATTCATATGCTTCTCGTTTTTAAGTACTTTTTATCGACTGGTTACGCATGCGACCAGCAGCAGTAAAGTGTGCAGCTGAAAAAAATATTACCTATCTTAAAAAAAAAAAGAAACAAAATGTGAAATGTAAGATGCCCACATATGACTTAAGGACCTGGACACACACAAATTCTGACGTCTGTTTTTTTTTTGTAATATACTTTTTTCCCCGAAAAAAGTATAAATAAAAAGTGAAACATGAAATGAATTAAAAATGCAGCTGCCTATGGGTTTCATATTCCCTTAAATAATTTTGTTTTTAAGGAATAAACTGCACGTGCACACAAATTTACACAAACAAAAACAGGAAGCCACGTTCCTACGCCTGTCAAAAGTGAAATTGTTTCCAGAAAATTATTGTATACATAACTCGTATACAATAAAAATTTAATTTCTTCTCTGATGTTGACTATGGTCAAACAAAAAATTATAATCCATTAGGGATTTTCACTTTTAAACAATCAAGCATAACATTTTCCCTTGGACCTTCCATTTTGGCCCATCATATAGCTCTGTGAAAAAATAAAGATCAAGTCAGGAAATGAAAACTTTTAATTGCATGTCGATATAAAAATATTCTTCTTTATTTCGTTTTCCCACATTTTTGACTTTTGATAATGCCCTTATGGGGAAACCATAACCAAACCATCATTGTATCGATGCGTTCTTCATCAACGGTTGATTAAACTATGAAATTTCATTTTAAAAATACAAAACAAAAATGAGTTATACATTTTCATGGTTTATAAATTGTTTGATTGCTTAATGTGTTGTTTTATTATGAGCACGGAAGCGAATTTCACAAAATAATTGATCGAATGCAATTAAAATGCATTTCGAGGGTCTCTTTTTCGTATTCGATTGAGTTTAAGTGTAAACTTGCTTTAATGCGCGCACCCTCTTAAAAATACGGTACAAATATACATAGGTGGTAACTTATATAAAACACATGTGCGGGCGTCGGCGGCGGGAGAAAAACTGTGTTTAACACTTTACACATGTGAATCATGTGTTAGATATAAGTGGCACATTATGGTGACGACGAACGTGTGTTCGTTCTCCATCGCTCCGTCTGCTGTGACTTTATTAGTTTGATTTCATCCGAAAATGTTTTAAGGGATAAAATGTGTCAGAATTTGTTTTCAAAATTCATATGAGTTTTTTGCTACTCTTTTTTAATTAATGGGGGAAAAGGCTAAAAAGTGTATATAGCAGATTTTTAATGCAGCCACTTATTAGGTGGATTCAGTACATTTATGAGAAACATGAAACATTTTAACGAGAAGTTATAATGACAGCCATGAGAAATGTCATTTACCCCTTAGACGGGAGAGCGTTTTGTGTGCACGATTTGTTCTTAAAAGTTTCCTGGCATATTCGTGAGATTTATTTGCTAAAGGTACTTTCGATGGGGACTTATAAAAATCCATAAAATTTTTTTAATTTAAAATAAGTTGACCGAATTCCAAACAATTCAACATTTCTTTTCATAAGTTTCTTTTAACAAAATATATTCCCCCATCCAGGGCAATGCATAAATTTAGTCTGGCATTTAAATTCATTTTGAAAGTTGATGACTAAACTGGCTCATATGTATATTTTTTGTTTTTTTAAATTAAATAAATGCAGTCAGCACACAAAAATCAAAACAAATATATTTATTGTTAACTTAATATTTCATAGCATTCACTGTTCAGCCAGGGTAGGTATTTGAAATTTTCAGATTTTTCTGAATAGCACTCTGAGCAAATATTTGTGATTTGACGTTTGACAGGAGAGTTTTTTGATATGTGGAATATGGGTGGGGGAATGCAGATCAAATGTCTGAGAATCTACAATAAAGTTGACTTTTTAATGGAAACAAATCAATAATTTGGTTCTACAATGAAAAACGCAATTAATTTCAAAAATAAGTTGATTTTTCTTAAACAGCAACTCAGAAGTTAGGAAAAAGATTTTTTTTTAGATAAAAAAAATTCAAATTGCCTTCTTCTTCATTAATTGTCGTTTCGATTGCTGATCAGGAACAATTTAGTGCTTGTGTGAATGCTTCTGATTTTCATCCTGAAATCAACCCTCGAATTTTGTACCAAATTATATTTATATTTTTTCCTAGTGGTTTTGACAGCAATATTTGTCAAAAGGATTGAAAGAATTTTCACGTTATCAAAATGACTTATTAACTTCCCATTGAAAGTTATTGTAATTGGTGCAATTTGTCGAATGGCAAATTTTGACATATCTTCTAGAATCAGAAAATGTGGTTTTTAGAAAGATATCTGTATGTGGGTAATAGGGTGTCCGTTATTGCCCAAACTCATTTTTTTTTTTGATACCACACCCCGTCAATCGAAAGTTTATTCTAAAAGAAAAAATGTTTGAACATTTTTCGAGGTCATTAACCCGTGCCTCTAAGGCTTAGAGGCACGGGTTAATGACCACGGAAAAAATTTTTGTTTCGTCAATAATTATTTCTTTCGGTATAAACTTTCAATTGACGGGATGTGCTATCCAAAAAAAATTAATTTGGAAAATAACGGACACCCTAGTGTGTATGTTAAAACGTTCGGGGTACTTTTTTCGTCTACAATATCTTGACAATGAATATAGATACCGACTTCGGATACATTTTATTTTATAGTTAATAATGTCATAACGTGCTGAAGAGGTTTTCTAACAAATTCAATTAACAGTTGCATCTGATAGAATTTTGAACAAATAAATACAAGACCTATAATAGCCCACGAGTCATTTGTTTTTTTTTACTACAGTAATTTAAAAATCAGCAGTAAAATGTCATTCGCCTCGAATATATCAAGAACAGAAAAAGATATCGACTTCAGAATAATTTTATTCTACACATAATTACGTAATTAAGAATTGGTAAAAATTAAAACAAAAATCAACGAACACTTTTTTTTTTAAATAAGAAAAATAGTTGAAAAATAATTTTCTTCTAAAATATTTCAAGAACAAATAATGATTTCGAACCCAGTTCATATTTTTTGTACACATAATGACATAGTCAACGACTGGATATTTAAAAAAAAAAAGAAAAAAAAAAGATTTTCAACTCAAATATCTTGAGAACAAACAACGATATGGACTTCAATTTTTTACCAAAAATATATATCAATACCATCTTCATATATGTGTGTAGATATGTTGTGTAGTTTTGAAATTTTTAAAACCACCATTTGAAAAGATTAAAATAAAAATGTTGCCAAAACCGACATATCAAAAATGTATTAATTCGAAAAATTCTGACACTCACAGTCATTTCAAAACCAAAATTTGGCATCTGACACTTAATTTGTCTTTCTATGTTCTTTACCACCATGTGTTTTTTTTTAAATTGGCTACACTCCCCGATTTCTTGTATTTTTTTTTTGACAATAGTCTGTTTTTAAATAATTGGCTTAAATAATTAATACCACCATGCTAGAGGAATTAAGAAAAAAAGTTAAATCAGTTAGATTCTTAGGATTTTATAACAATTCCCAAAAAAAATCAAAAAGCTAAAATGGTATTCAAGAACAATAGGAAGTTACTAGTGTGGGTCGCACCCAGCCTCTTTTTTCTCTTCTCTTTAAACCCACAACTGCCAAGTTCACATTTTCAAAAAAGCAACAATTTACATTTACAATGCTGCGTCTTAAAATCATCATTTCCAATTAAGAACAAAAAAAAAACAAGTACAAAACACTTAACCAAGCCAGACATACATAATAAATAATAAAAACGAAGCCAGTAAAAATAAATAACATCGTTTATAGGAAGAAAAATGTCGTCTAGTTAACCAAATGCATACCTAATCAATAAAAATTTTTAATGTAGCATCATATGCATATGCCCTCATAATCTAGTTGTCTCCACAGGACTAACTCCCTTTCGAGGTTAAAATCATATAAAATCATATTGAATTAGAATTTCTCGGTCCTATTATTGTTCTTTGTATTCTTTTTCACAAAACGTCAAATATGCGGAAATTTATAGCACTTTTTATGCGTTCTGTGGTTCTGTAATTTTTTTCTTGTTTTCACCCCTAATTTTTTTTTACTTATAATTTCTTTTTTTTGCGGGATGATGCTTTTCAATATTCCATTTCCGTTGTGATTGTGATGAGATATGTACCACATTTATATGAGGTAGGTAAACTGGTACATCTATGATCTTTGTTAGCAGCTTCCTTCCTCCTGTCACTTTATGGGTTTGTTAATTGTTTTGTATATTGAGGTTATAGGAAGAATACAAAAAACATAGAGGAAGTTGTACCTCCTATTCCTACCACTTTTTCCGAACAATTGAAATAATAGAGAAGAGAGGTCATGGTACACAAAAGGTTACTTAATTGGCACCACCGTATACACTCATGGAAAAAGTGGAGAGAGAAGGGTAAAAAAATAATGTGCTTATGACCGCATTCATTACATTGCAACCTGTCAGAGTTTAACGAAGCAGTGTAACATATGCGTCACAAGTGGCTTTTATAACTTTGACTTAAATTTTAGTTTAGTTTTTTTTTTCACCGACCAGGAGGTATCCTTTTACGCGATTTAACTAGAGCATATGTAAATGGGTTGTTATTTACGGGAATACAACCTCATACGGTAAAGCCAACCCACTGCATTAGCAAGTGGCCAAAAGTTACAGTGTGCGGTAATATACACTGATGTGGTGGGTTTTATAGTTGAGGTTAATTTGTTTTTAAAATTAAGTTTAAGTATTGTGTTCTTCATTCTGAAAATCATTTAAAATGTATTCTTAAATGACTATACTATATAAGAGAGTACTAAAAAAACTAAAGGTGAATTCAATTAGGACTCGAATGACCTGACAATTTCACTTCTGAAAAAAAAAAAATACTTCTTGATTTGATTTCACATTCCAAACCAGAAGCATTCACACCTATCACATATCAAAGCATGCCACAATCGGGAACTCAAATATTGAGGCTATTATCATAAATGACCAACACTTTCCGATATGTCAAACCCACCATGACTAACCCATAATAAACTCAAATTGAAGAAAGTACCTACATATGTACATTAGACTGGATCTTAGGCACCTAAAAAAAAAAGACCGCCCGTCAATAGTTCATAAATAGTAACAAAAAAATCTCTTATTTCTTTCAGATTTTTTCCCCTCCCCTTAGTCCCCCTGTTTTCAATTAAAGATTGATATATATCAAAATTCATTCAGCCTTAATACGATTAAAAATTTCAAATTATTATTTTTTTTTACTGTCACTGGATAGTTTAAACTCCTAAAAATTAACATGGAAAATAATTTTATGTGAGGAATTCTATTTTAACAGACATTTAATTTAAATAGTAAATTTCTATTTTTGCTCTTTCTTCAAATTCGTAGAACAAAAAAAGACAATTCACTATTTAAATTAAATGACTGTTAAAATAGAATTCCTCACATATAATTATTTTCCATGTTAATTATTATCCAGTGACAGTAAAAAAAATAACAATTGACATTTTTAATCGTATTAAGGCTGAATGAATTTTTATATATATCAATCTTTAATTGAAAACAGGGGGACTAGGGGGGAGGGGAAAAAATCTGAAAAAATAAGGGGATTTTTTTTTACTATTTAGAAACTATTGACGGGTGGAGAAGAGTGTTTTTTTTTAGGTGCCTACGGTCCAGTATAATGTACATATGTACTACATAATGCATTCAATGTCTTTTTTGTTCGGATTCCAACTCCGAGACCAAATACTCGTATGATGATGAATTTTCATAATTCAAAAAGACAAAAACCGAACTAAGTCTGACAACTCATTTGACAGTTAACAGAAAAGCAATGTAGGGTTTTCTGCTGGCGTATGGTCATCCGGAAGCATTCCAAGAATGAAACTAAAAGCACACATTCTATAAACGTCAATATCATAAAATGTCAGATTTGTATTTATTTGCAAATTATGCTGTTGCGATTTGGAAAGTAATAATTAGAGAGAAAAACTATAGATAATTCGAACATTTCATCCTCTTCCTAATTGTCATTTCATGTGATTGTGGTATTTGCAAATAGTATCAAAATCCTCCCAAATTAGTGCTCGCCATTGTTACAAGTAGTGGCCCTGCGCACTTGATCATAGAAATGAGATTTCAGATCTCACATATTTTGCTCGGTCGCAAATTAAGAAAGCGAATCCAAATGTATTCCCTCAATTTTGTTAATGAATCCTGGGTATCAATTCTTGATCGGTGAAGATGAGCGTGAAAAAGAGAAACAAGTGTCAAAATTTCGTATTTTTTTATTTTAATTTTTGATATGTAATTTCACTTTTTCCCAGAATCGAATTATGTTTGTGTGAATGTTTAAAAAATGTATCACTTCACAGATTAGAATTGACCTGTTCATGTTCGAGATGTTTTTGAGATCTTCGAGACTGAGATGTCATGTTTTTGAAAGTCCCTAACACAGGGACTTCATTAGGCAATATTTAGGGCAATGAATTGCCACTTTCATTTACATTTCTTTGAATTCCACCAATGGAGAAGTTTGGGCAAGGTCAATATTGCTCGGTAGATCAAAAGTTATTATAGATTTTCATCGTCGAGGCAATAATATGAAGTTTCCTAAAATATTGCCAATAGAAAACAACTGTAATTTGACATTTGCATTTGACGTTTCACAAATACAACGAAATGCTAATTTCTGATTCAGAAAAGTATTGCAACAAACTTCTTCGTTTGGCTTTCCGGATCGGAGAGTTCATCCGGATCGAAAATGATTTTAGTTTTGTACGACAAGAAATTCAACTTGCCGAACATACATACATATATCCATCAGAAACGTCAATAGCCTGACAATTATTTAAACAAAAAAATACTTTAAAAAGTCTCCTTACTGTTGCTTTAAGCTTCTCGAGCTATTTCCAATTTCTGTAGTAGTCTTATAAGCTAACAAGTAGGTATTTCTTTTTGCTGTTTAAAGCCTATTTACAAACAATGATAGTCCTTAAACTTGTCGCCAAACAGTCTTATTATTCTGTAAATTATTGTTTACACAAGAAAGACAACCCAAACATTAAATTTAACAAAACAACAAAAATAAACCATACCTTCTTACACTTCAACGCAAAACTAAATACAAATTTATATTTACCACTTCAACTAAGAGATTTTTAATTACCCAAACCCCCAGTCCCCAATAATATACCAACAAAGCCATTAGGGGTACATTCACAAAAAAAAAGGACTGGAATAAAACAATTGTCATCGTCAGTTCCATAACAAACCAAACTCACTCCAAACTACTCCTGGGGCCAATAAAATTCTGGAAAATGCATTCCTGTACGAACGAAATACAAGTGTATCTCAATTGTACAAATGAACAATACCACTTCTAAGAGCTGAAGGCGACACAGAGGACGGCAATGTCGTGGCTGCAGAGGCTGCTGGCACTGGCAGCGGCGGCGGCAGTGGTAGATCTTTCTCGGTATGCTCTCTACAGTGAGAAAGGAGCCTGTACTTGAAAAAGAGTCGTAGCTCGTCGCATAAATCCTTTTGTTAAAGTATATCAGTTCCACGCTTAGAAGGTTTAAATAAGACTGTAGAGAGTAAAAATAAAGTATCTACCGAACCAGCAAACATAAGGAAGGAAGAGGAGCTCCCTCGTTGTCGTTTGGTGGGAAACCAGAAAGTCTTAAATTTCATCTTGCATCGTTGCTCCAAAGCAAAGACGACAGACTACACAGGAAAAGGAATACCATTTTCATAAAATATACGCGATGACACATCAGATAGAGAAAAGAGTAGTTGGTACTGAGCCCAAGTGGTCTAATTATGCTAAAGTGTTTTATACGCTCATGTAAATGACTTGAGATTTTAATCTTTTTTTCACAAACAAATGGAAATTGGTCCTTTTCTCCAGACACATCATTTATATGTGGCCACCATGTTTTTTGTTTAACAATTGATTTTAAAAAAACAATTATAATATGTATTTGCGGCTTTAAAGTGATTTAAATCCTTCTGTGTAACGGGTCGCTCCCTTCGTAATTCTGCCTATAATATTTATTCAAATGTCAATGGGGGTGCCAAATAGTTTACACCACTAAATCAGTGTTTTATTGCCAAGTGCACTAAACAAACATAACATACCTTCATAGCTTTTCCTATATAGTTAGTCATGAATGTATCCTGCTGCACACATTTTGAGGGTTGTTAAATAAACGTTTTACAGGTTCAAAATTCATCCCAACCAGAGAATTATGTCTGAGGTTAAATCCATTTTACAACGGATCATTAAGTTTTGAATGCAATTATTACAAAATCTTCCTTTTCCAACACTCCCAAACACCACAGATTAAATGATGCCCGCGCTGTGCCCTCAGTAGTTATATAGGACAGGACCATGTTTTCAAATCGGTTGTTTAAAGGGAGTGTGTAATGGTTTTTTTTCTAGGTAGTTGTTGTTTGTTATAAATCTATTTGCATATCAATTTCGTTATATCGCTAGTTGATTGAAATTTGATTGCAAACGTATCCTTAGCTTGCTACCCTTTTTTTATATCATTTTCTGACAAGGGTTACAGTCATAGACAGTTACGAAGGAAGTAAGAGTGATTCAATTGTCATTTTTTTTGCAAAACTTCTTCATCAATGCGAAAAAGTTTTTGTTATGAAATTAAAATTCATCGGGAAGAGAAATTTTTGCATATTATTACATGTATAGTATCTACATACATATTCCATCATGAAGTTGTTTCAAGAGTATGACAGTTCGATGACTGTTTTATGACATAAAGGAAGAAAGCGAATTTTATTAGGGAAGATGGCTTAGTGCAGTAATAGTAGATAATAACATTTATTATTCTAGAACCATCAAATTAGCATTTTTCTAAAGTAGAAACAATGTTGATATTTTGACATTTGGTTGCCTTTGACTAGTGTGCAATGCAATTTTCAAATAAGACATCACTCGTGTTCTGAATTGAAGAACTTAATTTTATTCGAAATAAAGTTTCTGTAGCAATAGTTCTTCGGAACCACTATTAACTGTCAAAAAATTGACACAATTATATTTGAATGGAAATAAGACACTGTTCATATTCAACTGACTTCCCCGACTTTTTTTGACTTTACAAAAGAAAATGTAAAAAAAATTTGAAATCGTGGATTTTTGTTAACATTTCGTTTGTGAAGTCGGAGGAGTCAGTCGAATGTGAACACCGTCTAAGAAACAGAAATTTAAAGAAAGACAAAAATCCAATGAAGGTACTCGTATGAGTTCAAAATCTTACTATTGTAGTCTGAATAAATACCTACCTATCAATAAGCCACTTCAAGTTTCTGAGATCTCCCAGTTCAGAAAACTTTTATTTAAAAAAAAATGAGATTACTTTTTTTTTTGATTTGTTTGCTCAATTATTTTTTTTCGCCTGTTGATTAACTTATATAGGTGAGTGTTTTTGACAAGTTATTTTGTTTAGATTTCGAGATCTTAGAAATGTCATATAACTAAATTATTGTTCTAATGTAAATGGAGTAGATTGAATTTTTTTTTTTAAACATTGCAATAAATCCTTTTCTCGTTCGTTCACAAACGTCAAAATTTTGACTTTGGTGAAACTAATATTCTTTTTATTTCTGTTTTTATAAGCACCCATTTGATGCGAGATAAAAACTACACTTTAAAAATTGAAATTGAGCATTTTAATTTTTGCTTCGGAATTTTGCATTTATCATTTTCACCAAAGTAATATGGTTGTTTCTTTTGATGTTAACATATTTTCTTTTTCGAAATTCACAATCAGTTTTATGATGTTGTGAATTCGCTAAATTGGTGGAATTAAGAAATGGGCGTAAGTATTTTAAAATCGATTTCCAATATTGTTTGATTTTTATTTGTCCGCACATGAGAATGACCTATAAACCTCTAAATCTAATGAAATATTTCTTGTGTGTTAAAAATGTATGTATAGTCAGCTCAGGAAATGTTTGCGCATACAAAATATAACAAAGTAAAAGCTTTTGGTTTTGTTATTCATTACAAGAGGAATAGCGGAGTGAATTTATTGGGAACATTGTCAAATAAAGACGTTTTGATGCTTTGCCAATGAAAATCTGGATAGAAAAGAATGTTCAAGTTAATTTTTCTTTGCTTAGTTGATCATGTATTGTAAAATAGTTCCCTGCAATTTTAACACTAGGTGAGACAAATTTGTATGACAAAAACACTTTTGAATTTTCGTACGGCGAAATCAAAAATGACTGAGGAAAGAACCATTTTACAGAATGAATTTGGAAGCCATTATTTCAAATTCCACCCTTCCTATACAAAATCTGTTAAGTCTCTTTTTGAACAACTAACCTTGAGTTCTTTCGAAAATTTAAATTATCAACGTATAATGAATTTCGAAAGCAATTCTAAGTTTTAATACTATGAATGCTTCTACAAAACTTTAGCTAACAGAGTATTAAACCAAACTGAACCCCTTTCAATGTATTATGCATACAAAAAATAACTTTCCTCTGTTTTCTGGCAGAAATGAAATGAATTTGTCACTCTGCTTTATTACATTTCACTTTGTTATCTTTATTTGAAATTCAATTAAAAAATGCCAAATTCAGTAGATATACATAATGTAGGTACCTAGATTGTGAAAAAACATTTAACCATCAACTCCATTGAATAATATAGGTATCTACTATTAAATTGTGTTAATTAAAGGGATTTACCCAAACTCAATTTCGAATATCCACATGGAAATAATTCATTGAACTGCACACAAAAAAGAACTAAAACTCGTTAATTTAAATTTTTTTTTTTTTAATTTGATGAATTTCTCAATTAGTTGCATACATTATTATGCTTGAAATTCATTGTTATCATTAAATTTCGAAAAAAAAATAATTATTTTACAAAAGTTTTGACAATACTATCCAACTGTCAGAATAATATTTGGATCATTAATGCAGAGTCATACAATCGGATTTGACTATACATAAATTGAATTTTCTTATGATCCCTCCACTGTGATGTTGTGAATGTCAGAAATGGATTAATTTGTCATTAAATGGGTTCTATAATAGGTGGTAACAGAGTGTTGTTGTTATAGCTACTAGTAGTTCATGTGTAGGCATAGTTGAATAATATTTTCATATCATCTGAGGTTTAATGACAAACTCGCGTTGGAATATTTAATTAAATTTCCATCTCACATAACAAGAAAGCTATCATCATCATCATCATCATCTTCTTGAAAGAAACTCGAAAACTTATTCTCCGATTCCTGATGTTTGTCTTTGTGTTTATTTAAATTCAAAAATAGGCCAATTCACATTGTAAAACCCACAAAAGGAAAACCTCTTTCTCCCCAAAGGAAAAACAACACTAAAAGTTCTGAAATTGAATTAATTGTTTATACTTCTTGTGCTGTGCTAGGAGCGAGAGAGAGTTCAAAAACATAGGTATAAAATACAAACGTCATCATTTTGAGCCGATGAGGTTTTCATTGATTTATTTTGTGTTGAACATGCTCTGCATCCCACCCTAAGATTTTAAATGTTTCGTCAGAAGGAATTAAATTAAATTAGTCGCCATTTCGAATTAAATTGCTATTATATACGTACATATATGTATGTATGTACTATTATGGAGGTCTGTGCTTCTGTCACAAACCGCCATAAATCGCCACCATTTGTCATTAAGTTTTCGCAATTCGATTCGCACAACAAAAAGGCAAAAACTAACTTACAGATAAATTGTGTATGGAGTTTCAATTGAAACTAATTTTAAAGAGTCCTCTCCTATCATTACGGTATACCTAAGGCTCTGCCTATTTTTTTTTTTTTTATTGAAGGACCTCTCTTGATTGTCAATTGGCGTATAATTTTTTATAACTTCCGTGCAGGGTTGTTAGATAATATAAAACCTCAAGTTTTTAGATTGTCTTTTTTTTATTTTTTAAGGGAGAGTGTGGCGATTGATGATGGTTATTTCGAAATTTAAAATCACTAAGCGTGAGTTTTTACTCTCAAGTGCCAATTGATACATGTAATCATTGACAATTGACAGTTGTTGTGGTTGATTTTATGAATTTTCTCTGATAACTCTTGACAGTCTGTGGGGATTTAATTTTTTATTTTTTCAATTTAAAAAATGGAAAGGAAAATAAGTGATTGAAGTATGCGGTTTCGATTGTCACATATGTCAGGAAAATAGACTTCATTAACTTCTGGTGGTTTTGAAAAGGCGATTTACTTCCGAATCAGTTGGAAAATTTTTGGATATTAACAAAATATCTTAGAATGTATTAGTTACTAACAGGTGGTACAGATTTTAACAATTGTAATTGTGAGATAATTCACAAGTTAAGGTTAGAAGTATTATCTGGTAAGAATTATGTTAACAGACATATCTTAGGCTTAGTTACCTTGGATTTAAACTTTTTAGGTGTCATATATTATGTATCGATTTCAGGATCTTTAATTTCAAAAATACCCAAAGGGACCGCACGTACAAGTGAGACGATTTTATTTGACGGTTTCCAAATGTTGCTTGTGTTTAGATCAAGCATCTCGGAAATATTTTATGGTTCTACCTCAACCTGCGTTAGAAGTATTTATATAAGTTTACAAATATAAGTAAATACTTTATTAATGGTCTACGAACAAAACAACGAATAATTATACCAAAACAAAACAATTTTGGGCGGTAAACACAAACTGACGCAGTGAAATATTCGTTCGCAGTTTCATTTAATCTGTTTGTGTACTTTTTCGAAAAACTGGTATAAACTGTTATAAAAAACAACTTCGCACGCAATTTCATTTAAATTAAGGTGATTTAAAAATTGCGTCATTGTATGGGTTGAAATAGGGTAGCAATTGTGCAATTTTGAAGATTATTTCAGAAAAATATTACAAAATTGCGTGAGAAAATAGTATCAATCGATTGTCAATTCTGCAAATATTAGTTTGTGGTTTTTTGATTAGGTAGGTATTTCAAATGCACATAACAAAAAAGATCTTGATGGCTATAAAAGAGGATTTTACAAACCTGTCAAACTAAAAAGTAACAACTAGCATTTTGTGGGCACTGTAAAATGACACATTACACATATGACACATGATGACTTTGACGCTTGTTAGAGAGAGCGATATATATTATAGTATTTTGTATTGAGCTCTGTTTTCGCTTTATAAAATAAAGATTATTTGCAGCCCAAGGAGAATTTGAGTTGTCGTTTTGCTGGTATTCACTGCAAAAATACAACCAAATTTATTGTTTAGTTTTCAATGTCCTCCCACCTTTCTGTTCCTGTAGCATCTCTTGCCATAGCTCATGTTTAAACAGTCCACCTCCAGCATTGTTAATTCTGTGTTCCTTCGAAGGAAAACCTGCCCTGATTCAAAACTGACTCAATACAATACAATATTGCATATTGAAGTAAATTATTTGAAAAACTACAATGACAGCATTAACTTTATCCTTACATTTATTCAAATTTTGATTTTGAAATACAAAAAAAAAAAAACAAGTGTTCCCTATCCACTTAACAAATCACAACTAATCCATCAAATTCTTCCTATTCTCTGTACCTAACAATCTCAACAAATGACCTTTTCAGCACAGAGCAGAGCATATGCAAAACACATGAATAAACCTCCCCGTCCTTAATTGTATTTATCAAAATCCGATAAGCTATTCATGTTATAATAATTTCTTTTTTATTAATCATTTGATCCTATTACTTATGCAAAACTACTCATAAACTATCTAAAAAAAATAAAACCCCTGAAAAACCCACATGTGTGTCAACTATAAGAGAGTTTTCCACAAACAATAGAAGCCCGCTGCTGATGACGATCTGAATATACATATATACCAACGAACAAAAAAGAAAGAAAAAGTAGGAAAATCCCTCAATTAAAGAGCCATAAAACTCTTATCTACCGCGCGTCGTTGATCCCGAAAAAAAACAACAACCGTTTTCCTCTATATCCATGATGGCTAAAAAATGAAAACGAAACACCATCAGGAAAAAGTCCTGCCCATTTAATTGAATATCAATTTGAGGTAGGTAATCGATCAAACTCGTCCCCAGTTGTGCTATGTTCACACTGAATAATAAATTAATAAAATATAAAAAAATTGAAACATAAAAAAACGAACATAAATTGTTAAACAACCAACCACAAAGGATACTCTCGGATATGTCATGTGGTGAGCCTCTACCACTTTATGATCCATACAACAAAGTAAGAATAATTCTTAACATCTGGGAGTGCAAAAGTATTTGCATACCTCGTTGATTAACAATAACTAGGGATTCAGCGACGGCACACCGAAAGGGAGGGAGAGTATCTTCCACACTTTAGTTGACCCGATGGCAACTCAAAACAGAGATATCCCAGCCTGATTTGCATAAAGTATGTATGTATGCACAAAGGATATGTTTCCTATATTTTTGTAGCGTTTTTTCCCTATTGTAGTGTTGTGTTTGAGGGTGAAGCCACCCCTTTATAAGAAAGGATCCTGGATTGTGGTGTACCTAACATATACCATGGATTCCTGGATTTGTCAGGTCTATTAACAGACAAATCGTCTAACAGATAAATTCAACCTCCAGAAGTTGACCTTTTCTCTAGTCAAATATTCGGTGTCCCTGTTTTGTGTCCGAGTCCCAGCCCAGTGCATATTTTATTGTGCCACTTGACATTTATATGAGTCAGTATAGGGAACAGGTTGTGGTCACAAAACTTATCCCAAAAAATCCCTGTTGGAATGATCGGAATATAGGTTTGGCAAGATTGTTGTGCAAGAGTTAAGTGATTCCATTCGATTGTATGATGCGGTTTTGTTTTAATTTCTCCACTCTCTGCTCCTCTGTGGTTTCTAAAATTTTATTTTAATTTTATTGGTCACCCTATGTTTTAAACTGACAGCAGCAGCCATGGTGGTGGTAATTGCAACAAATTTATGTGAGTACTGGAGTTTCAGTTTACTTTGCTTTTTGTTGGTGGAACTTTCTGATATTTAAAGCATCCCCCCATATTTGGAGGGAGAGGAGAGTTGGAGTTCACAATCAACCTCTTCAAAAGACCATACCGATGGATGGTGCCGCCGCCGGAGACTGTTTAGTTCTTGACCGCAAACAATTTATTGCTATGATGGTTGTGTGTTTTGTTGTTTTTTTTGTACTTTTTCTCTTCTTCGTCCGTTGACTGTGCAGCAGGGTAGGTACTTGGGTTCGCCTCTGTTTTTTGTTGGTTTGTTTGGGAGATCTGCTGTCATAATTAATGTCTTCTTGAGGAGTTTTGCAAATTTAATTGAGTTTTTTTTTTTTTTTTTTGCATTTTTATTTATTTTCTATTTTTTTTTTTTTTGGTGATTTTTTGTTTTTATTTCAAAAACTTTGTTTTAATACTTATAAGGATAAAGTTTATTCTTGTAAAATAATAGCAGAAAGGGAATGTCAAAAACAGTGGGATATAAATACATAGGGACATAACGGTTTATGATACCTACTCTCTGATAGTGTGTTTTTTGCTTTTCTGTTCACTCCAAAAAGTTTAACGAAGATGGTAGAAAGACTTCGGGACTTGAATAGATTAGAAAGTAGGTAGGTATAGAGTTTGAAATAAAAAGTAATAAATTTAAAATAAACGATTTAGTTTGGGGAATCAATTAAAAAGTAGTTTTGGTAAGTTTTTCTGTATTCAAAATAAATGGAAATAAAACATCGATTATCTTATCTACTGAAAAAAATGAATAATGAAAGACTTTAAAAGGACTGTTCTAAAAAAGGGATTTCTGGTGACTAGAAACTACCTCATTTCTTCGGTCTTAGGATGTCAATTGATATACATTATAATAATGTTATTTTTTTAAATTTTATAAAAAAATTAAACTTTTACTTAAAATTGCTAAGAAAATCAAACATTGAAACCAAATATAATTCTTGATTGAATTCAATTTTGAACCAAAAATAGTTTAAGAAAAGTTTGCATTTTCTTTTTCAAAATGTTCAGTTTGAAAATTATCTTATCAAAAACAAAAACTATTCAAACTTTTTCAAAAATATAACATAGGTAATCAAAGAATCGATTTTTTTTTTTTTTTTTGTTAAACCTAATCTCTAAAGTTTTAGTGCAGGTGCTGCCGTTTGCCGTTCTTTTTAATAGGTATACCTAGTTGTTTTTCTTTTTTTGAAATCTGTCTCCTTCCTTTACGGATGTACTCAGAACTCCCTCCTCCCCGACAATTCGTTTGTTATTTTTTGATCCAGCCTAAACGCTTTAATGTTTTCATGCATCTTCTGCCAAACACACTGCATCAGTTACATAGGTAGGCACGGCTAATATTGCTAAGCTTTGAAGGACTGTTATTCCGATCTTAATAGACGTTTTTGGGATCAATTTTGAGCAAATTTAGTAAGTTCGATACCGTAGACTCGAGGTCAAAAACTTAGAGTACTTATTATGCTAAAATCATTAATGACTCAGCAACAAATCAGAATTACCAGATTTGACACAATGCCTCATGCATAAATAAAAATGTGCAGTTAATGGAGTAATGCTTAAGCCGAAACGACATCTGCCTCTCGTGTTGTGTTGTGGAGTCGTGAGTCGCTGTCGCTCCATATATTTCATACGCCACGCAGTAACACCACTCTACAACACACCACAGGAGAGAAGTATAATCGTGGTTTCTGACTTATGGCCTTTTCGCACCAAAACGAAAAGCGTGCTTTTCAGGAACAGGTTTCTGAAAACTTGAAAAGCATTGTCACCGAATGCTATCTTCGTGCTTGACCACGATAGTCTCTACCAAGGGCCGCACCGATTTGAAAATTTGCAAAATAAAAGTTAAGTAAGGGTAAAATCGTATGTTTTGTGCACAATTGAAAGAGAATTTATAAATGTTGTAAGTCAAAAATGGAAATGCAATTAATATTTACTCATACAAATTTAATCATTTCTTAAACGAATGTCTTTTAGCAGTAAAGTTAATTTTTCCCGACAGCAACTCCTCATCGTCAGCAGTTTTATTTGACGTTTAACTGAGTGCTGAATATTTACAAAGATGATAATGAACTAAGGGTAAATGGTCAAAGGCGATACTCAGAAAAGAAAAGAGTATAGGCATACCTCCTGAAACGTCCAAAATCTATAGTCGAAATCAGTTTTAAAAGTTACGTGAATCAAAACTGATATTCAAAGTAGGTCAATTTAAACACTTTGCTATATCGTTATTTCAGCTTGAAAATGCATCATCTAAAAAAAGTATCAGTTTAAGGTTAAAACAATTTTAAAGTTCACATAACCACCCCAAGGCTACAGAGGAGACTAAATTTTGACATTTTTTGTTAACAGTATGGAAAACATGTACAAATTGATTGCGCTCTCTTCGCAACTAATTCATCGGATTATTTTTAACTTTATTGAGTTACTGGTATGTTTTCAGGGACTCAGACCTCACCGAAAAAATGCACAATTTTATTAACACGTTAAAATCTATAAAACTCGCCACAAAAGAGAAGAATTATTAATTTAGTTACGACACTTACCTTACATGCAAAATCACTATAGCAAACAGCCAATCTAATTTCTTTCTTTCTTTATTTTTCATAATCACTTCATACTCGTAATATTAAAAAAAAAAATCTAATGAGACGTTATACCGTCTCGCCATCAAATATCAAGATAATATTGACCCTCATTTTGTCTAGTCTCGCTCTTAGTCAAAGGTGGGTGAAAAATCCTTGTTCGAACAAAATGAATAAATAAACCAAGACTCAAATCTTATACATATCTCCATTTTCAAATAAAAAGTACAAGTGACCTCAACTCCAGAAATTATTGTGTTTCTGGGCTCTTCAGTCAGTCTGTTATACCCTTCTAAGACACAAATTTTGGTCGATGTTTACCGACTCTTATAAAAATCACAGCAAGAAGATACTGTGAATTTTATTATTCTAGAGGAATTTGTTTAAATTCGTGCACCCAGAAAATAATTACCCGTGGTCAGGTTTTTTTAATAAAGAAATTTGAATATTAAAATATTAAAATTACTTTGGTTTTAAGTGGAGTGAATGAATATAATTCAAATTTCTGGAGTTGAGGTCACTTGTACTTTTTATTTGAATTATATTCATTCACTCCACTTAAAACCAAAGTAATTTTAATAATTTAATATTCAAATTTCTTTTTCTTTATTATATCCATTTTCATCCATAGGACCTCCACGATCCACCTCATACAACCTCAGATCATAATGAAAACTTTTGTATGTTCCTTTTGTTTTTCATTTCATGCAAATCTAATTTCTATTGCAAAGTGTCTCACGCTAGAGATGACATAGGTAATTTTATGTATACAAAATACCCTATTGATAAACTGCCACCTACTTCTTCTTGGTCTCTATATCATCTTAAGATTTAAATGACAAACTATAAAGAGAACTTTGTTTAGGTGCGTGTTCCAATTTCGTTATAACTCAATCGTGTCGTTATATAAAATCATTCTCTTTTATATAGAGAAAACTTTACCAAACTAATTTGTGACACACTTTCTTGACATCTTCTTCTAAGGCTTCGAATTGAAAATTCAATATAATTCTCATGCAAACTCTATTCGCACTATTAACTTATCAAGTGCACCAAAATCAAAAATAAACAAACTTCTTGAGACGTAACCTCAAAACCTTTTAGAAAATAAGTTGTTCTTCTTCCCTATTTTTTTATAAAAAAAAATTCTTTTCATTTCATCTGGAGGTAGTCTAGATACCCACAACTATACCCAGTGCGAGTAAGAGTTTGTTTTTCTTTTTCCATAACTGTCTTCGAAGAGTTGAATACTGATGATGGCACCAGACTCCAACACCGTATAGTATGGCTCTTCTTCTACCTCTATATTATTTTATTATGTGCCACATCTCATCCTTTCTCACCAAGTGGACAAAAATACACTTTCAAATGCAAATGTCAGGATTGGATACCCTATAGCATCACTTGCCTCCTTAAGAAGAGTAGTTAGCTATATACGAGTACAATACATTTAGGTTATGGTACTACGAAATCCAGGGCACTTGTTTGCTCCAGGAAATCCATATTTCCATCACACACTATACCCTTACCCGCTTGGAACAAAAAACGACATACACAAAAAATATTTTCAAAAACGATAGACAAGGGCTTTAAATTGAGTCACGGAGAAGGATCGCATCAATTCAATTTACAGTTTACCATGATCCAGTATCAATTTCTCAAAAAGCGACTATAGTACCTTCAAGTACGTATGTATGTATATATCAATAGATTCGTGTACACTTTATTCTACAAAAGTTAACCCGCATTTTGTGTCGATTTGTAATTGAAACACGAAGTCCTCCCCTTTTTTAAACGAGAGTCTGAGACCAGCTAGAATGCTATTGAGGAGGTTTCCTCTTTATGTCAAACATGTTTTCCATTTCGTAAATTTTGAACAACCCCTAATTTTTCAATTGTCCGGAAAAACGATTGCTTCTGTTTGTCATAGATACATATCGTACACGCAATTAATCAAATTTGACATAAAAAAATAAATTCAAAAACTAAAACTCGACAAAAAAAAATCAATTGCATAGGATGTGCGGATAAAAAAATCCGGAACAGAGACCATGATTGTATGATAGACGGAATTCCGGTTTTATCTTTTAGAAATAGGTATGTAAAAATCATTCACTTGTTCGTTTTTATTTGCAACATGTGTCAAAACCGTGGGGTGGGTGCACCTCACCAAACCACCACCAACGAGCGACTTAAATACTGCGACTATCAGTTTCTGATTCAATTAGTTTTTTTTTTGTTCTATTTTTAATTTCTGAAAATTTTAAACTATCTGCGTGGTGTTGATGATGCTGAGTGTGCCTTGCAGCAGGCTTTAAGGGATTTTCGAGAGGGGTTTTTTTAAGGGAACGCACTCCGAATAACAAAAAGTAATTTAAATTTTCAACAAAGCGATGTAGACATGATACATTTTGGGAACACTTGTTAAAGTGTTTTTTATTCAAATGAACGAATAAGCGTGTAAGAGTCCGTTATCGGGTACTTCAATTATAAAAAACCGACGCGTGTACAGTTGTACCTACAGGTTGGTTTGAAGGGTTTTTTAATGGAAAACTTTCTCATGAAAGAAGTTTATTGTACGAGGAATATTAATCAGTGTAAAGCTAAAATTAAACATTATCTACGCAAATGAACAGACAGCGGTCTTCCAGTTGTTTTTTTTTTATCGTTCAGTTCAATTATGCCAGCTATTCTCTAAAAGTTTAACGTTTTGGTGTATAAGAAAGAACTTTGTCCAAGAGTATTTAAAATTTAATTTTCAAAATTCAAGTAGTTGAATTAAGTTTTAAAAAATATTTATTTTCTCAACAGTTGACCTTTCTTTTAAAATATCTAGGTATTTTGAAAGTTGATGATACAAAAATACTCAACCACAAAATTTGTATTATCTTTACTCATTGAAACCCCGCCCCGCTGAATAACCTTATAATTAATAAATTAATTAAAATGTCATTAAAAATTAAATTCACGAATTCCTTATTAAATCCAACAAATTAATAATAAACGAACAATTTCGTTCTGCTTTTCGTTTGCTGTACGCTGTTCGACGAGCGAAATTGATAATTGTAGCAGATTATTTGAAGATGTCTCCACTCTTTTTTCGCACAGAATTAATTGACCGGACCATTAATTGTGTGCGGAAAAATGATATTTTGAGTGTTATTCGTTGTTGTGTTAGTTTTTTCTTTCATTGCAGCATATGGCCTTCTATGATTGTCTTCGTTTTGTGCTTACACAGCGGAAAATTTTTCATGGAGACTTTCACAAACAAATAAATAAAGAAATTTTAATGATAAAATCAAACAAAAGCCACGCTGTAATCAAAGTAACAACAATTAAAAACACGAACAAACCCAAGTGTCATTTTTCCGCACACAGTCCGGGTAATTAATTCTGTGCGAAAAGTGGAGACTTGTCAAAACAATGTGGTATAATCATCAATTTCGCTGGTCGAACAGCGTACCACAGAACGAAAAGCACAAAATTTTTCGTTTATGATTTAGTCATGTCATTTTGGGATTTTTCGTTTCACATCAGCAGCGTACTAAACTTACTACAAACGAAAAGCATAACGAAATTTTTCCCTTATGATTTCGGTATGGCATTTTTTTTAAGGGATTTTTCATTTCGCTCCAGCATCTACTAGGCTAAATAGTGCCTCCAAATACCATATTCCCCGGGACATTCATCCTTGATGCACTTGTTTTGTTGCGATTTTTTTTAAGATTTTTTTTTTTTTAAGTGTTATTTATTTTTTACTGAATGAATTTATTAGTAAATATTTCAAAAAATGAAGTAACATGAATTCCATTAACAAGAGGGTAAAATTATATTACAATGAATTAATCTATTACAATCAATGTCAATTCTTCAGTAATAGAAGGCGATAAATAATGTATAAGCGGAAGTGAGCCATTGATCCCCCAACTCATCTCGTCTTACCTTTATGTTTTCTTTTGAAAAATCACCCGCCATGATTGCCGTCTTCAAATTAACAGTTAATACGCCAATATTCTTATATTGTTGGTATTCTTCCAAAATTCAGCATCTCAAATTACTATGAATGAAAAAGAAAATCACACAGAAATATGGTCCCCCTGATGTGCGTCGACGTCGTCGTGGGAATATCGACAATTTATCAACATGAATCAGCGTAATATATACCCACCTACCTTCGCTGGGATTTCCAATAAAAGGCTATAAGGAAGATGAGAAAGACATTTGATATAACGTAGGTACCAATATACCGAACCGACCGACCAAGTGCCAATTACACGTTCGGACCCAATAACAATCCAAAATGAGCACCCCGAACAGATTAAACTCATACTCCCCTCTCCCTCTCTCTCGTGCTTCGTGTGAATAAGACTGAGTGGGTGTGTGTGTGTGTGTGTGCAGGATCAAACTTAATCAGGTGCCGAAGAGGTCGTCTTCTCAAAAAGTTCTCACAAAGTGGACCAATATTAAGTTTCCCTTTATTATATTCCGACTGTATCGTATCGATGCAGCAGGCAGGAAGCTCCTTATATTCTCCTTTCGGATCCATCTCATAAGTAATTGAATAACATAACCCAAGACATTGTTTCGGGACGCGCAAAGTGTCCGAAATTGAAAAATTAATGCACTCACCATAGAGCCAATGTCTGATGGAGAACCAGCAAGCAGCAAGTGATACACCATACACCTTTATTCCTTGCGAGCTTATGATATGCTCTTCCATGAACAGGTATTGTTTCTTCCTGTACCTGGGTGGTGATTGTGATTAAAATATGTATGATGGAGCAGGAGAAGTCCAGCGATTCCCTCATTTATGATGATGAGCACCAGGAGAGATGGTGATGATGATGCAATCACTGCCGATGCTAAAAAAGTGAATTATGGGAAAACACACCAACGACGACGACCGACGGGAAGAAGATGATTCTCTACGTGGGAACTTTTTTGTCTCCACCGAAATCGCCAACGATCACCTTCCATTTCAGCTTAAGTTTTTTTGTTCGTTTTACACCTTTTTTCGCTCGTATTTTGTCGGGGACTCCTCAGTTCTCCTCATGTGTCTCAATCAAAACAGCTCTCTCCTTCGCTAACAGATACTTTAAATGTATGTAGATAAAAACGTATAGTCCTGGGAATATTTTTTTTTGTATGTTTGTTGCCTTGTTTGTTATTCCACAGGTTTTTTTTTGTCTTTTTGTGTTTTCTTTATTAATCAAGAGTAGACAAAAATAAAATGCAAAAAAAGTTAAAAAAAAAAACTACGAAGATATCCTACATCGTGTCGTGTCTATCGAAATAAAGAGGTAGATGAGAAGAATGTGGGGACTGTGAGGCTGGGGGAGGTTTGACCCATGAACATGCAATCTGTCGACACGGTGCCATAGCACATACCTATCCAATAAAATCCCATCTTTTCGTTTTGAGACAGCCAAAGAGCCCACTTGGAACAGAGACTTGGAACACGTCTATCCCAAACTCAAGGAATTCTTAACAAGGGTTAACTAACACAAGATGTGATGGGAACTATTTTGTTTTTGTTTATGGGTGTGGGGGGGGGTTCTTTTGGAGGACGATGGTTATATATACAAAGATATAAACATGGTGTTCGTGTGTGAAAATAGATACGTTTATTAGGTGCAATAATTCTCATGGGTAAGATGATGATTCCCATAGGGTCATTAATGCTGTGTCGACGTCCTTTCGATTATAATTCGTCAGGCAATAAGGACGACTTTGAAGGAAATGTTTCCAATTTTGAGAGTATTTTGGCGATGGAATATAAGTAAGAGTTAGTGAAACGCAAATTAGTGAAACATTGCGGAATTATTTTTGAAAAATGGGCTAGTAAAACACCAGCTTTTAATCAGAAATGCCTGATGAGTGAAACGCAAATTGGGTAATATTGTGTTTATGTTCGTCAAGTTTTTCGTTCAAACTTTGTGTCAAAAAATCGTACTTTTAATGTTAGACCTGATTATAAAAGGAAATTCTGACCGTAATATGGCCATTTCTATTGGCATTCAGAAAGAGAAATTCGATACATATTAAAGCTTCTTGTTTTTATTCTGAAAGCAAATCTAGAAGAATGTTCTTTTATTCAGAAGAAGAACTATTATTATGACAATAATAAAAATGGTATAGTAAAACCGTAGCATTTAACAAAAATGATAATGCTGCAAATGGTTAGTGGTTCGTTGTCGAATCGTTGACTTTGTATTATCAGCTTAAAGTTATCAAAAAAAAGTTTTTTCCCAATTCTCACTATAACTAATTTGTTTTCTTTTTTTTTAATTTTTCTTTATAGTGTCACAGTACCAGGATATCAAGGTAACCTTCAGGCTGCCATCTCACATAGTGCTTCATTAGCTGCATGGGAACGTTTTGGTGTTGAATTTATTTTGACATTTGTTGTCGTTCTGTCATATTTTGTATCAATGGATTCTTATAAGAAATTTCTGGGAAATGCCGCTCTGTCAATTGGTACTGCTTATAGTGCATGCAGTTTTGTTTCGGTAAGCATTAAATAACTCTCATTTACATATTTAATACATTTGAATTGGGGGTATTTGTGAAAATATTTTTATTTTTTAAAACTATGTTCGATTCATTTCTGTAAAATGAAACAGTAGTAGAGTGAAAAATGAGTACAACTATTTTGAGATACATTAATCACTCCGTTTACATGGAGAATTGAATCAGACTTGAATTCAATTCCGTGTAGAACGGATCGGATTCAAACAGGATTTCACCATCCGATTCGACTTTAAGAGCTGAATCGAATCAAAAAATAGAAGTAGACCTAGATTGAGAAATAAAAGAATCGAGTTTTAAGTGTGTGTGTATTTCAATTTGCTTTTATTTGATTTATTGTTTTCTTTTCTCATGAAAAGGCTCTCCGCAATATATGGCAAAATTAAGAAAACTTACTCATGGAGGCACTTAACGCACACAGTAAAAATTAAAGTATCACTCCAAGTCTTCTTCGATTCTATTGGAATTCGATCCAATGATCGAAATCTCAATCCGATTTAATTCGATCATCGAGTGCTCTCATGTAAACACACTTAGAACTGAGCTCAGTAAAAAGTTTTTGAGACTTACCAGAGGCACCAACAACTGCTCTAACATCCCATAATAGATTGTTTAGGATAACGCCCCATGGAAGAAATGACACGACCAGCAATAAGGAAGCCTTTTACGATCTTCTGGAGGGGACGTACGTTATAAGTGGCTAAATTCGACTTCAAAATTATTTGAATAGTTAGAGGTTACACCTTTTCAAGAACTGATGTAAATTTTATTCATTTTCTTTTGATCTTAATTTTGCAGTATTATTTGATCCAATATGTATCAATGGAGAAAATTCAACGACGAGCTTATAAGCTATACGATTTTATCGACCTTGTCAAAAAGCTAAAATGTATTTGGTAGAAACTTAAAGCTATTCTAGTTTTTGAATCTACCCCTGATAAGCTATTAAACAGAACGCCCCAACCTTTAACCTAGTACGATGGTGATATGAACTGAAACAAGACATCGAAATGCTTACGAAAACTGTCAAATATTAATGGAGAGTTTCACTAAATTCTAAAAAACGAAATTCTGTAGCGAAATAAACTACAAACAAAAATCAAATGTCATATTCCGCTTGATTTATCGTGTGTGAGTTTTCGTTGTAATTTTTGTAGGTACTTATGAGAATTTTTGTTTCGCATTAGAAGCGTACTAGGTAGAGTGTGTTTAATTTGTTTAGATAGCTTATGGGTCAGGCTAATTTAATAAGGCTTGTTCATTGAGGCTGTAGTCCATTGTAGTAAAAGTGTCTATAAAAGATTTTTACGCTACGATCTCAGAAAACTCTCAAAAAATTCACTTGAGATTAATTTCATTGCAATAATTATTTTCACGATAACGCTTCTTTTAATTTCAGTTTATTTTGAAAAACAAATTTTCTGTGTTACCTAATCAAGCGCATTTCCGCTAATATATCATCAAAAAAATAAATAAATAAATCGGGTGGCACAACGGCTCATGAAGAACCAGGGCCTAGTGACTAACAACTCGCAACCATTCCTGTGTGCGACTTTCGACAGGAATGGAAGGGACCTACAATTTTATGCCGAATCCGAACGGCTAGACGAGAAGCACTTATTCGTGACAAGTTATACTCTTGGAGGATTTGTCAATTCCTCGCAAGAGGCAGTAGCCTTGAAGAAAAACTTTTTAGTTTTTTAGGTGGACGAGGCTGGGAAGCGATCCCAGACCTCCAGCGTGACAGTCGAACGCACTAACCATTACGCTACGGGCTACTACTAATATATCATCAAAATGGGACAAAATCTAGAAGTATTTTTTTTCTGTCCACAAACTATTTCTCTATCCTTAAGATAAATGTAACCTAAAGGCCTTGTAATTTACATTCCTAAGAACTGGAATGGAAAATCATATCAAAAAGTTCTTCACGAAACGTCATTTAGACCTTTACCTACCGTATCAAATAAGACCAAAATTACAAAAGAATATCCCATAAATCAAAAATCCTTATAACCATCTTGGTGTCTATGCATGATATAATGAAATTGTATACCTGTGAGTTGCTGTCTAAAAATTCCGGTCCTATTTTATATCAAGCTATATATAGATATGTCTATCCTTTGCAATTGTGTAGAACTCCAACACTATATCACCTGCATTGTCGTCAAGAAGGACTAGCAGCATTGTAGACAAAAATACATAGGTATCCCATGTTTTATAGTTTCCCATGTGATAAAGGACGAAAATTATCTATTGAAAACCTCTGAACGGAATAGAAATCAGGAATAAGATTTTCTTTTTCTCCGTTCCTTCTATTATAACCTTTTTGGTATATGAGACATGCGGGGCTTCCTTTTTATATACATACCTGCAAAGCTGAAAATTCCAAAAGGATTTTTCTATTCTCTTTTTTTTTTTGTTTTTTTTTTTTTGTTGTATATATACTGTCTCCCCTCTTTCTTTTGTGATGAATGAAATGAACAATTCAAATTATCAATTTCCGGGATGCCTCCAGGCTACAGGCTTTGTGTCTATCTTCCTGTACCTTTATCTCTTAAAAACTGACATGATTCAAGCATTTCTTCAATATAATAATTGGGAAGTCTCTCATATAAACCATACTCAACTTGCTTGCAATTGCTTGCTGTAAGGTTTTGAATCAAAAATTGAATTTGATTAATGTGCAGTCAAAAAATGATTTGCTAAATTTATTGCAATTTCTTTTTCTCGTAAATTGATCAATGGTTCCAATAAATATTGTGTTTCCTTAAGTATCAATTTCTTTTTGCAACAAAGTAAGTTAAATACCAACCTACATTTATTGGAAATTAAATTACTCTCATGGGACAATAATTATTGAGACAAAGCGAGAAGTGGTAGTTACAATTTGATGAAATTATTTATACGTGTGTACAGGCACACTGTACATAATGCAAGTTCCAAGCTCACAAGTGGAAAAATCTGCCCAGGTATTCAGTCGCTCATTAACTTATTTTATTTCTTTGATTTCTTCGGGCCTGAATTATCACCTTTGAGATGTGCCGATGGATTCCGAGTCCAAGTCTCGCCGTACACCCGACCCAACCAACGGTGATTTCATCAACAACAACAAAAAAATATAAAATCCAAACATCTTCCGAGGGGAATACATAATGTGAAAAAAAAACATTCCTTAAAGGCAGGTGTTTGCCACAGCAGGAGATCCCAGGCATCGCAGGCTAACAGATCACAGGCTAAAGTTGATGGTATAGGTTAGGTAGATACCGCTCATTGGATTTTTTCCATTTTATACCTTCTTATTTGTTTGTCAAGGATTTTGATTTGGGTGGAAACATAAATATTCCATGTTTATTGCAGATCGCTTACAAAGAGAGGTAAGCTTACACCAAATTAACTGTGTGGGGATAGTGTAAATATTTGCAAATTGTGACTTGTGATTTAAGGTTTTTTTGTTTTTGGATGGTGGGAATTATGTGCTAGTTATGCAAAAGTAAAGCATTGTGAGATTTAATCAACTGGATATAGTAAAATTATTACTGTTCAAGATTGGGTGCATGGTTATAAAGCGATATTTCGAAAGTTTTCGAACAAGCTTACGGTATGTCTATGTGATGTCATATCTTAAGAGTGGTCGTGAGTCGTGACCAATAATAAGTTTTACGAGCCTTATGGACTTATTAGCTTTAAGGGTGCTCTATAATAAAGGCTCTAAAGAGTAGGCTCACTGCAGGCTTGTTTACTGCATTTGTTTAAGTACTCTACTTCTTCTTAATGGTTCGAAAAAGATGAAAAGATTTATTTAAGCATTTTTTTTTTTATTTGTTAAGTATTGAAAAACTTGGAATAGATTCTTGCACGAGCACAGAATTGTAGTTTAAATTAATTTTACTTGCCCACTCCAGCTCTTATTTTGAAAATTTTCATCGTTCTCTGTCAAAGGCAATCTTAGCGGGACTTAATAAGTTATGCAAAATATTGAATACCTATCTATTACTTTTTTTTAACCTTCCTATAAGAAGTCTGGAGATGTGAGGTGTAGCTATAGACCCGGTCAATTAACGAAGTTGATGTGTTGATGAATTTAAGTGACGAAAGGTGATAATAAACTGGCATGTCTCGACATTATTCCTTATTAATTATAGGTTTAGTTTAGTTTAAATAAATGAGAGAAAGTTTTATTGTACTTAAAGCCTAGAACACACTCGTGAATCATGTCGTCAATCCATATACATAAATGTCGATTTTTGTGCGCATGTGGATACTGGAGAGTTTTCGTTCACGAGGTGTGAACCAATTCGCCAGCAAAATGTATGGGAAAATGTTGGTGAAGCTTTGACAGTTTTATGCTAGACGTTTCAGCAGCAATTGTGTTTTCAAATGTCAGACGTTCACAACGCATTCACAAGTGTGTACCACAGTTCACTTTCTCCCCAGACGAGGTTGTATGTATGTATATACTACGCTTAAGGCACAGTACATATTTCCTCATGAAGTGAACAATCGTTCAAATTGACTTATGAACGCGTTGTGAACGTTTGACGTTTAAAACCACAATGCCTCAAGTGCTAAGCACTGAACTGTCAAAGCTTTGGCAAACATTTTCCCGTGCATTTTGCTACCGAAATGGTTCACCGCTCGTGAAACAAAACTCTCAACTCGCCTTCACGAGCACATTCACGGGTGAACAATATAGCGAAATTGGTATGAGTTCACGACATATGTACAAGTATGTACTTGGCTTAATAAGTCATTACACATTTATTTTATATACATAATATACAGATGTACTACAGGTGGGAAGGGTGATCTGAAATTTATTAGAAAATGTTAAATAACAAGTTTAGCTGCTTGTTTTTTCTCATGAGGAGTTTTTTTTCTTGGCAAGTTATCAACCAACAGAAAAACTTACGTTCTGAATTGAAATATTCTAAATTATAAACAAACTTTCCAAACTTAATTACGTGCTACATTTCTAATTCTTGACGTTCTTCTATCTCTTTACAGATGCCCTACCTTAATCCAGCTCGTTCATTGGGACCATCATTTGTTCTAAACAAATGGGATAGCCACTGGGTATACTGGTTCGGTCCGATGGTTGGTGGAATCGCTTCTGGTTTACTTTTCGAATATATCTTTAATTCACGTCGTAGTCATCGCAAATCGAAAGAAAGCATGGATAACGACTCATCTAGTATGCATTCTGATGACGAACTTAACTACGATATGGACATGGAGAAACAACAAATGCAAAATCCCAAATTCCAAGGCACTCAATATCGTGCCCCAACTGGAACACTCACTCAACAAGGTGGATATTGTCAGAATTTATATACCACAGCGCCTTTGACCAACAAATTCGAACAACCGGAGCCTCTTTATGGCGGAACTCGATCAATGTACTGCCGGTCGCCACCTCTAAGCAGGACTAATTTAAATAGGTCGCAGTCGGTTTATGCAAAGAGTAATACTGCCATTAATCGTGATATAGTTCCTCGTCCGGGACCATTGGTGCCAGCACAAAGTTTGTATCCTCTGCGAGTGTCTCAGGTGCAGAATGCTCATTTGCAGAATCAAAATGTACAAAATCAAATAAACCAACGTTCGGACAGTATGTATGGTATGCGTGCTTCGACGCGTCAAACGCAACAGCAGCAACATCATCAACAACAGCACGGGCCACAGCAACAGCAACAAATGCAACAACAAGCCGAAAGACCTCAGGAATCTCAGGGCTTCCAACCTGTATATGGCACACGCCACAATCCCACTCCCAACGATGGTGGACTCAAATTCGATAGACGTCCCGAATCGGTTTATGGGCTTACCCAACCTCGTGGTCGTGGACAATCTGCACAATCCGATGACAGCTCGTATGGATCGTATCATGGATCAGCGATAACTCCTCCGGCTAGAAATCCAAATGGTGAGGTTATGATGTACATTCCACCACCACAACCCACACAACAACAAACACACCAACATCAGCAACAACAACAACAACAACAACAACAGCAACAACAACAGCAACAACTTATTCGAACGCAATCTGAAAGAAAAGTCTCCGCTCCGGTGGTGAGCGCTTCATCCCAGCAAACCCAACAGAGTGTTGTCGATGGACGACAACAAACTGTCACGTATTCCACCTCGGGTCAGGGACCACCACCACAGCAAATGGTATCAGCACAGCACTACAGTATGATGCCAATGAGACAAAACTAGAAATTAGATAAAAACTAGTTGGTTTTCCCGCCCACACTATGGTGTGGGCCCCGTAAATCTTCCGATTAATATTCTAAGTTTTTTTTGTTTGTAAATTGCCAAAATTATATTTTTATAAAAACGCAACTTTTTATATTGTGGAACCTTAAACCTAGCATAACTTTTTTTCTTATCCAAATAAGCGAGGTCTTAAAAAAATATAGTGTCATAGATTTTATTAACCAATCTTGCGTCAAGATTAAGGATTTGAACGGCTAGTCAGACATGATTATGTAAGGTCGACACAATTTTGAAATGTCTTATGTTGAATTTACACGATTTAACTTTTGACTTCGATATCGCATCATCTTCAAAAAAATATCAAAATGTTGGAAATTTAGTGTTCTAAAATTCTTATTTGGAAAGTAATTCACGTAAGTTTCCTCGGGAACGACAAAAAAATAAAACCAAAAAAATAAACTTGAATATTGCCCGCACCGAAAACAAATGCATGTAAAATCGAAAGATGGTTTAATTGTTTACAACCTTGGCCTTATAGCTTTTTCTCTTAGATCAATAGTTTCGGAGATATAGGTCAATTCGCGTTTTCCAAAATGGCGGATTCCGCCAGGGTCATGGTGTCCCGAAAATCCGGACTTTAGATATTCTGATAGCCCTCTTTCATGTATAAAGAAATCAGCTTACCAATATTTCGTTCTATTTATTTATTTTTTTTTTTTAATTTTGTGCTCTACAATTTGTATCAAAAGAACAATTTACATAATTTTCTTAGGAAATGAAAAAAATGCGAAAAAGTAGAAAAAAACGACATAACTTAAAAAATATTGTCCATGCAGAAAAAAGTTTTGATGACAAATAAAAGATATTTATTTCGAACAAATTTTATAATAATAACTTTTCACCTCAAATCGATGTATGGAGATATATATAAATTCGCGTTTTCGAAAATGGCAGATTTTCCCAGGGATATGACGTCCCCAAAAACAGGACTTAAGCTTTTCTAAAAGCCATTTTTCAGGTATATAAAATTCAGCCGTTCTATATTTCATTCCATAAAACTATTGTTTTTTGACTAATTTTCCTGTACTATACTGGTACTGTCAATCCGTGTTCATCTAAGCATGATATTTGTTTTATCACGGTAGTGTCGTTTTCGATTGGTTATCGAGAAACTGCTTTGATTTTGAGGGCATATTTTTTCTTCTTTGGAGAAAAAGAAGTTGAGGAAGCTTATGAATTATTAAAAAATGCCATAAGCGAACACAAAAAATTGATACGATTAGCCAATGATTGTGGATTGCTGCGTTTTAGTCCAGTTTTTTTCACTCAAGTTTATTATGACTTGACTTCTGACTTTTCAATTTGACATATTTTTAGGTTTCTTTTCGTTATTTTATGACATTAGCTTCAGCTAGTTTTTGAATATTTTAGTAAAATGTGAGAACCTACCTATCTACCATTTAAAATAGTTAATACACTTGTTAAAGAAATTACAATTTACTGAATGTCATATTGACACAAACTCATCCGGATTCAATTTTTCGATCTATTTTGTCATAACTAATAAAATCTGACTTCAAAAATTGACTCCAAGATTAATTTTTTGATAAACACTGCCACCAAATCAATCTCACTCTAATTGCAATGTATAGTTGTTTTTATTGCTTGTTTTTTTAATAATGCTCATTAAGGAGATCCATTTAACATAAATCAACCCCTGACTGATTTATTATGTTAAAAAAGAAAAGAAATATCTAACTAAATAATAATTATATAAAAAATAATTAATATATACAAATTTTAAAATAAAAAAGAAATAGAAACATGTTCAAAAATCTATTAAAACTAGAAATCGTAGGCATTCAACGAAATCTCGCTTGTAAGCGATTATAGAAAACAGAAAAAAGCATAAAACAATTGTATATTATTTTTTTTTTAGTTTTATTTATGTTTTTTTAAATATTAAAGTTGTTTTGTAAATCACTGATGAATAAATATTATTTTATAGTTAACAAAACAACGATACTTTTTGATTTGTTTATTTTTTTTATGAATTTTATAAGAAAAAGTGTAAATATTTTGTTTTTATTTCTAATACTATATTTTATTATTTTAGAAACTTTTATTATATTATATGCTTATTAAAAGAGAGCTTAGATAATAAGTTAAATTTAATTGAGATAAAATATAAAATTAAGTCTCTGAAGAAATGATACTTTATGTTTAGAAAAAAGAAAAAAAATTTATATATAAGAAACTCTAATTATAGTATATGCATATAATTATTAATTACTTGTGAATAAAAGAGAGTTTTAACTTTAAAAATCCAATTAATTGTTTTTTTTTTGTTGGTTCTGTCTGTGCCATAACATATCATGTAGCCCCAAGCCATACCTCCTCTAAGTACGGATCTTCCTGGAATGTATTTTTTAAGCTACGCTCCTATTTTGACCAAGCCCTTTTTCAGCAGACTCCTATTTGGCCACACACATACTTTAGTTTTTGGTCACGCCCATTTTCAGCCCCACCCCAATGAAAAATGGAGAGACTATCAATAAAAAAAAACCTTCCCCCCAGTATTAATAAACTTTTATTAACTGTAATATACTAACAATTTTCTAAGAAGAAGATAAACAATAAAAATAGAAAAATTGTTTTTGTTTTTTGTTAAGTGCACTTTTTAATATGAAATATTAATGTGGAAGGTTTTTGGGACCTATAGTGTAGATTTGTTCCGCTCTGACAATTGTTGTTGTCAGAGCGAAACAAATTTGCACTATAGGTCTATAGGTCGCAAAAACCTTCCACACTAACAATTTTCTATGATAGATGGATAAGATTTATTGTTATTTTTCTTGTTTATGTTATAAAATCAGTTTACAAAAATCGATAAGCATGGCTTTGCGGTCTGCCTGATTGACATTAATAGTTTAAACATTTCAAGCATAAATATAGGAAAATTTTAAATTTAATATATAAAACATTTTTTTTTTTGTTACATACATAAGTTAAAAATCTTCATTAAAAATTTTATTTCGATACTTTATTGCTGCTTAAGGTGCCAGTTATAGCTATCATTGAAAACCATCATTGAAAAAGTTAGCTCTTGATTTGGAGACCCTTTGAAAGTTTAATCATTAAATATTTTAATGCAGAAAGATAGCTTACGACTTCAAAATTATTTCTCCGCAAAAAAAATTCATTTTGACCCATATCTTCCCCATAACGTAACTTTTAATTTTTCAATGATGAACTACCTTACCAATGATCATTGAAAAAATTAAAAGTAACGTAATAGGGAAGATATGGGTCAAAATAAATTTTGTATGGAGGAGAAATAATTTTGAAGTCGTAAGCTTTATTTCTGCGTTAAAATATTCAATGATTAAACTTTTCAAGGGTCTCAAAATCAACAGCTAACTTTTTCAATGATGGTTTTCAATGATAGCTATAACTGGCCCCTTATAGAAATAAAAAAGTTGCACTATGTCGTTTTCGCAATTAAGATGTTTTAAAAGCTTCTTCTGACATGGTGTCGCTTCCAAGGAAATGTCTTCGGAATTCTTTTAGAATAGGACATCTACCAATGAAATGCTTAACTTCTTCCCTCTCCGATAGGTTGCAGAGACTGCAATAAATTGGTAAATCAGGACGATGATCTCCTCTCATTTTGAAAATCGACGAAATCATTTCATACACTCCGCTCCACTTCAATAGAAACAAACTTTTTGTATACTGTCTGAGCGTGTAGCGCTTTGGTAAATGGGATCTATTGCGAATAACACTGCAGAGACAGAATAATTCAGGAAAATACCATTAGGTTATTTTTTACCACTTTTCTAATTACTTCATTTAAAACACTGTTTTGTTTTGCGCCACTGGAATAGAAACATTCTCTTAAATAAGGAAACAAATTGAAAAAGTGCAGTAAAATTGGGTAGTTTTCTATACGTAATCATATTTTAATATGTTTGCTACCATCTTTATTTGTAATAACTTGGAAAACCCATTTGGAGACTGAATCATGCATTTATTTTATATAATTTTAAGAAATTGCACTTCGTGCTTCTTTGATTGCAGCAATAAGTGATTCTTTGTCCTCATATTGTCTGTCAGAATCATAAACTTAACGAACCATCCATCCTCATACGTTTTCGATAACATTTAGGTCCGGAGAATACGGTGGCCATTGAAGTTCACATTTTGCTCGGATATCCAACTGTTAATGATCCTTGCGTTGAGGAGTGGCACGTTTTCTTGTTGAAATGTCCATGGTATTGGTTCAAAGACATCGGTAAACTTAGGGAAAGCTTCTTGCAGTATTTCCTTGTAGGAGTTTGCCGTCATTTTTATTGTGGGAAAGTCCAGAACAATTGTTCAAAACCAGAAAATCGCACCCCACACCATTTCACCGCCTTCTCGGCTATGGAGGCGCTCCAGAAACCTGGGATCCTCCCTTATAACATGAAAATAGTAATTATTATATCCGTCCGGGCCATCATAATTTAATTTTTTTCGTCAGAAAATACCACTTTTGTCCACTCTGCCTTCGATGTCATATTCTTCCTTGAAAAATCGAATATATTCTCTCTTCGTATTGGATTTAACGGTGGTTTTTTCTTCAATTTTTGGCGCTTTTAATGTAGTGACCCACGAATAACAAGTCTACTAGTGTTAAGACTCGCTGTAATACCACTCTTAGCCTCGATTTTAGCAGCAGAGCCGCTTGAATTTGAAGCCAGTATAATTATCTTTCTTCGGTCTGCTTCCGTTGTGGCTCTTGATTGCCTACCTTACATATTTGTCCATAGTTTTCTTTATTGCTATGGTTCGTCCAAACAATTTTCACACTTCTTCTTATTTTTTTGGCAAGTGTGCGTAGGTGAAACATGTTTTCCGCGTGTACTTCTATTTTGGCTTTTTGTGCAGGGTTGAATGGTTTTCCGCGGTCCATCTCTTCTTTGATCAAACAATTATTATTTTTAATTTACACTACTATTATTATAACAAAATTTTTTCTTCTTACCGTAATCTATAGAGACAAAACGCACACTATTTCTGTTCAAGTGGCGCAAAAAAACAGTGTATTTTATGAAGTAACTAGCTGACTCGACGAACTTCGTTCCGCCTAAATTCATATTTGTAAAGAAAATAATAATTCCGAGCATGATATACAATGATGTTTCATGTAATTCGGTCAATTGAAATTCTTTATTCTACAGAATACATACAACTGACCATGTAAGAAACATATGGGAATTCAAGATTGATGCCACAAACATCCAGCGATTGTCGACTCTAGACTTATTGATTGTTAATTGTCATATAGCAAAAGCGAGACGCACTGGAAATTGAAGACGCTTAAATACGAATGGCAAATCGATCGGAATAAGCGGAATCCGTGGAATGAGAACATCTTCGCCTTTGAATTTTCCCCTCAAAATCGTGGCTTGAATATAAGATTTGATTTGATGCACTTCACAATCAAACGCGTACCGTTACAAAGTTTTGGTGCATTGAGGTTGCGAAGCAAAATTATAACTGAGCCAACTTTCAATTTTAAATTGTGTGTTGAAAAGCCCGGAACATCCAAAGAATTCAAAAATTCCGTGGGATAGTTGGTGGCTTCGGTTTCTTCCATCATGGAGTCCACGGATTTGAATAAATGAACTCACTGACGACGATTTGATATTGAATGACGAAATTCAAATGATCGACATTCTTGTTTTTCGCAACCAAAATCGCGCGTGAGCTCAGCCAATCATGGTTAACATAATTTTGAGTGAAATTCGGAAAAACATTCGCGATGAGCTCTTCTGCAATTTCTCCTCGTATTGTTATAAATCCGATGCTCTCAGCAGGCCCTTCCTGGGGCCAATACGAATTTATCAAGCCATAAATCGTGAAAATCAAAGTAACCGTTGTGGAATTATGCAAAAAAAACCAGATGTTCCCGGATTTTCAATTTTTCTGGAAATTTTAGGGGATTTTCTTCCAGTTTCCTATGCCCTTCCTTGAACTAATACTAATTTATCAAGCCCTTAATTGTAAAAATCGAAGTAACCGTTCTCGATTTATGCCTTAAAAACTGGATGTTCCCTGTATTCCAATTTTCCTGGAAATTTTCCGGGATTTTCCTCCAGTGTCCTATGTCCTTTCTTGAGCCAATACGAATCCACCAAGCACTTAATCGTGAAAATCGAAGACACCATTCCGGAGATATGCATTAAAAACTGGATGTTCCCTGTTTTCCAATTTTCCTGGAAAATTTCCGGGATTTTCCTCTAGTGTCCCATGTTCTTTCTTGAGCCAATACGAATCCATCAAGCACTTAATCGTCAAAATCGAGGGCACCGTTCCCGAGATATGCAATAAAAAAAGGGTGATCCCTGATTTCCAATTTTCCTGAAAATTAATCGGGATTTTTCTACAGTGTCCTATGTCCTTCCTTGGGTCAATACGAATTCATCATTCCTAAAATCGTGAAAATCGAACGACCCGTCCTCAAATTATGGGCGCACATCTGGCGAATATGCGAATAGAACACCATCATCTGCGAATAATAGGGCTTTTACCAGAACACCGGCTATATTTATGCCTCCTGGCAGAAAGTCTGTGAGATCATTGATGTACATTGCAAAAAGGTACGGGCTTAACGTGCAGCCTTGTCTTACTCCCGTCGTTGTCTCAAACCATTCTGAAATCTCGACTCCGCTCCACACAGCTGATTGGTTATCCTCATAAAGGTTTTCGAGAACCCTAACAAACTTTTGACTCATTCCAGCGTTGTACATCTTGTAAAATAAAGCTCTTCGGTCCATATTTTCAAAGGCGGCTTTGAAATCCACGAAAAATGCGTATAATTTCTTTTTTTGTTCTAAAAATGTTCCAGCGATGTTTTGCAGTACAAAGATATTGTCTACCATTGAATATCCATACGAGATCATCTCTGCTATATATGTGTCCATGAGCCTTATGTATCACTAAAAGTTGATTAATTCCACATTGGCCCTGTGATACTGCAATCTAGCTCTGGAGGTAGCCAAAGGACTGCCTGACAAAGTGAAAAAGATCTGTAAAAATCTCAAAGCCAAAGCGGAGATTCTGGTCAAAGAGGAAGATTTTTCTAGTGCGAAGCATATCCTCACCAAGGACCAAGGCCTACAAGAAAAACACTTTCGACGAGTATGATCGTCAAAATATCGAAAAAACTCTTCGAGTTAGTAAGATGTACAGATTTGTATTGATGGAAAAGATTAATGTCGATTGTTTTCTGCAGTGGTTAAGATGAGTCAAACCTCTTGGACGAATTGGTCACTACAAGCTCCGGTAACTATGCCGAACGAAAGAAGCTCTTCGAGCCCCTCGGTTCAGAATCAGGCAAGGACCTCGTTCCGATCTTTGTGAGTCTGTATCTGATCTACAAAGATAACAAACAGTATGAGAAAGTGACAAAGCATTGGAATACCTTTGGAAGGAGTTTGAATTGAGTAAAGAAATACCCGTGGAAGCATTATCGACTTTGTGCAATATCGGAGAGGTCTGCGAGGCTTTTCAAAATATTAATATAAAAAATTCGCCATTAAAAGCGGACCGGTTTGTGGAATAGCCCTACAGAAAGCAATATGTGTATGGTTACCATAGGCTGGTAACATTAACGAAATCAATTTTAAATTTCTTCGTATCCTAAGATAATGAAAGTTATCGCGATTAAAATTTTCCTATAAATGTTTTACTACTTCAAAAATTAGAAACTTGAAGGATTCTGAAAAGTTTGTCTTGGAATCTTCCAGGGGAATTTAACTCGGATTTTCGAGTTAAGTTCTCTCCGGGAGTGATAAAGGATAGCAGCAAAAATTTCTAGAGCATAAGGTATTTCAGGGTGAAAAAAATTTTGTTCAAGATTTACGATCCCAGCAAGAATAATTACAAAATCTTGTGGTTTCATTTATTTGTCGATACCATGGACCACTATTTATCAAACACAAAAATACAAAAATGACTACTAAAACACAATGCAATAAATATGACGACTTATAGCACTATGAATGAAATGTTTTTATTTTTTTTTTAAAGTTTAACCCTTTTTATTTATACAATTTTTCTCACAAGCTTTAAAAATACAACAAAAAACAAAAGCTCTGCGACAAAATATGCAGAAAAAGCTGTAACAATTTGATTTGACTATGTATGATAACATTAGGCCCTATAGTGGTATGTGATGTAGTCGGAAATTTTGACATAAATCAGTTTAACCGATTTCAAAGCCGGGTATGTCATCATCTATAGGTATGTATATAGTTTTGGACTCCTTAAAAACATGTTTGTGTAAAGGCGCGTATTCCTTTTAGGTGGGAGTCTAACGCACTGCTCGAACATGCTGCGCAACGGCCCATTCGAGATGGATTTTGAGTGTTTTTAATAACTTTGGAATATTCCTTTAAGAGTCAAAAGCAGAGATTCAAAAACTTTGTTATCTTCATCCATTTTAAGATGTACTTATTCCAAAATTTGTTTTTCATTATTTTTATCCGACCATAATCACACAAATGAAAGCTTCACGGTGATCAACCGAAGAATAACTTTCTAATCGCTGCTGCCTTATGTAGATTGAAAATAGCAACGACTCCGTTTCAAAATATCCTTCAAATCCATTTACAAAGGACTGTACATTAAAGAAGAACCATAAGAAAAAAAATAATGTTTGATAAAATTTTTATTTCAACAGTAAAAAAATAAATAAAGGTTAAAGTATAATAATAATAAGAAGAGAAACATGTACGTAACATTATTATTTTTTTGTTTTAATTATTATCATTTTAACTTAATTTATAATTTTCCTCTTTCCGTAACTTTTTTTGTTATATTTTTATATTTTACTGATATTTTGTTTTATTTTTGAAAAATAACTTTTCTTCTTAAGTGAGAATCGACACAAATTACAATAAAACAAACACTAAACACTCGCATATAACGGAAACCAATAAAATTGAATTTTAAATTTAAGTAAAGTGCTAAATAATAAAAATATAAAAGTGCATATTATTTATATATGTGTGTAGTAGTTAAACTATTGCCTATATTTAAAAAAAGTAGAATAACTTGAACAAGTGAATTTTTAGACATTGGTAATAAATTGTTTGCCTTTGTTATGGCGATATAGTTTGTGTTATATTTCAAAAATAAACTGCTCTTTTTATGAGAAATAAATCGTTTGATATACATATTTTTTTTTGTTTGAAATATATGTAATTAAAAACATCATCTATCTAATAAGTTGTGTGTAAGTAGAGGTACATAATTTATTATATAGGATTTTTACAAGAAATACAAAAACATAAAAAAAATAAAAATTGCCTTAATAATGCTTGTGATTTTCTTATAAATTCATTCTTTAAAATTACTTAAAAATAATTGCTATTTTTCATCGCGTTCTAATTTAATAAATTTAAAAAACCGAATTGCAACCAAAGTAATACTTTTTTAACTTTTATAGCTCTGATTTTGTTTTTGGAATTCGTGTTGGTAAAAAAATAAAGTATATAAGTTTTTTGATTACTTTTTAATCGGGAAACTGAGCAATAGATAGTCTTTCCATTGTAGAACCCTACATAATGAGTTCATTACTATTAGTAATTTAGCTGGGTTGAATCTCCGGTGTATGTGCTGAACGGGAAGTATGAAGTTATTGTTGGTAGACACTGTAGTTGAGTTGGACTGTTCGTTGGTGTTGTATTATTTGATTTGGTTCTTAGTTCTACTGTTTCGTTGTTTTCTGATTGATCACTGCTGCTTCTTGTACATGCTGCAGCTGATATGCTACTATTCGTTGTTGTTCGTTGTTGTTACTGATGTCCAGCAGCCACTTTCGGGGAGGTCATCAAAGTCTCGTGTCTCTAGTGGTCGTTGCATTTTGCCAATATTATTGAGTAAAAGCCTATGGAAGAGTTCGATTTGTGGGAAACCACCAGATTTAATTTCGAGTATTGGAATCCATCGATTGTGTCGAGGTTCAATAAAGCAATCCTGATAAATGTATAGATTGGAATTTATTGATACAAACAAAAAATAAAGAAATTTCATAATATAATTACCTTTGGAACAGTAGATTGCGTTAAAAATAAACTAGGATCGAAAGTCATTCTTGAACCGAGTTTGTGTAATCCTGGCAGACGGATTGCAATTGGAGGGATCGCAAATACCATTTTTTGGAGTATTTAATTTGTAAAAAATACAAATATTGGCTTTTAAATAATAGTTTTTATGTCAAAATAATCTTTGGAAAACAAAAAACAAAAATCAATTTGTATCTCATTCAACGTAATAAAAATGGGTATTATTTTCAAGGTTTTAAATTGCAATTCGTACAAATTGGACAAAACAACCCACAAACCACCCTTATATACTATTAGGGGTTCAATTTTTTTAAACTTATTCCTTATTTAGTAACGAAGAAAATAGTTGTACATTTTTAACGAAATGATTCCTAAATAGACCAAACAAAAACATATTAACAAAAAATTGAATATTATTTTTCCTTTTTATGGTACTAAAATATTTTTATCTCAGTCAGTTTTTTACCGTTTTGTCTGTGGTTTTTCATATAAGAATAACATTTCAGAAAAAGAACATTTTTTGCCAAACGTAGGTACCAAACGAACAAAATATTAAATTTTTTATTTATAATTTTTTTTTAATATTTTGTCCCTTTAAAAATAAAATACCAATTTGTTCGTTACTACATAAATAAGGAATAAGCTAAAAATATTTAAACCCCTTTATAATAATATATAATGGTGGTTTTGAGGGTCGTCTTGTAAGTTGTTTTGTCTTACTTTTACGAATTGCAAAAGATTAAAAACAATACCTATTTTTATTCTGATAAATGAGGTAAAAATTAATATTTTTTGATTTTTTCCAGAGATGGTTTTGACACCAAAAATATTATTTAAAAACTAATATTTGGTTTTTTTTTAAAAATTAAATGCTTCAAAAACTGCTTTTTGCATAAAATTAATGCTTGCGACCCCTAAACATAACTTTAAAAATTCATGTATTCTATCATGGGTTCAAAGAACTTAATTCCGAAAATGGCTTAAATCGAGCGAAAAATACACAAAATATTAAAGAAAAACTAAGGAAAAAAGGATTTCTTACCCTAAAACTCATTTTAATCAAAATTAAATAACTTTTGTCACACAGCGAATTTGGACAAACGGTTAACGGATAAGGAATGCATTAACAAATACCTTTATATGATATGAAGGCCGTTCTTATTGGTGCTGGACCCAATTTGGCCATTGTCCTTTGACTGTGAGGTTCAACCAACGCGTTCAAGTTTCTATTTCAAGTACGATTATTTCTTTTTACTTATTTCTTCATACTGTTTCTGCATACCTGAATTAATACATTTTGATTTATTTAAAAAAAATAAACTATTCAATTTTAACATCGCAAAGATATGTACATATGATTTAAAAGCATTTTATTTAAATGGTCATTCATTACTATGAACTACATTGTATTGGTAAGGTCTTCCTTTTTGTTAAGCAAAACAATTTTTTTTAAATTCATGCAGTTATTATTTTTCACTTTAAATGCAATCCGTTATATATACCTTCAGATAGATCTTTGAAAAATACAAGGTGAGTTCTTTTTGCCTAAGGTTTAATTAACTCCATTCAAATACTTACATTTTCTACCACTTTGTGCAATATTTGTGCAATATTAATACGTACCTACTCATGAAAAATTTTTTTTTGATTGTTTGGTCAGGGAAAATTTTGAAATTGGTCAGGGAAAGTCAGGGAAATTTATTTTGAAAAATAGTGGACACCATGTAATGAAAGGAGGAATAGCGATTGTTTTCTTTGATTGAGCCCAGAAATCAAATGCTTAAACAATGGCTTGTGAACTCTATAATAACGATGGAATCTGTAGACCAAAACGATATCAAAATTGAATGAGTCAATCAAATGTTTTAACTTACAGTGGTTCTGGTAGCTCTAAAGGATTTGAATGATCTCTTAAACTTATTGTTCTCTGCTCATTTTGTCCTCTTTGTTCTATCTCTTCAATTAATAATAAAAACGATATTCTTTGCATTATCTATCAATTTGTTTATAATTTAAACACTGCACAGAATAAATAAACTTTTTTTTTGTTACTGCCAAATCAAATGTCAAACTCTTCGAAGACAATTGGCGTGTTTAGGAAAGGGAGATTTAGGAGGGCCTCAGCAAAAAATCTCAGTTTGGCTGTCAAAATACTAAGGAAAAAAATGTTTGACGGAGCAAAATCTCCGATATCTCTCTTTCCTGAACTCGCCTAATATTCTAATATTTTTTTTTCATTTTTATGTTGGTAAAAGTTGTTCCCAGGGAAAAGCATTCCGTGGGGAATTTCCGATAGGAGGAATGCGTTCCCGGGAACTATAAAATTCCGTTGGAAAAATATTTCCCAAGGAATTCACGATAGAGCTGATAGTTGCATCAGATGACACCTACTATGTTCTCACAAAGGAGTACAACAACATAAAGCTATCCCGATAGCTTTGGAAAAACGTTTAACGTATCTAAATTTTTGTTTGCAGTAGCCCGTAGCGTAATGGTTAGTGCGTTCGACTGTCACGCTGGGGGTCTGGGTTCACTTGTCAGCCGTTGTGCCACCCAATTTATTTTAATTTTTTTGTTCATCTAACTTTTTGATACGATCGACTATCGTCTAATTTATCTAATTGTTAATGGACAAAATCCAAATATAATTAAAATGAGTTTCTTTTATTTAAAGTAAAATTATTTTACAATATATCAGTACGGCATTTTCGATTCTTTTTCTTTTCGAGCAAAGCCAATTCAGCTTCCTGTCTTGAGCGTTCTTCTTCTTCCATTGCTAAACGTATATTATCAGCTTCAAGAGCTGCCTTTTCAGCAATTTCTTTCACCAATGCAAGGTGGTTTAAGATTCCCTTCTTATTGCAATATGCAAAATTCATAGCAACTGAAAATTTTATATCAATACCAGATCGCTGAGCGAATTCTTGCCAATGCATTATTAACCAATTTTCATTTTTAATACATTCAAGTGTTTCGTAAGTTGGATAGAACTGCTGGATTCGTTGGAGAAAAACAATTGCAACATTTTGAACTTCTTCTTTTTCGTTAAAATTGTCAACTGATGTTTCCAGAAGTCGAGTCAATTCAGTAATATTTCCTTTTGTTTCATTTAAATCGATCGAAGTCAGCGGATTACCGATAATGATTTCCTCAAGCTTTATAAAATCAGAACATGCAGTCCACATTGTCCAATAGGGATTAAAGCTTTGAATTATACTTTCTAGATAGTCTAGGCATAATTCATCAGCTTCGAATAGGACTTGTCTCTCTTGTAAAATATTGCCAATTTTTTGAATATCAGTTATAAGTTTCCAAGTTTTCTTCGCCTGTGGAATAAATCAAAATAAGTAATACCAGAAGACCCGTGCGAAAATTTAGCACATTCAATAAGGCTTTAAATTTTCAAATAGAATGTTTGAACAAAATAAATAAATTCTTTTTATTATTGATATGAACATATAAGAAGAATTGAATTTAAATATTATAGTTATGCATTTAAGTGATTATAATATTTTTTCTAATAAAATTTGATGCAATAAAAAAATTTCTTTGATTATTTTCATTCTAAATGTGTTTCAATATTTTTATCAACCCCTTTCGATTGACATACCAACAATGTTTTTAACATTGATCGTTCCTAAACGAAATGTTACACAGTGTAACACTTAACAATGACATTTTTAAATTTGTTTTGACGCAACAACAATACTTAACATTTTATAGAAAAAGAAAAAGAACGCACCACTGTCATTTTGCCGAGCTAGAGGAAAGTGTTTAGAGATTTCAAAACGTTAAAATAGTGAAAACACTAAATAAAAAAAGTGAAAGTAAAAATATGCGTTAAATCGTGTAAAAACACCTATAGTATGGAGTTTACAATTTTTGCATCTCAAAGGCTGATTGTGTCTCATATTCCACATAATGTTTTTACAGGACTAAACGCAGCACCGCATATGTTATATATATTTTGTTTTCAATGAAGTAATGCATGTATTCACCATATTTACATTTATTTAACTTTTTTATTTAGTTTAATGAGCCTTCCCCTTCTCACTATTTAGACTTAAATCTCAAAAGTACATCTATCAAAAACACAGGTAAAAATTCTTTTGGGGGCCCCAGCATATAGCTATCTCACTGCATTCTGACCCTGTGTGAATGCATTTGTGTTTGTGTAACTCAAACTTTTTCCTCGATATGCCCGTTCCTCTATTTCTTCTTCTCAGATTTTAAATTAACGAATTAATAAATATGTTTCTTTTATTCTTGCAATCTAGGGATACTTATGAATGCATTCATAATGCATTTATAATGAGAAAAAAGATAACAAATATGTTTCTCCATTTTACAAAAGTAATAAATATGTTTCTTTCATTCATGCATGGTGTAACTAAAGAATGTTTCTCCCCCACTCACTCAACGTGCAGCGACAAAAAAAGAGAATTTTAAATTACAGAAGTAATATATATTTTTCTCTTTCACTCATTTAATGGGTTTAAAGCTTTGAGTAAATATAATATGGAGTGCTCGTTCCTATCCCTAATGCATTGTAGTACTTGAGCCTATGATAGGGGGCGTGATTTCAATATAGAGAGGGTTTTTTGACAGCTGCAGCTATGGCGGTGTTGTTGTAAAAACCCTCTCAATATTGAAAATTGAATAACCGCATAGATTACCGCGCCCCCTATGATGGTTTCGTTTTTGGAATGTAAACGAGCACTCCATATTATATATACTCAAAGGTTAAAAATAAGATATTCCTTATGTCAAATTTTTCATTTATTGAATTATTTGAAATTTCCGAAATTTATAGAAAATAGTGTGGTATAATACAAAGTTTTTGTGCAATGTCATGAGTATGTGTAAATTCCTATTCAGTGATACCTATTTTAGTGGATTTGACTATTTTATAAATGATGATTAATGCTATATTTAGTCTAAGTACGTCTAAGTTAGTCTAAGAGCCGACAGCAAATTTTGGCAGTGGATGTTTAACCAAAATCTGAGTATGAGGATTTATAGGTGCATATTTTGTGATATCGAAATCAAAAGTCTAGCAGGTTTTTTGTTCAGCCTTTGGTGGGGTTGAAAATAGAGATTTTATACATTTCTTATCAGGGGTATTATGACTTCCAATCATTTTTGAAATTCTCTGTCATTTTCCCTAAATCGACTTTCTTTGGAGACTATTTTTTTGTTGATTTTTTGCGTTTTATAAATCCCCAAGAAAAAACCGATAAGGTTCGCTTTAAAAGTGCATATCTTGAGTTCTGTTAGTCGGATCACCAAGATTAAGGTGTTTAGACTTAGGGAAAATGACAGCATCATAATGTATTTTCAAAAAATTGATGGAAAAAATCTCTAATTTCAACCTCCCACCCCGCAAAAGGTTGAACAAAAAACCTGCCAGACTTTTGATTTCGATATCAAACATCCACACCCAAAATATGCTGCCGGCTCTTGTAAAAATAAATAAATATATATGTACATATTTCATTGTACAATTTTTTTTCAAATTTAACAAAAATTTTAAATGTAGATATTCACCCCTCTCGTTTTACTAAAACGACAATAATTATTGGTGTTTGAGAAAAAAAAAACTATGTTGTATGTTTATAAATACTTGATTTTCAGAATAAATAGTGAGTATGTAGGACACAACTTACCTCGACGGCCACCTCAAGAGCCTTTTCCGGATCAAATTGCAAAGAGAAAGTCATAATTTCTTCATTCAGTGACTCCAACCGTTCCTGGAACGAAGCCAGTTCCCTTATTTGTATCCGTTTGAATTCATCAATATCAATCTTGTGTTCTTCCTTCATAGCTATTAAACGTTTCATGATTTTATGCGGCCATCCAAATGCTTCCCATTTCATAGCAAATTGCTGATCACTCAAGTTGTAGAAAAATGAATCCAAAATATTATATTCCAACATCATGATTTGAATACGTTCACGCAAAAGAACCAACTTATCTGGTACAAGAGCCATAAAGGCTTTAATCTCAAATAAATGTTCTACAGACAATAGTTTTTCATGTAATTTTGCATTAATTTCAAGCAGTTCATCTAATATTTCTTCATTTATTTTGAACATACGATCCACATAGTATAGAAAAACTTTGCGAATGATTTCAATTCTCTTGTTGACTAGATATTTTTTGAGAGGTTCAACGATAATCTGAAATGGTCCTATAACAATATCATCAGGCAAAATAGCCCTTAAATTTTCTTTTTGCTCTTTCTGCCACATAATTTCATTTTTGACTTCTTGTGAGGATTTGTCTGACTGTGCAAATTCTTGAATGAACTCATCAACCACCATTTCGTGGAATTCTACAAAATATTTGTATTTCTCCAAGTAGGCATTCAGCGGGATGACTGCTTTCGAATAAGAGACATGAAGACGTTCAACATGTTCTATGTAAATATCTTCGATTAATTCCACGGTGAAAATGTACAAATTCTTGGCTAAGGACAAGTTAAGTAAGCTATCGGGTTCAATTATTCGAATGCCACAAGTTGACATGAGGGTTGTGTATAAAAGTTTCGTTAATATAGGTTCAAATTCGTTTGGATCAGTGGAGTAGAACGGGCCATCACTACACAAGTGCAAGACCAATTTGAAAACAGGCTGCAAATTAATTCTATTGAATGGAGTAGTTAGTAAATCATTGGACCAGATGTAATTATTCGGAAGGTTTAGAAAGTCCAAGCAGGGATTATAAAGCATTTGACTGTAACTCCAGATAGATTTCTTCATAAGAACTTGCAGGGATTCTTGCATTCTGAATTTTGTCTGAAGAAAGAATCTGGAGATTTTAGCTACCTTGAAGACATTCCAGTCAGAGACTGAGAGATCTAGCCAACCTTTGCCAATACTGCGAAGGCAGAGACATATTTTAGCTGATATATTTTCTGGCCAGGCATATTTTAAGTATTTGATTAATATTGAGGAGCTGGACTCCTGAGTACTTACGAAGTCTGATAGGGCAACTGATTTCGTAAAAATACACGTAAATAGCGAGGATGATTCAATGTGCATGCACTCAAATGCTGCACTCAGCATGGCTTGAATGGATTCTCCAGTGTAGAATAGGGTCAGGACACGGAAATGTTTCCTCAATTTCTCGAATTGTACTATTTCATCTATTGTAGATTTATGCGTAAGCTCTTTAGCAGTGTTTGATTTTGTCTGAAATACTGTGACGAACGGAAATTCTTTAGAATTATTTTTAAGAAAGTCCTGTAACTCATATGATATCATGACGCGTTGATATTGAAATCGAATTTCATTGCATATACTTTGGAAAATAAGATCTTCGTATGAATCTTCACCAACCAAAGACAATTGGAGTATTCGATTGAGTAATAATTTGTCAATTTTTGGAGTTCTATCGAATAACGTACAATCCAAAAGCATTTCATACCTTACGGTAGCTTCGAAATTACATCGTCGCTTAAGTGCAGATTTGATTCGTTCTAAGAAACCATATGGATTTTCGGCCATAAACATAAGATGAATTCTATAGATTTTGTGTTGCTGTGCTCCTTGAAGATCGATAATAGTAAATTGAAGAGATTCTTCATCATAGCTATAAACAGCCACCATTTCCCATGAATAAACTCCAATAGCGATTTTGATAAAAGCCCAAGCTGGTAAAGGATGTCTCACACCATCAATTAAGCCCTTATCAAGCCAATCACTGATGGTGTTTGTATCAAAAATGTCATCATCAAAAATATGTAAACTTATGGTCAATTCTTCGAGATCATCTTCGGAAGATAAAAGTTTTGAGCTTGGAATTCCACTTTCCTGAAGAAGTTGAGAGATTCGTAGTTTCAAATATTGGCGCCGACGTCGATCGATTTCAACGTCACGTGGCAATTGTTTTAGTGGCACCTGTTGAAGCATTTGAACTTTAGGTTGAATAGTTTGAACTGGAAATTGTACATCATGTTTGCCAGGGAACTTTATCCACTTTTGAGCAGGTTCTAACTTATAATCATCAGTTTCGACGTTGAAGATTGTTTTAATGAATTTACTATGGCATCCTTCAACTAAGGATTCGTATGCAAAATGGGGTTTTAATAATGGAACTGCTGTCTCTAGATTCAAAGTGGATCCATAAGATTTGAGAATGCTTGAAGAGAAAAATGAAACTTTAGGTGAGTCTGACATTTCAAAGCTTTTATGTATTTTTTTTTGTAAGTGATGTTTCGATGAAAGACAACCGTTCAGTTTTGAGTAGCTATGTTATAAAAGTGCTTAAAGCTTTGATGCAGTATTGTTATTGGGTTATCTGAGCTTTTATCTCTCTTATTTTTTTAATTTTCTATCTGGACAACCTGACGTGTTGAAACAAGTCTGATGAATAAAATTTAGAGCACCAAAAACCTTTGGAAAAAAAGTATTATTCGAAGAGAAAACTCGCCACCAGTATTAATTAATTTGCGCTTAAGCATGGTACGCTGCTGGTTTTCCAAATAATCCTGTTTAAAAATGAATAAGGGAAACGTTTTCCCGCTATTTTTGCCGCAAAGTATGGCGCAAAATTTTAATCAGCCTATTATTAAGGGTTTAGTATGATACTACATAACATTTTACTAATTCTTTAACAGTTTACTAAAATTTTCTTAATTTTAAATACTTTTTAACTAGTATCATACTAAACTAATTTCCTTCATAAAATTCAGCTGAACACGCCCAAAAAGGTGACAGCTCGTGCAAAAAATTCACAAACACTCCTGATTTTGACAATTTTAAACGTCAAAGTGTCATATGGATTTAGTACGATACTAAAAAGATAAAATAGCCATTTGGTGATTTTAAATTTAGTAAAATGTTAGGAGATAGTATGATGCTAAACTCGTTTAAAATTAGCAAAATACATTTTTTACCTAGTTTTATACTAAAAACGATTTATCATCGTACTAAATCGACTAAAATTTTGCGCCTATGTTTTTAAAATAAATAATTTTGACGATATGTATAACATGTACCTATCATACCTACCTAATAAATTTTCTTGAAAACTCGTACAAAAGCACAAAAGTGAGAAATAAATATCTATTCTGAAGACACCTGCTTGCAAATAAGCAATGGAAAATTGTGCATGTCGGTTTAATTTATGTGTCAGTACAATTTTCGTATGTTTTTTTGCAAGCATGCTTCGTTAGTGATCATTTTAATTTCTCACTTTTGTACAAAAGTAGGTCTATGTAGTTATGGCTTAATTTTTAAAACTCTGTGACATGTTTTCAAATGCAAAGTGTGGCTGAGTTCCAAAAAGTTTTTATGCGGCAGCAATACTTTTTTGATGCGCATCTGCTACGCAAACATGCTGCTTTCGCTTTGTAAACATTTTCACGTTTGAGTTTTGGAACTTATTATTTTGCATTAAATGTCCATCTGATCCAATTCGGAACTTAGCCTGTATAGTGTATACATGAAACAACAAAAGATTTCTAGAGGAACAACTAGGTATATTAGGTGAGTTTTTTGTGCCTCTATGTCAGCTCTAAAATATAATTTCCATGTAAAATACAACAACAATAAAGTTTCAACTGTTATAACAGATACAAAGTGTAAGCATCGAATTTTTTTTTTATATTTAGCGCGCGCTAAAAAAAAATAAATAAAATAAATAAATCGGGTGGCACAACGGCTCATGAAGAACCAGGGCCTAGTGACTAACAACTCGCAACCATTCCTGTGTGCGCCTGTCGACAGGAATGGAAGGGACCTACAATTTTTATGCCGAATCCGAACGGCTGGACGAGCGGCACTTATTCGTGACAAGTGATACTCTTGGAGGATTTGTCAATTCCTCGCAAGAGGCAGTAGCCCTGAAAAAAACTTTTTTTAGTTTTTAGGTGGACGAGGCTGGGAAGCGAACCACAGACCTCCAGCGTGACAGTCGAACGCACTAACCATTACGCTACGGGCTAAAGGGGTTGTGAATACCCTTAAAGTGATAAACATAGCCCGAGCGATTAGGTAGGTTGGAGGGTATTTGCAAGGAGAAACCGATGTACATTGGTTTTGAATGTCTGTAGATCACAATGGGAGGGGAAGATAGAGCTGGGTAGAGCATTCCACATTCGTGTAGTGCGACTAAAGAAAGAATCTCTGTACTTAACAGTACGTCCGAAGTTGGGCTCAAGGGTAAACTGATGAGCATTCCTAGAAGCGCGAGTATTACGGTTGAATTGTTTAGGGGAGGACCAACTAGACCAATGTTTGTTAAAATAACGGTAAAATAACGAAAGGCATGAAACATTTCGACGGTGCTCCAGAAAGGTAAACGCTTCCGTTATAGTTCTTTCACCTATCATTTTAAGAGCTCTCTTTTGAATTGGGTTATGGAATGTGGAAGTTGTACTCATGTTTTGGACGAATAAAGGCTTTGTAGATCACAGCCAGATCAGAGGGGGAAAAATTTCTTGCATCGACGGAGAAAACCTAAACACCTAGCAGCATTTTTGGCGATGTCAAATATGTGGTCGTTCCACAAAAGGTGTGTGATACACATTCTGAGGACTGAAAGCTGTTCAGTTTCCTCTATGCAAGTGCCGCTCATGGATAGCAGCATGGGTCCCGCTTTCACGGCAGGAGACAGCATTGAGTTTTAGAAGCATTAAATTCTACACGGGTTTGTATTCCCCACTGGACAATACTGTCAAGATCAGAATTTAATGAGCTTATCATACGCTGCCGTTCAAGTTCCACATCCGAAGGACATGGATGTGAATCAAGAAACGAATATGAAAAGCTGAGGGTACTGTCGTCAGCAAAACAGTTTAATGGATTAGAAGTTTCAGATAAGAGATCGTTTATGAATATTAGGTCGGAGACAAAACGGAGCCCTGGGGCAACCCAGCATTTATTTTGTGGATTTTAGACTTGAAACCAATCTAATACAACTTGTATTGAGCGGTCCGAAAGGTAATTTCTAATCCAACGAAGAATAGATTCATCGATACCAAATGCATGCATTTTCGATGAGAGCTTGATGCCAAACTCTATCAAATGCTTTTCAAATATCAAGCGCAATAATCTTACTTTCTCCAAAACGATGTAAAGATTTGTGCCACTGTTCGGTGAGATATACCATCAGATCACCAGTGGACCTATTGCTACGAAAGCCGTACTGCCGGTCATTAAGAAGCTTTCGTTCTTCGAGATATTTCTTTAGCTGAAAATTAATCAGCGTTTCCATGACCTTGGAAAGAAGGGACGTAAGCGCAATTGGTCGATAGTTGGAGGGGGAAGAAGACATGCCTTTTTTAGGGACAGGCTGGACAAATGCTGTTTTCCATCCACTCGGATAGAGCTCAGTAGAGTAGGACAGATGGAAAAGCTTACGCAGTGGTTTTGCCAGCGTTGAAGATCACCTCTTCAGAACATTGGGAGGGATACTATCCGGGCCAGCGGATTTGTGAACGTCGAGATCTTTTAGAACTCTAGCAACTGCACGAGTGCGAAAGAAGATTTATCCCATAAAACCATTTACGCTCTCAAGTACAGAAGGAGTCATAACACTTTCTGGCAGCGTTGAATTAACAGCAAACTGTGCTGCAAGCAAATTGGCTTTATCTAGTGAGCTGACAAAACGAGTATCATTGAAGACGAGCGTTGGAACCGAGGACGAGGTGGTGTTTCGTATGTTTTTTACAAATGACCAAAAATTTGTACTACCTTTGGGACATTGTAGTATTTTTTGCCGTAACTTTTGATCATGTAAAAATTTGGTTCGTCGAATATGAACGTTACAGGTCTTTCTAGCTTGTTGAAGCTTTTTCCGGTTTTCCTCAGTAGGGTTGGCTTTATAACAACGGAAGCTTACTTCTCTGATCCTGATAACCTCTTTACAGCTCAAATCAAATCATGAGTTTTCTTTGGGTTTGATAGATTTTACCCTATTCGGGATAAAATTTCTCATTCCACAAAGAATTAAATTTGTGATCAGATCTGTACTGGCATCTACGTCATTATCGAGGAAGCATAGTGACCAGTTAAAGCTCCTGAAAAAATCATTGAGACCGTCCCAGTTGGCTTTCTCATATTTCCAAACGATTCTCTTGGGAGTTTTTTCTCTAACTGGATTTTGTTGGCGTGAGAAATTTGCAGATATGACACAATGGTCTGATGTGCCAAGAGGCGATATTATACTTATAGTGAATTTATCAGGGTCAGAGGTAAGGAACAAGTCTAGAGTGTTAGTGGATTGATCTTCAACGTCAGGAATCCGAGTAGGCTCGTCAACAAGCTGAGTTAAGTTGTTTATCTCAGTAAAAATCTCGGCGTACCTTCCTTCGGGTGTTGTCTGACCCGAATAGCGTAGCCACGAAGAATTATGTACATTGGAATCGCCCGTAACAACGATGTCACTGTGCGGAAAATGGGAAATAATTCTGTGGATGGAGTCGGATAGTGCATCGAGTTCATTGGAAGTCGAATTACCATCCAAACTAGGACTACGATAAATAAAACAAGTATGGACAACAACAACAACAGCAACATCGTGTTGAACATACACGGCGAGACCATGATGAGAAAAAAATAAAGGCACTAAGCTATAACCATGTAGGCTGAATTCCGAGTGATCGGTATTTTCCCCTACCTGGGTTTCACTAAGTGCCAAAACAGCTGGCCTGTTTTTCACAGTATGGACATATGCAGCACAAAAATTCTGCCTGAGTCCCCGAATGTTGCTGTAGTCAACCCTAAATTCACCCTCCATTACGAAAAAACAGTAGTAACCCGTAGCGTAATGGTTAGTGCGTTCGACTGTCACGCTGGAGGTCTGGGATCGCTTCCCAGCCTCGTCCACCTAAAAACTAAAAAAAATTTTTTTAAGGGCTACTGCCTCTTGCGAGGAATGGACAAATCCTCCAAGAGTATCACTTGTCACGAATTAGTGTTTCTCGTCTGGCCGTTCGGATTCGGCATAAAATTGTAGGTGAAATTGTATTCCTGTCGAAAGGCGCACACAGGAATGGTTGCGGGTTGTTAGTCACTAGGCCCTGGTTCTTCATAAGCCGTTGTGCCACCCGATTTATTTTTTTTACGAAAAAACAGACACAAGAAACCATGTCAGACAGTAATCTATGCTGTTATCAATTTTGGGCCCCAAAATAACATCACAGTACAAATACTACTAGTGTTATGCCTAAATAGCATTTGCACTGATCCGCCCCTGGATACCCAAAATCAATAACAACAATTTATCTGATATGCTTTGGCTCAATCAATTATAAGCATTGTATGGTATGATACATACACACACTGCATATAATGAGAATGACTAAACCAAAGCACTGTGAGTGATGTGGGAAGGAGAGATTATGAATTTACCGCTGTGCTATGGATAGTTTTGGTTGAGCATCATCATCTTTGATGCATGGGTGCACTTTTTGTTGTTTTTTTTATGCACTAGCACTGGCACTTGTACTTTGATTTGGGTATTTTAAAGAATATGGGCTATTGATTTTTGTTCTGTTTCGCATTATATATGTAAATCTATATATAAATAGCCTTACAAAAATGTTTGGTACCATTTGCTCAAAAACTATCCAATCGATTTCGATAAATTTTATATGGTTGGAAAGCCATGGGTGCGTAGATGTGCAGAATATACCTGAGACACTTATTTACACACTGTGGGTCATTTTTGATTTTGCTCTGCCGATCACTGTGCATATTAAAAAAAAAAATTTGTATGCAGGCTTTTTTGGTCAATTGAATTTAAATGCAAATAAAAAACTTTATTCCATCTTATCGCAACGTTTCGTCGTTATCCACAACTACTTCAGGGGTTTTTTTTATTGGATCTTTCACATTGAAAAATTATTACAATTTGTATTATGTACATAGCTACTATTGAATTTAACTTATACAATATATGTAGGTACTATTGAATTTAACTTATATAATCGACTTTTAAGTTTTGTTGGTTAATTTACATTTTTGTATTAAAATGTTGTCTTTTGTGTTTTTAAAAAATAATAAATAAAATTTTGTTTTAATAAATTAACATTGAAACAATTACGGAGATTAATAAATTTAAAGGACAAACAAGAATTATCACAGCATAGTTGAGCAGGTACTTATGTAATGGCTTAAGCATAGCTTACGATGGTGTTTTCTCTGTCTTCTTGTGTCTTCATCGTTGTTGTCAGTTTTTGTTGAATGTGTAAGCTTTCAAGAGTATATCTCGCGTTCGTTCTCTTTTCTTTGTCCAGTACTCTTACATCTTCAAAATTTGCTGTGTCCGGTGTCAATTATGTGTTGTGATAGACCTGTGGATTTTGTTTGATTTAATTTTCAAACTAATTGTTTGACTCTAGAGAAAAGTTTCTTTTAAGTGTCAATATGAGTTTTGAGTGAGTTTTTGGTCGAATTTCGGCCAGTGGGCGATATACTAGTTGAGATAAATCGATTTATTTAAAAAAAAATAAAACAAATACGGAAATGTGCTTTTTTGAGTAGCTGGCGAAAGATACCAACAGAAAACACTTGGCTGACCAATGTTTTCTTATTTTATAACACAAAATTTCTGATTTGACGAACGCGATTATTTCATCTATTTTTAGGGGCCTGACACGATCGATGACCACACCTCTTAACTGACTGACCGCAAAAGTTTGGATCTAATCAAATGTAAACAAAACAAAAATGAGCTTTGACGAAGAACCCTGCGTTTTTGTGTGCTGGCTCTTCTACTAATACCTATGTTGTATAGTTCATGTTAATGACAATGACCATTTAAATAAAATTATTTTAAAGAACAAATCTTTGGGATAAAAACGTAGACTGAACATAGAACTGGACTAAATCACATTTACTAAATTGTTCAGGAGAGCGATTTGAAACATCAAAAAGTTAACATTCAGTTCTTTTAATGAAATTGTGTGGACTTATGACTAGTAGACTTAAGCTACGTGTTTTTTATAAAAGAACTAAGTAAAACTAGTTCCCACAGATGACATAGGTTAGTTCTGTACTAGATTAAAGGCATAAGATTTTACTGTCGTATTAAAATTGAACGAACTACTGTCCTCATGAAGATGGTACTCAGATTGAAAATCACTTCCGCACCGCATGACTAACAAATCGCAAATTTTGAATTTAGAGACCAGCTATACCTTCAGGCGACAATATAAATTAAATAAAATAGTTTCTAAAAAAGGTACTACAAACCATAATTCAATGTTAGTTTGATAGTAGTGTTTAAACGTGGAATTCGGCTCAGTTTTTTTTTTGAGTTAAGAAAGGTATTGTAAACATTTTATCAATAGTAAAATTAAATTTCATTGAAACACAATTATTGCAGGTGCTTATAAATATCTTATTTTTTTAAATTATTCCTTTTTGTGACATTACTAAGAACTTGTTCTTGTTCTGACCAAGACGTCAACCCATGCATTAATTAAAAAACCTATTAAGCCTAAAGTACTTTAAAATGTGTAAATATTTTTACATTTGAATTTTCTATATTAAAAGAAAGCTTTATGTTAACAGCGACGTACTGTTTTGTATATAAGAAAGTAAATACTACTTTTTCAAGAGCGAGATCTGGTAATTTATTTTGTCTTCTTCAGCTTGGGCTTCAAATTTTAGTTTTTCTTTTGATCTTGAAGTTTTTTGATATTTTTTTATTTTATTAAGTCATCAGCATTTTTACATATATCTTTGCACTTCAGCGATTTTTCAAAAAACTAATAGACAAAAATCCCTGACCACTTCCTGAATTTTATTGACCAAATTGTGACGTGTTCCCTGACCTGAACACCATTAATAACAACAAATTTGTAAGCATTTAAAATTCTGATAGTTCCAAAAATCGAAGAAAAAACAACAACTTGCTCTTAAATGCTTCATTTGATCCAAGTTTATTCAAAACTTTCCATACTCGTACTTTGGTTTACTTGTAAAACAAAATCCTATGAGTCAAAATTACAACAAACCCAAGTACCTTGAACGGCCGATATAATCGTTTCTGCTTATATAACACTGCAATACTCCATTATGTCTCGACAACTTGTGCAGAACTCTCCAATTGTCTAAAATAATTAAAGTTCCTGGTTCCAAAGTTAAGAGTATTTGATTTTCATTTGACCTTATTATTGTCATAAGAAGTTCCAGGCTATCATAGAACTTTTGAACTTCAGCCTGTGGTAACATATTCAACGAACCCATTATGTTTGTATCCAATTGAATTCTGGTGTTTAGTTCCATTTCGTTGTCTATATAGATAATGGGTACTGATTTTTTATGGTAAACACTATTGTCTCGTATCTTGAGTGGAACCGTAGTACTTGTGATCGTACTGAAGGCATGAGCGTTAGAGTATCTAAGAGTTTTTGTAATATTCAGACCATCGACTAAAATAATTTCTGATTTATGTGTAGCAAAAAAGCATTTCAAGCCACAGTCAATATTGGCGCATGTGAAATTTGTGCATATATCTGAATGTATTTCATTGAATGGTTCAAAATGTATAGTGTGTTCATGTGGAAATAGTCGTTGTATGGCTAGTTTGGCCATTGATAAGTTCTCAGTTGAAATTTTTGTCACACAGACGAATCCATGTAGATTAAGATTTTCAAATAAAACTTTTATTTGTTCGTCAAAACACACCAACGGAGAAAATTCAATTTGTGGATATTTTTCAAATGTATTCGAGTCAAAAGGTAGTTTTTCCAAAAAATGTTTCTCTTTGGGGGCTTGCATCTTAAAAAGGAACTCTACTTCGTGCGTGGAATAGTGGCCATCTTCCCCTAGAATAGCATTTGATATTTATATTTGATATTGAATAAGGGAAGAAGTTTTAAAAAGCATTACATTCTACAAGCAGAGTATCAAGGGTTCCAAGTTGACTTATGGCTTTTGGTTGAATATTTCTGGGTATATCCATGAAAGCGATTTTTTTTCTTTTCGTCTCTGAATCAAAGCAATCTGAGCAAACGCAATTAAGTCGGAGCCAAAATGCGTTCAAACATAAAGGTTTTTCATATTTGGGATGTGTGATTTCGAAAACTGTTGAGAATTCTGTAACTTTAAGTGAAATTCCTTTCTCTTCGAAAACATCAGATTGTTGATTGTTTATAGAATCTGAAAATAAAATTTAAATGTAAATATTGTAAAAGCGTTGATGCAATGGTATAAAAGAAAGGAGGGAGAAGGTTTGCCTTTCTAAAGGGGCTGACTGCAGGTTTCGAAAATATGCTGTTTTGTATCCACTCGGCAGTTAAGTATGAATCGACTCTTAAGAGTTTTCTCTTTGACTGTATTTATTTGGTACAAGAAATTAGTACTATGCTTAGATTTGCATAGAGGTCTTGATGCAATTATAGAAAGTTTACAAGTGTTGGATACCTATAAGACAAAATTCGAGGTCTACTGGAATGAACTTAACTAGTTAGCGATTCGAGTTGATTCGTAGTTGTTTTCTCATCGATGTCTTATAATTTGATGCATGTTCTAGTTCATAATCAAATCTTTGTGAAAAATAATATCAATTGTATTAGCGGCCCTGGTCCATTTTTATGTTTATGGTCTTCCTTTCATTGAACCTTAAGAAAATCGCTCGCAGAATACTTCGTTTTATAGGTAGGTTAGGAAGGTAGGTAGGTAGGTGAAAATTATCCCACGTGAATATGATTAAAATAAGAGCATGGTCTGCATGAATTAATTAATAATTCAAATTTTTTAATTACAGGCCTTTAAAAACAATAGTTGCATTGGCTACCGGTAGAATGTAATTGTAAGAACTTACAATTAAGCTGATTTGGACAAACTAAATAGAGATTAGGGACACTTTAAATCTTAACCAGAGGATTTGAAGTCACTTTTCTCTGTCAGTAGTTCGTAAGTTAGAATAGACTGGGTTCTAACAAATCCAATATGTAATTTGTGTGCCCACTTTCATTATGGAACAAACATTTAATATGCTTTTCTTACCAATATCCGTTTCACTTGAAGTCTTTTCGCTTTCAACACATTCTATTAGTTCCACGGAATCATAATGTTCATCTTCAATGGGTACATCGTTGTTAAGTGGTTCCTTTTGGCTTAGCACACTCGATGGATCAATTTTAAGCAACATATTTTCAGTCGCCCGAGGAGTAGAATCTCTGGACAGGTGTAGTTGGCTCAGTTTCTTTAAATTTAGAGACGGAACTGCTAATTTATTCAAGCTCCTCGATTGTGAATGTTTGTAATCTGTGATGCGAAAATGTCGAGCACATACTTGATATCTATCACTTAATTTCTTTGAATCTACGCTTTTCAAATATGGGTTGTCGATAGCCTGAAGCCAGGTCTGTGCCATTTCATATAATCGGGGAAACTTGTGAGCCAAATCAAAGCGTTCACCTTTGCACGTTACAACGCAGCACCGGTGTTTTCGTTCCATTATATATGATTTATTAGAGATTTGAGACATTTGGTTTTTAATTCAACCATTAATTCAACAATAATTAAAAAAAATAATAAAACAAAATTTTGTAAACAGAAACCTAAACAAAATGCGTACAAACAACACACAAAACACGACAGTGCTGCGTTCTTTTTTTCACCATAGTTAAATATGGTTGTTATGTCAAAAACAATTGTTGAAGTGTCATTGTTAAGCTGGCTTTAGACATTCGTTCTTAAGGCCCGGGACACACAGAACGCGGTCTGGCGGTGCGGTCAATTCTTCACCAGCAAAGAAAAAAACGCGTCGGTCAAATTTTGTTTGTAAAGACCGGGACACACAGGACGCGGTCTGGCGGTGCGGTCGACATTTTTGACCGTCGCGTTCTTTGTCTTGTGTAGAATCACTTGTTGTTGTTCAAACAGAACGCGGTCAAGTCAAGCGGCGCAGAATAGATCGCGACGGGCAAATTTATTTTGTAAATTTTTGCAAAGAACGCGACGGTCAAGTGTCTAAAAAGACCAAACGTCAAAACAAACCTCTGAAAACAGCTGCATGTGAGATTATTATTTTGTATTGATTTTGGTAATTCTCTTTTATTTATTTTTATTCGTTTTCTTTTCCAATTTTAAGAAAAATTAAAAAGAAAATAATATGTGTGACATTGAAGTACTGATCAAATCAGTTCGAACAAACATATTAATATATAATTGCAAGTGTCGACTGACAGACAAGCAACTTCCAACCAAATTGACCACTTCGCGATCAGTCGGCGTTTTAGAAGCAGTCTCCAGGACGTCCGTAACAGAAGAGGTGCTGACATGGGAATGGCCGGGACCACCATCTGATGGTTGCTACCGTAAGATTGCGTACAGCTGCAGTTCGGAGATCTCAAGGAAACACCCGAATGCCCAAGTTTAATACAGATAGACTAAAGGATCCCGCAGTGCGCCAACAACTAGGGGACCACCTTTCACAAGGATTGAACGCAATCAGCAGCACGGAAACCACATCCATCGAAAATCATTGGTGTGCTGTGAAAAATGTGTTCATATCCGGTGCTGAAAGTATAGTCGGCCGGGCGCAAGGGAGAAATAGTGCTTGGCTTTCCGACGAAACTTGGGCAAGGATCGAAGAAAGGAAACACCTTAAAGCTCGCATCGCAGCTACCCCAGCAGCAGGGAGAAACGAGCTTGAGTCTACGTACCGCATGAAGATGAGGGAAGTTCACCGTAGTGTGCGACGTGATAAGCGTAACTACATCAACGCATTGGCTACAGGAGCAGAAGCAAGTGAAGTGAACCATATTCCCACTGAGCTACCCGAAGTAACAATTTCCCGAATACGCACCGTACCCCCCAGTAAAGAAGAAATTATCACCGCCATCAAAGCACTGAAGAACAACAAAGCGGTTGGACTTGACGGTATTCCTGCAGAGCTCTTAGGAGCAGCCCCAACGACATCGAGCGAGCTACTGCACCCACTTATTAAGAGAGCTTGGGAAACAGAGAGCTTTCCTGAAGAGTGGAAAAAAGGAATGATTGTCAAGCTCCCAAAGAAAGGAGATCTCACACAGTGCGAAAACTGAAGAGGAATATGCGTTCTGCCTGCAATAGCCAAGATAATAGCAAGGATGGTTTTGGACCGAATTAAAGACCAACTCGAAGACTCACTCGACGCCGAACAAGCAGGTTTCCGCACTGGATCTTCCTGTGTGGATCACATCAACACCTTGCGGATCATCATCGAACAGTGTTGAATATCGATTACCACTTCACCTGCTGTTCATCGATTTTGAAAAGGCGTTCGACAGTGTCAATAGAGAATTTATTTGGCTTGCTTTGCGCAGGAGGGGCATCCCAGATAAATTGATTGCTATTATCAAGGCTATTATCAATCCAAGTGTCACGTTTTGCACAAAGGTAGGCTGTCAGAGGAGTTTGAAATCCAAAGTGGAGTTAGGCAAGGCTGTATACTGTCACCAACACTGTTCCTGTTGTTGATAAGTGACGTACTGCACGCAGCTTTGTCAAATGGAAATGGAGGAATTCAGTGGACTCTGCAATCTCACCTCAAACATCTGGACTACGCGGACGACGTATGCTTACTCTCTCATAGGATCATGGATCTCCATCAAATGACAACAAGGGTGGAGAGAGAAGCAGAAATCGTAGGGCTTAAGATCAACTCGGCAAAAACTAAAAGGATCAGCCTTGGAACTTCCTCATCAATCCAAGTAAATATTTCTGGAAAACCGGTAGAGATGGTAGAGGATTTCCAATATCTTGGGAGTATTGTCTCTACGGGTGGTGGAACTGAACTGGACGTAAACAGCCGAATCAGAAAAGCAAAGGCTGCGTTCGGAATGCTGTCCAAAATATGGAGAAACAACTCTTTTAGCTTAAAGACCAAGTAACGACTGTTCCGCTCCAATGTTGAATCCGTTCTGCTTTACGGCTGCAGCACTTGGAAAGTCACTGAAACTGTCACTAGAAAGCTGCAAACCTTCTTTAATAGATGTCTACAAAACATCTTGAGGATTTTCTGGCCCAACCGTATCTCCAATGCCGAACTTCATGCGAGAACGGGTCAGGAGCCCATAGACTCCATTATACGAAGAAGAAAGTGGCAGTGGATTGGCCATACGCTTCGAAAAGGCGATCGGTGCATTGCATCTCAAGCAATGCAGTGGAACCCGCTCACACAGGAGGGAAGACAAGTGGGCCGGCCTAGAAGTACATGGCGAAGAACGGTCGAACAGGAATCGGCACGACTGGAGAAAAGTTGGAGAGAGCTGAAATATATTTAAAGAAAACGTACACGATGGCGCGTAGGTGTAGTGGAGGCCCTATGTCCCGTAAGGGAAACATCACGGACGTAATAGGTCCGAGGACCTAAGTAAGTAAGTAAGCACCCGGAGTATAAAGATGTTGCTAAAAAGACGAAGACATGGGGAATAAATAGCTTCTTTTTTGGTTTATCTCATGAACCTATTTTCGCCTTTTTCTGGTTGCAAGTGTAAACAGAAGAAGCACATAAATTTGTTTTAATTATACTGCTGCACTCCGACCATCTGCTCAACAGAAAAACACATACGAAACTAGAACGCCGAAAGCTGACCGCGTTCGGTCTGACCTAATAGAACGTGGCGGTCAACGACGCGTCCAGACCGTACCGCCAGACCGCGTCCACTTTATGTAAGCATTCAGTAAGATACTTTCTGTGTGCAAGCTATTTTAAAATATACCCCGTTTACAAACAGAATCGAGTTGGATTAAGGTCAGATTTTCGAGCCAGGTGTTTCGTCACGTGAGTTGAGAGCCCCATTTGAAGTTGAGTTGATATCGTGTTGAGATTACATTTAATGGAATGGCAACAATATATATATTTCACACAAAAACAGTTCAAATTAAATGAATTTTAGTACATACTTCACATAGCTATCAAAACAAATAAATAATTTTACTCGCACATGTGCAAAAACACTGTGGTGAACACATCCTCAAGACCGACTCTTCGACCCAGGTGTTTTACCAACAATTTCGACTCGACTCCGCTCCTGAAGTGGAATCGAGTTGAAGCTCATTTCAAGCATAGATAACAATATAAAGATACACATCTTTCGTACGTTTTACCCCCAAAACCCATTTGTTTACATTGTTGTTTTTGTAATTTAATTCTGTGTCCATGAATAAATGTGAAATCCAACAACAAAGTTACGGTGGTGGAAATCAGTAAGTTGCACTAGTATGCGTGTTTTAAAGCACACTAGTAAAACTTACTGATTTCCACCACGGCTAAACCCACCTTTTAGCTTGTAGGCAAACCGGATTGACAGCCAAAGATTTGTATATCTTTATTTGTTTATCTATGTTTCAAGTCAACGCAGGTATACAAAGGGGCCAAGCGAGCTTGAAGCTCGCTCGAATACTTCGTGTAAACGGGGTAATAACTGATTTTGTATCTGAAGAATAAAGAAGCTAAATAGAAATTGTCTGCTGCATTTTATTTCCATTTAAGGTTAGACCGCACTAGGCGGAACTGCACTGCAGCGGAACTGCGATTCACAATAATTTGTATGAAATTTTATGAAGTTCAGTTGCCGCTTAGTGCGATATAGCTCATACAATTTCATACAAATAATGTTTTGCCGCGTCTTGAAGTGTAGCTCCGCTGCAGTTGTGTGCGGTCTAACCTTTAAGCGAAAAAAATACATTTAAAAATACAGGCACGAACACAATAGTAATTTTTTTACAAAGAACGCCGGACCGCGTTCTGTGTGTCCCGGGTTTTATTCGGTGAACGTTGGTCGGTGTTCGTTCTTCTCTCAACAACGAAGAAAGCTAAAACCTATTTACAAAATTGTTTATTTATATACCTAGGCTTCTTGTGCCATTGATTGATTAAAAGAACTTCGAAAATGTACCTACATATTACACAACACCCCAAAACAATGTTCATTTAAATAGTTCCGCTCTTAAACACACGCAGCCGTATTTAATAGAATTCGCTAAACAGCTCTAAACGGGTGAATTCTTATGCAGTGTATAAGGATTTATGTAGCCCCTAAACAACGTTGCATAAATAGTGATTTATAAAACATTTACTCACCCTGTATAGTTATACAGGCTTTGTGTCAAATAAAGTACCAAAAAGTGGAAATCTATTACGTTTTGCTTCCAAAATGACAACGAGACTCAGCTGTTTGTGAAAAATCAATAAAATAATTTTCCTTACGATAGGATTCTTTTTGCTTTTTTCCTGATTTCTTTTATTGTTATTAGTTTTAGAATTTTGTTTTTTTTTTTTGTGTATACAAATAATATAATAAAATGTATTCAAAATGAAAGAATGTGTATTTGTTGATATTTTGATTGAATTATTCCATTCACTCACAACGTCATGTTTTTGTTGAGAAAAATATAAGGTTGGCTCTTTTTTGGCAATGCTTCAATTTTATTTGTATTTCTCCGTAAAGTGATGAACGCGATTTTGTGTAAAATTTCATTGAAACTGCTTAACGTTAACATATAAGCCATAGCAGATGGTTGTAAGATTTTTGATAGAAGTTCTTCAAATTTTGCACGTACATATGTTATGCAGAATCTTTAAAATGAAGAGTGTACAAAAGATATTCCTTTTTTTTAACAATATCCCAACAAAATTAACAAAAAATACACAAAAACATATTTATCTATTGTTATATTGATTTATATTAAAATTATATAAGTGAGATTTCAACACAAACATTGCACAAATAAGCACCGCCCTAATATCTATCTACATTATTGATGTTGTGTGTAAGGCCGCTCCCTGACTTGTCGGTACGGTAGCGGTACGGTATCGGTACGGTAAAATCTGACGTACCGCTTGTGTACCGATTACATGTATTTCAATGGGTGCATGCTGATTAGGCGGTATCGGTACGGTAGCGGTACGGTATACATGCGGTATACCGAGCCGCGGTACGAATGGGCAGTAAGCAATCGGTAAATACCGCGTGTATTGTGTAAAATGTCATCGTCAGATATGGACGTCCACGTTAAAATTGTGTTGGAAGTGGAAAAATACGAGTTTTTACACAATTACAAATTAAAAGAATATTCAAGAAAAAAATATTAGTTTTTTTTTAATAAAAATGAGGTACTTACCTCAAAGTAATCAGCAACCTCTCTTCAGCGCTTATGCATTCCCTGAATCTGGTGTCTTGTTTTGTGAGCAATGGAGCAACGAGAAGAAAAGCTCGTTATAGGTATTCTTTTTCATTTTCTTGTGAAAGTTCTTTGGCCGCAACAAACAGTCGGCAAAACAAATTTTTTTCAATATATGGATGTCGTCAGTATTTTTTTTCTTTTTATACACAAACGCGTATAAATATAACATGCAATTGCATCTTCTTCTGAGGAGGACATTATTTTCCGGATTCTGAGTTTTTAGATTAAATACCGAAAATATATCGTAAAGTGAAGAGCCAGAAGCGGTATCGGTATGCTTTCGGTACGGTAAGAAAACCCGGTTTTATCATTTAAATTGTCGTTGTTCGTACGCGGAGAACAACAACGAACAACGTACACCGATGATAACACCGAAAGTCTAAAGCCAGCTTTGGATTTAGTTGGAAATTGTTACATTTCATTGAGGAACGATTTTTGTTGAATTCTTTTCAACCATTTGACAGCCAAAAAACCAATTATTTTCTAAACATATCGATTTGTTTAGAATAAATAGGTAATCAATTTTTCTAAACAAAATAAAATAGTGCCTTTTTGGACAAATCTACACACACTATTAAGATTTGACATTTCTCATTCTTTTGATTAATTTTTTTCTTTGTAGTATCGCAGAAACAAATATTTTTAGGTGAATAATTTATAAATTCAAGCACATAAATACAAAAAATTGTGTTGATTGGATTACACAAATATAATATAAGTGCCAAAAACGAATGCAATTTGCAATATTTTTTATTAATTTCTGGGCGCAATAATTAGTGCGTAAAAATCCTGTCAAATGGTACCCACACTATCACATAAAATAATCGATTTTAATTAACAAAATTCTTTTCAGCAACAAAAAATATTCGATCTTAAATGGTTGAAAGGAATTCCACATTATTGTTAGATATTGTTGATCTGTCAAATGAAAACTTTGGAAAACTTTATTTCATCGTTAATTACCATAAAATCATTTTATTTTTCTACAATATAATCTCCTTTTTCATTCAAAATGGTAGAAAATTCAATTTTAATTCATTTCACTTCATCAAAAGCTTTGTTTTGATTCTTCAATTTTTATTTTTTTCTAAACAAACCTTCTCTTATGTGCTTTGACAGATCAACACTTTCAACTCATATCATGAAGATGAGTTGGAAATAGTTACGAATCGTAACTATTTGACAACTAATAAACCGGGCTCTCATCACGTAACTTTTCTGACGACTATCGTCCAGACGATAGACCCCTTTCACACACTGAAACTGAGTTGCCGGCGATTTTTAGTTTCTGGGCGAGAAGGGCGTAAAAGGAAGACAAAAAATTTCCCCTCACACCCTTCTCGCCTACAAACTAGACAGTTTCTGGCAACTCAGTTTCCTGGTGTGAAAGCCGTCATAGCTAGAAACGATATCGACAATAGTTTGCTTCACGTTACACTGGCCGCATTCGGAAACATATGCGATAGCCTATCTAAGATAGGTTCGTATCCATATAGTTTTTCGAACGTATTGGTTGTTTTTGACATTTCTCATGGGGATACAAACGTATACCAAAATTTTTCGGATAGGTTGAACAGCTATCCAACAGCAAAAGCTGTTTTGTAATCCACTGTTATTCTAGACGGGATTACAACAACACGAACGTATCTGGATAGCTCTACATAGGTTTTCGAATGCGGCCACTTCTACTCTCGTATCGTCTATCGTTCTCGTTTTTGAAAGTTTGAGAGTCTCTGAAAAACACGTTTGAAATATAAAACATCAGAAATATTGTACTAGCTTTGTTCAGTGACGTTGTTCCGAACAGTTTGGAACAGTTTAGAACAGAAAAGTACATGTTTTTGCTGTTCAATGAGAATTTTTTGTTCTAAACTGTTCTGATTTGCCGTTCAGTGAGGCTGTTCCGAACGGTTTGGAACAGAATAGAACAGGATTTTCTGTTCTTATTTTTTAGGTAGAACAACTTAGAACAGGTTTGTGACAACTGTCAAAATCAGCTGCTGTCACTTGAAAGTTGATATTTTTTAACAAATTTCGTGGCTCTTTGCGCTTTTACTTTGGAAACAAACAAATAAATATTTAAAAAAACAACATAAATTAAATTACATTAAATTGTGTAGTTAAATAAATACTATTTCTAATTGTTTTTAATAAAAAGTATTTCTTGCTTATCCACCAAACTCGATTTTTCTTTTTGACAATTACATATGTCAGACAGCTGCCTGTTCTATCCTGTCTGACATTTCTGTTCTACTCTGTTCTGTTCTAATCTGAAAAAAGCTCACTGAACAATCCTACTGTCATCGTGATAAAATTCGTTTTGTTTGCTGTTGGGCTTTTGTTTAAGTGGAAATTATTTTTATAAGGCGTCAGGCATAAATGACAGCTTTTTCAATATCGTCGTGGCCGTGGTTGTCGTTTATTATATAGTTAAAATGGTGCGTTGACAATATACACACTAATGTTAGTATGTATGTATGTACATATGTATTTATATTTGTAGTCATACTTCAAGAGCCGACAGTGAATGAGAATGGACAAAGCGGTCTAACTACGCAACAGTAATTTCGCATAATCGCTGAAAAGGTTAATGCGAGTAATTTTTTTGTTAGCCTTTAAGCTTGTTCGATAGAAATAACTCCGCTTTAAAACACCAATAACCTTTTGAACGAAATATGACACATTACTGTTGAGTTGGTATACCAGCTATAGAATTGCAATATTGTTCTATTTACAAAAGAACGTGCTGCATGCAATAACTTCTCCAACGGTGTATGATAAATTACTGTTGTGTAGGGTGACTTGCTTACAATATCATGACACATGCACCTATAAACCCTTATAATTATATTTTGATTATATATCCTATGGACGTATAATATGGACTGCTAGCCCCCAACTTCACGTTGGTTCTTGCTTAAGCGACACGAGCGGCCGGCGGTGAAAAGCGGACAAATTGTGTAACTCTCGACATTTGAAGTTTTGGAAATGACGTTTTGTTTATACTAGGCAAAATCTAAATGTCAGATAAAAAAAAAACATTTAAAATGCAAAGCCATTTGGTTTGTTTTGGTGAAAATGTGAAAACAGTTTCGTAAAATTTGTATTTATTAAATTGAAATTATTAGTAGTAATTTACTACTTAATTATAACTTATCATTTATGTAGATAACTATGAAGAGCAATTCAACTATTGCAAGTGGCATCCTTTAATTCTGATAATAAAATAGAATAAACTTTGTCCATTGATCGCATTCCTGCTGGCAACGAATTAGTTACTCCTTTCGAGCTGCTAGAAGAAGAAGACGCATTGCGTCCATTTTCTTGGTGGGTTTCGAGGCACAATCAACCAATGGACTACTCCAAACAGATGGTACTGCCAGGATCTCGGAAATGCGAAGGTGGAATTCAAAGGCCAACTAAATGATGTAACTGCGACTCAAAGAGAATGGAATGGACCAATCCACCAATCCAGGATCTTGTGATGCATTTCATTTTGAATTTGGAATGGCAGTTAGCCGTTTATTTTTGTTGTTTTCTCTTTCTGTTTTATGTTGTTGAGTAAAGTGTATTGATATTTTCATGCAAAAGCTTTTAAGAGCTTTTAAAACTGATTCCCACTGGATGCATTCACCAAATTTCCAACCTAATTTCGTGCAAATGAGGTTGAAATTACCTCATTTCGAAATGTGATTATGTTAGGAAATTAGGTAACTTCGGATCCCATTTGGAAATTTGCAACGAAATTACCTCTTTGTCCCAGTGAAAACGCCATATTAAACGCTAAATAAATATATATTTGGTTGTTTCTCAATACGGGGATGCTTTAAGCGTGACCAGCCGATCTACATTCTTTCCAAGTTTTAGTCAGTTCTTTGGCGTTTTCGAATCCATGTGAAGCCACAACATTCCGATAGCTGTTGGGACCCGAATAAGTTGGTCTATGAAAATAGAATTCTTCACAATGGGGCAATTGAATTTTCGCCTTCACAGTCACCAGACCCAAATAGACATCGTCGAATCGTTCTTAGGTGACACATAATACTCGTCATCTGCAAACAAATAGAATTAGCTTGTTGCACAGACTTCGACAGCCCTCCTAAGCCCCATCATAGTTCTTATGGCATTATTAAAATATGTTAGTATCCTCGAAATTTGATTGTACGATATCATTATACTGTTTAGATTCGATTTTGATATGTTTTGCAGTTCCTGATTGTTGAAAACACCCACCATAAATATTGTCCGGATGATGATATCGGAAAAGCGTTGTTCGTGGCCCCAGGATTGACGTATGGCTTGCATCCCTGATTTGACTATGAATGTGATTTTTAGCGATATGGGAGAGCCTCCGCCTTCTATGCATTTGTGATGACATTTCTCCAGGAATGTATAGTTGTAGAAATTTATTTGTTTCACTTCTACTTCCTGATTGAATCTAACACAATGTGATTATTGCAAAATATCTCCCTAAGTGGGTAATTGAATAGCCGATTCGGTCACAGTTGGATGTACCCAGATTTTGGGTTCGCAGACAGAGCCACCCTTTGCTGGTGCTGAAACAAGTTGGATGCAAACAAGCAAAAACATGGAGTACGGTTGAATTGGGAATTATCAAGCGGAACCAGTGTTGCTGAAAGTACTCCCATAGGAGTATTGTACTACTTTCAACACCTCCGTACTCCCGTACTCCTTCTTTTACATTCGTACTCCAATTTTTTTAAAATGCCTAAAATATCTTACACTTGCAGCAAAGTGTAATGTCAACCTAAATAAATTTAATTCACTTTAAAATTAATGTAAATTTGGCAGCACTATAATCTTCAAAACTGTCTTCACAGGGAATTTCCCTCTTTCTTTTTTTTTTGTGTGTTCGTTGGTCCCGGTCTACATTGAAAGATTTTCCCAGTGCCGATCTTTTGTTCGTCGGTGAAGGGAGTGAAAAGTGAGGGGTAGGGATCAAATCGTTTGTACCAGAAAACTCCAGGAATGTATAGTTGTAGAAATTTATTTGTTTCACTTCTACTTCCTGATTGAATCTAACACAATGTGATTATTGCAAAATATCTCCCTAAGTGGGTAATTGAATAGCCGATTCGGTCACAGTTGGATGTACCCAGATTTTGGGTTCGCAGACAGAGCCACCCTTTGCTGGTGCTGAAACAAGTTGGATGCAAACAAGCAAAAACATGGAGTACGGTTGAATTGGGAATTATCAAGCGGAACCAGTGTTGCTGAAAGTACTCCCATAGGAGTATTGTACTACTTTCAACACCTCCGTACTCCCGTACTCCTTCTTTTACATTCGTACTCCAATTTTTTTAAAATGCCTAAAATATCTTACACTTGCAGCAAAGTGTAATGTCAACCTAAATAAATTTAATTCACTTTAAAATTAATATAAATTTGGCAGCACTATAATCTTCAAAACTGTCTTCACAGGGAATTTCCCTCTTTCTTTTTTTTTTGTGTGTTCGTTGGTCCCGGTCTACATTGAAAGATTTTCCCAGTGCCGATCTTTTGTTCGTCGGTGAAGGGAGTGAAAAGTGAGGGGTAGGGATCAAATCGTTTGTACCACAAAACTCAGACGATTTTTCCAGTCTGTTTATGTTCTCTTTCGCCCTCTTTCCAGTTTTTTGTGTGTGTTCGGTGTCAGAGTGCCGTTGGGTTGATGGTGTGAGTGAACATCAATGCAAAATGAAGAGCACAGAAATAAAAAAATGAAGAAGACAAAGAAAAAATCTCATGGAAAAAATCGTTCTGTGTGTACATTTCACACGATTTCTGGAAAAATCTTCGTGGAAATATCGGGCAATGTAGATCGGGACTTTGTACCAGAAAACTCGAACGATTTTTCCAGTCTATTTATGTTCTCTCTCTTCTCCTTTCCAGTTTTTTGTGTGTGTTCGGTGTCACTGTGCCGTTCGTTTGATGGTGTGAGTGAATGAAAATTGAAGAGCACAGCAATAAAACAAGGAAAAAGAAAACATCTTATGGAAAAAATCGTTCTGTGTGTACATTTCACACGATTTCTGGAAAAATCTTCGTGGAAAAATCGGACAATGTAGATCGGGACTTGGCTTCATGCTATTTTCATCTTTCAGTTCGGTACCTATATATTTTATTAGGGGTATTCATGCAAATGCAGAAACCCATAGAAAGCTTAAAAACCATAGAATTTGTATGGGTAGAAATGAACTGTCAAAATTTGTATCGGAAACATATTCTGCAAAACATAGAATTTTATCTTACAAATTTGAAGCGGAAAGCGAAGAAATAATCCTGATATACTGCGATAAGTCAAATTCGACGTTAAATTTGATGATTTCCCGCGTTTACGCAAGTATTTTTAATGGAGTGTTTATGTAAACATCTTGCGGAAAGTTATAGTTTTCTGCAAATCGGAAAATTATCTCATTGCATGAATACCCTTGACTTGAGATTTTGGTTTAGTGGTTCTGTTTTTTTGTTTGAACTCTGTGAATTTTTATGTCTAGTTTAATACAATGAAAAAGTTTGCTAAATTAATGCTTGAAATAATGTTATTCGTTGTAAGAATAATTCCAAGTAAGCATGCATTATATTTAGTGAAATTGAATTCCTTTGAGGCGGTAAAGGCAAAAAAAACCGTAAATGTGCCTTGTGTTGCTAGAGGTTCTGAAACATATACATAATAATTTATTTACTTGTGTTTTTTTTTACTGAATTTATTTTTTGAAGTTTTTGATTTGATTTTGTCCACACACTTATTTTGAAGTCTTAAAAATGTCTGTACTACTATTTTTCTCTAAATACTCCCCTTTTTTGGCTGTGGTACTACCTTCTAATAGTTTTCTCCGGCAACACTGAGCGGAACATATTATTGCACAGAGCAGTATATTAGACAGTTTGGCACTTTATCAGCAACTGACCAGTCCTATGAAATATATAATCAGCCATTAGCTGTGTTATGCAAAACAGTTTTATATTTTTACTTGCAGGACATCCTCCAATTTTATTGAAGATACTATTCATTAGATTTATGTGCTTCTCTGTGACTTCATCATCATCAAAACCAAGACAAAAAACACTTTTGCTTTTTGCCATTGTTTGCAGGTTAAATTTAAGGTTTTATCTTTTCCGACAAGACAATTTATTGCTCCGCACAGCAGACAAATGGAGCTCTCTTTTGGCGCTCTGAACTCTGATGCAATTTTCACATGTTTTTTAATGTCATGATGACTATATTGATGATATTTTAGTTATAAAATAAATACAAAACACAGATATAAATCTTTATCACTAGGAACTCACAGTAACAATAATCGCTCATTATTCTCGACCGAACGAGAATGCAATCAGTTCTCCTTTATCTTGGGCATTTATGTACATCGGCACCGTTTTCACAAATTCGACCACTTCATAACTTTTTTTTTCTGATCATTGTTAGTCCTTTTTTTTCTAATCTTTTTGCATTACTTAAAAGAAAAACAAATGTAAATAAAATTACCGCGTCGAAAATATTTTTGGAAATTGAAAAAAAAAAAAATGGCAACTAAACGTCAGACATCAAAATAATAATAGAGTATCATAACAGATGTCCTTAGCTTCTTTGACAAAATATGGTTGTTATGAAAAGTGGCAATAGATGGCTTTCGTAAAGTAGTATTTTTTTTGCCACTTTGCGCCAATAGGCCAACGGGCGTTGACCTATTTTCCATGGGGGTTTTGTATGGAAACCACAAGCAGTCCATGAGAAAAATACTCCGAAAACATTACTCGGAACAGCCAATCGAATTATTTTAGAGTAAGCGGAGTCATAAATAAGTAAGTCCGAACCTCCAACCGAAAACGACATAAAACTCATTTTATTCAAAATTAAATACCACAGCGAATTTGGACAAACGGTTAACGGATAATGAATGCATACACATGTAACTATATCGTATATATGAAGGCTGTTCTTATTGATGCTGGGTCCATGCTCCATACATCTTTGCGCATTGTCCTTTAACAGTTAGTTTTTTATTTTTTGCCTCTTATTGGCCATAGAGAAAATACTACTAGTATACTTACTCTATGTTATTGGCCGCGATCGGAAACCTATGGAGCCTGATTATACGGTTCGTTTTCCCGTTCGTTTCGTCTTTCGTGTTTTTGACAGGCAAGAACGTTCATGATTACATGGTTCGCGAAAATACGTACGTACTTCCATTCGTTATTTGGACGTTCATGGAATTGGGGGATGTTTTGTAAGAAAATAATCAGTAGTAATAAATAAAAATATTTTTTAATCACTTATTTCGCAAATACAAACGCATATTAGGTGTATCCAATTACGAAAAACTATTTTTCAATTCAATAATTTTTGTTCAAATCGTTTTTTGCTAACATCGAGGAGAATTGTGGTTGCCAAATCAAAAACGTCAAAGTTCAACCAGAAAAAGTCTTGAAATTTTCATTCCTGCTTTCGTTACTTCCTTCCCTCTACATTTCTACTCCCTTCCAAGCTGTCAAAAAGACGAAAGACGAAACAACCGAAAAATCGAATCGTGTAATCGGGCACATGCTTTGCTATCTAAAGGTCGATTCACAATGGAACGAGTAAACGCGACGAGAGCGTACGTGACTTGATTCGCTGTCATTTTTTTCTAGTTATAAAATCGTTTCCTAATTCACAATGCGACGAGTTTTTTGGTAGCGTTAAATTATTTATTCTTTTTCTTCTTGCTGAGCAGTGTGCGTTCAAAACAATGAAAAAATCAAACTTAAATTACTTTTATTATTTAAATATTATGTTATTATAATTTAAATATTATAAACTGTCCCCCTTATTTATAAAGAAAAAATAGTTATTTTAGCTTCCGTGTTTAGGAAAACTACACCATGGAATTAGAATGTTCCGGACTCAAATGGAGCACTAAGCAATTGCCTTTAATTAAAGTCCACAAAATTCTTATTCCATGGTGTAGTTTTCCTAAACACTATCAGCCGTATTTATTAGATTTCACTAATACTCGGTTCAACCTCGGAATAGTTAAACCGAGTCGAAGCACTTACTCCGGGCTTACGCCACGTCAAACTAATTCATATTTATAAAATATTTTCTCATCCGTTTTAGTTACGCCTGCCTTATGTCAAATATTCTATCAAAAAAATCACCAATCTAAAACTCTGGTTATAATAAACGTAAACAAACCTCAGCTGATTTCCATTATTATTCGTTTAAGTTGTTTTGTTATTGGTAGAGTTATTGTTGTAGGAATATTTTGGTAAAAAAAATTAACTAATAAATGATAAAAATAAAACAAAACGTTCTTAAAAAATGGGATAGTTCAAAAAAGGTATATTTAAATTTGTAAATATATGTAGGTATGTATATAATTTCCAGATTACAACAGACAAAAATAATTATTTTTGTTTATGTTCATAGATATTTCTCCGACAACTAATCATCCCTCAGTGTCATGGGATCTAAACGAGTTTTGTACTGCTTTGGCCTTCTCCTTCTTCCAGTAATGTTAAACCGTTTAAAGAATTTAAATGATGTATTAATAGGGGTATTCACGATCCGATGCAACTGGCCTAGTATCATTGTAAAAGTGCAAAAGTGTAAAATCTTACAACACTACAACAACAAAATATACAAGGTGCAATCTTACAACAGTTTCGCACTTTAGCAATACCCGAAACCTATTGCAACAGAAAAATACAATATTGTAAAATTTGTAAATTGTGTTTTTGACAGCTCACTCATTCTTGATTACGTTAAACAGAAACAAAGGTATGTTCATTGGATACATCCAATTTGCTATCTTGAGTGTATTGATGTGACGTCGTCATCATCTTTTACTATTGTTTTCCATTTAAAATTCGGACGATAATTAAGATTTGGTAATATTTTCTTTTTCCGTTTTTTTGGCATCTTTTTATGAACAAAATTTAAATTAAATTAAATTAAAATTTTCAGATATGTTCGAAACAAAAACAAATAACAAATGTCAAACTAATTTTGACATTTGCTTTAGTGTTGCAAGAAGATAAGAAAAGTGCGTTCACGATCCACTTAAAAAAAAATAAAATTTCGCACTTTTACTAGGCTCGTTGCACCAGATCGTGAATACCCCTAATATAAAATAAATATCCACTCTTTCGTAGTAACCAAAATGAAAAAAATTGTTTGCACTCCTCTTTGTAAATTTCAGACGATGGCATGTCAAAATGACATTTAGATACTAAAACGGCTTTACTCCGGCTTTAAACCTCCTATGAACCAGTTTTAGCTTACTCCGCCTCTATTCCTGGTATATTTTCTTATTAAATAAGCTTTCCAGGTTTAGAGGCGTTGTAAAGTCGGAGTAACCTTACGCTGCCGCTAAACCGAGTTAATAAATAAGGCTGTATAACTATTTTTTCGTCGCATTGTAAATCGATCTTAAGATAGTTTCGTATCCATATACATAGGTTTTCGAACGGAGTGGTTCTTATTGACATTTCGCTTGAGATAGAGGGGTACATATATCTACCAAAATATTTCAGATAGCATCCAACAGCAAAAGCTGTTTTGTCATCAGCTGTTTTTCACACGGGATTCCAACAACACGAACCTATCTAGATAGCTCTACATAAGTTTCCGATCGCGGCCATTACTGTACGAAACAACACAAAGTGTAGTTAGTCGCGTTTCACTCATTTTTTTTTTTTTGACATATTCACAGGTATGTGGTGCGTTCTTTTATTAACCATAGTTAACTATGGTTAACTATAGTTAACAATGGTCGTTCCTTTATTACAAAATAGTTACGATTTGTAACTATATGACGTCATCACATCGTTCCTAAATTCAGTTTATTAGTGTCAAATAGTTACAATTCGGAACTATTTCCAACTCATCTCCATGATATGAGTTGAAAGTGTTGATCTGTCAAAGCACATGTGAGAAGGTTTGTTTACAAAAAATAAAAATTGAAGAATCAAAACAAAGCTTTTGGTGAAGTGAAATGAATTAAAATTGAATTTTCTACCATTTTTAATGAAAAAGGAGATTACATTGTAGAAAAATAACATGATTTTATGGTAATTAACGATAAAATAAAGTTTTCGTTTGACAGATCAACAATATCTAACAATAAATCGTTCCTAAATGAAATGTAACAATTTCCAACTAAATCTAACAATGCCCCTTCAACATTATTTTTTTTTTGACATAACAACCATTGTTAACTATGGTTAATAAAAGAACGCACCAATGGCATAAGTTAGTCCCGATCTACATTGCCCGATATTTCCACGAAGATTTTTCCAGAAATCGTGTGAAATGTACACACAGAACGATTTTTTCCATGAGATTTTTTCCTTGTCTTCTTCATTTTTTTATTTCTGTGCTCTTCATTTTGCATTGATATTCACTCACACCATAAACCCAATGGCACACTGACACCGAACACACACAAAAAACTGGAAAGAGGGCGAAAGAGAACATAAACAGACTGGAAAAATCGTTCGAGTTTTGTGGCACAAACGATTTGATCCCTACCCCTCACTTTTCACTCCCTTCACCAACGAACAAAAGATCGGCACTGGAAAAATCGTTCAATGTAGACCGGGACATACGAAATGAATAATTTTAAACAGAGATGTACATCCCTACTCTGCTATTCATCGCGGGGAATTTTGCTTGAAATTTCACTTGTTCTTGTTACTATTCTGCTATTCATTCAAGTGAATGTGGATTTACGCCGGCAATGTCGGTAATACGGTGAGGTATTCTCTTATTTACGTGAACGGAATGTTGCGGGTTTTCAATTGTTGGTTGTGTATCTGCTTAGTGCTTGGGAAAATGTGAGTAGAAACCAATTTTTAGTTTAATTTACAATATTTGTTTTATTTGGAAGTGGGAAAAAAGTCCAAAACTGTCCATATTTGTTTTTATTTCTTAAAAAAAAAATGAACCAAAACGATTTATTGAAACTTCTTAAGATTTTCACATGCACAGGGACCAGCTGTTTGAGTGAATGTCAAATTGGCTTGGGATAATGTAGTTCACCCGACGGATAGCAGAATGGAAATACAGAGCGTAAGGGAATCGAATTGGTGAATCGGATCTATGGTTCGCGGGAATAGCAGAATAGGGCTGGTAATCAAAACGAAATGTTCGATCAGAAAAACATTCTTTTATGAGAGAAAGTGAAAATGGAGTTCACTGAATTTTTAAAAATTGATATGGAAAAAATTTTCCCTGACCGCTTCCCGAATTCCCTGACTTTCCCTGATCAAATTTTGTTCCCTGACTTTCCAGTTTAGCGGACACCATGCATTATGATAAGCGCGTGCCTGCGTTTCTTTGCAGAAGGTGGTTATCAGACAGGAGTGGGAAAGGACCATGAGGGTGGGTTGGCTCAATCTTCATTTTCAGCAGTCCTTTCAAATGTATTAGATTTCTTTGAGAACAAAATTTGCCGGTTATGGATCAAGATGCAAATGACCCAAGAAAAAAAAAAAAAAAAAAAAAACAAGCTTGAAGTTTTATGAAAAACATAAAATTCCTGGAGTAATAGGATGTATAGACGGCACTCCACTCGGCAACTGATTGGAGGGCCAATGCAGTTGAGATCACTTTCAACGTTTTTCCAACATTTTTGGACATCTTCCTTTAGTCTATTTGTTGTGAAATCATTGGCAATATCGCGGATTTTTTCCATTAAATTGATTAACACTTCTATTTGCTTTGAATTTGAAGGATTTGACCTTGAAAAAGACTCTAATTCAGTTTTAGAATAACTTACATTGTTCTTTATTGTTTGGAATTCCCACGTTTAATGACAGGGGAATATTCCGAGCGAAAAAGCAATAAATTTCCCATACAAAAATTGTTAACGATACGTATTTTTTTTCTCTCGGAATTTTTGCATAATTTCGTAAGTGATCACGATACCTATTTTTCGAATATGGGAAATATTTCATGGGAAACACAATTCCCGATAGCCCCATAAGTAAATATGTTTTGAATTTCCGATAAAAGTTGTTCATCGATAAATCAAATGACACTCGCAATAAGAGCTTTTTCAAAAGCACTAATAAAACCAAATAAAACTTTTAGTCTTTTTTTTTGAAAATTGTGATCTGTATGTATGTATGTTTGCTTAAATTAAAAATGTTACAAAATATTTATATTACATAATAAAGATTATTTCTTTTGCTATGTACAGTATACTCAGTGACATCTTATGTCCTTCAATTTTGTTTAAATAACAGGCATTAGGAAAAAGAAGGAACTTAAATTTTTAAAATATTATTTTTTTTTATATATATATCGTGAAAAACTTAATAATCAAAAACAATTTACAACATATAATTTATTACACACGCTAATCTAAGACTATAAATCTTCATCTGAGATGACAATTTCATCCACTGAACCGACAACAGTTGCTGGCTTAACAATATCGTTGTTCTTTTTTGGGGCATCGGCGCTCTCATTGAGACTGGTAACTGAGAGAATTTTAAGCGAACTCGTTGTACAAGACGGCAAGAGCGGGGATAAAGAACTTGGACGTGGTGAAGCTTCTGGCGATTCAAATGCATGTGGGGGTGATGTTCGAAACGCAGCCGATGTACTGGCCAACGGCAAGGTTGGCGATACTACCGCCGCTGCTGAAGGTGGTGAATGAGTCCCATTTGTTGTTGCTTCTGCTGCTTTTTCATTAGTTTCATCTTTTTTATCTTTATCTATATCTTTATTTTTTTCTTCTTTACTAGTTTTATTGCTATCTTTAATATTTTTTGATGATTTTTTTACATCATTGGACTCTTCCTCGGAGTCGCTGCTCTCTGATGAATTGTTTACTTCATCATCAGATACACTAGTTAATTCAGCCTTTCTTCTCACCTGTTCACGTGCATATCTAAAACAGCATACAATTATAAACTGCTTTGAAAATCTACGCTTTCTACTTACTTATCTATTACAGAACCAATTGTCGTTTGGTTTTTTTCATTTTCTGTAAGTTTGGCTAAAAGTACCGGATCATTATCAGCTGGATCCTCAAGATCTGATGTAAAATGTGATACAGTTTCATAAAGATCAGCTTTCCGGCGGCTCTGTAAAAGTTTTCCAATTTTGATGAAAGCACCTTGAGCTGAAGGAAATAAAAAAAAAAAAAAACATTTAAAAACTAATGAAACGTTTTTTGTTTGCTTTACGTACCAATTGAAGTCATTTCATCTTTGAGTAAACCAAAATTATAACGGTCATTGCAAAATTCTAACATACGCAACACATCAACAAAATCAGGAAATTCTTTTGTTTTGTTGACAAATGTTTCGACGACCTTATTGAATTTTGGATAATCTGTTTCTTTGAATGTGATTGGTTTTTTAACTTGCCTTAAGGCGTGTTTACTTTCGCCAGTTAGATCACATATTTTATCGTATATCTGAAAAAATAATGATTTTAGTTAGAAAAAAATACTATAACAATAACTAATAAATGTTAATAAGAAATCAATCAGGCAAAATACGATAATGGACTAATATGTGTTTCTTGGAATATGTTGCGAAGCTAAGAGATGGCATTTCTGTAGTATACTATCTATATTCATATGTATGTATGTATGTCGATTTGACATCTATTTTTCTTAAAAATATAAATAATACTTGTAAAATGTTGTAATTCAATATACCTTTAACCATATTATATATGTTTATAATGGTATTTGATCATGTATTGTGTATCATTGAATTTTTAAATAAATTGGGCTTTTATGATCAATCGAGCTAAATGCAATTAATTAAAACTAATTCATTTTTTCCCAACGTTTCTCCGGTTATTTTCCGGCTTCATCAGGGGTTTTAAAATGTATTAATTCTTAAAAAACAAAACAAAATACAAATTTAATTACTTGTTTTTAAATAGTTAATAGAGAAGGTATAATAATTATTTTGAATAGTTTAAACAGATCTATTGACTTACTTTTCCTCTAATCACATTTTTTTTTCATATTTTGAGTTACTGATATATTGATTTTTCTGAATAAAATTAACATTGAAAAACACTAAAACAATCAATAAGCAACAAATTTCGCTTCCTGGACCTGAAATTAATAAGAAACAAGAATAAAACCGATTTTGACTGGTACGCCAAACCAATGTCATCAGGCAGAATGATTAATTTCCTTTCTTCCCAGCCGATGAAGTACAAAATTAATACAGCTAAAAACTTTAAAACTTTTTTTAAGAAAAACGTAATTAGAGGAAAAGTAAGTCAATAGATCTGTTTAAACTATTCAAAATAATTATTATAACTTCTCTATTAACTATTTATTAACAAGTAATTAAATTTGTATTTTGTTTTGTTTTTTAAGAATTAATATATTTTAAAACCCCTGCTGAAGCCGGAAAATAACCGGAGAAACGTTGGGAAAAAAATGAATTAGTTTTAATTAATTGCATTAATCTCGATTGATCATAAAAGCCAAATTTATTTAAAAATTCAATATTATATATGTATGTATGAAGAATTTAAGCAAAATCTGTCGAATTATTAAGGGGATATAAGATAATAGCCCTTTATATCGCATACATTTTAAATGAAATTAGGATTCTTATCCAAATCGAATTACAATTATGTCATTGATAGTAAGATTCTAGCTGACTGCGGTTCTGACGAAATTGACTTGATACAAAAGGTAGCATTGATTTATTTTCCATTAAGAGTCTAACTTGCTGCAAGTTTTTGTTTCCGTATGACCATAAGTCACAAAGAAACCTCTCAGTGAGGTTTGCAGTGCATTTCTCGTGTCACGTCTAAAGAAATACTTTTTTAAGTGGCGATTGAACCATCCTCATTACTGTTGTCGTTTAAATAAAACGACACGGATAGCCTAAGAGCAGACAGCAAGTTTTGGGATAGGGGGTTTATATGTGCATATTTTGTGATATCGAAATCAAAAGTCTGGCAGGCTTTTTTCCCAGATAAAGGAGCTTGGGTTTAGGTAAAATGGCACAGCATCATGATGTTATGTTTAAAAATTAGTTGAAGGGATAATACCCCTCATAAGAAATGTTGAAAACCTCTATTTTCAACCCCCCGCCCCTGCCAAAGACTGAGAAAAAAACTTGCCAGACTTCTCACACAAAATATGCACCTATAAACTCCAATACTCAGATTTTGGTTATCTCTTTATAAAAGTTTTTCTTTATTTACTATTTAAGGCTAGTACTCAGCTCGAGTGTAAATGAAATTTCTATATAAAAATGACACTGATTTCACTGCGATGGAATTCGAAACGAGAGGTGAGTACTCAAATTTGAAAATGAAATGTGAACCGGTTCAAAATCAATTTAATTTCGTAATTTTCATTTCCCTACGACCTGTAGGAAAAACAAATTAAAGTGTGGAAAAGTGTGACATTTGTCTATTAATTTATTTTGGTGAAAATAAAATTTAAAATAAATGAATAAAAAGCCGAAGGAATTATTTTGGATCTGGCAATAACTTATTTTTGAATCGCTAGTTCTATACCGACAGGCCAAAATCGATAAACTTTGGAATTAATACAGTTTTCGTTATTTTTTTTAATTAAAAATTCTTTCAATTTGACGGTCATCAAAATCAATATTTTTTCATTGAAAGTGAGTATCAATCAAATATTAGAAAACTGAGGACTGAAAATTCACATGGAGAATACATTATGGTTTCATAATGAATGTTCACGTGAATTTGAACCGCATTTATTTTTCATTTCACAAAGAGGTGAGTACTAGGCGTAATACTTAAAGCCTAGTTCTCAGTTCAAGTGAAAATGAAATCTTTTCTATATAAAATTGACATTTATTTCACAACGATGAAATTAATAACGAGAGCTGAGTACCCAAAATGTGAGAGCGAAAAATGAACTGGTTCAAAATTAAATTCATTTCATAATTTTTATTTCCTAACGTACGACCACTAGGAAAAAATAATAGAAGTGTGGAAAAGTGTGACAATTGTCAATAAATTGAAATAAAAGTTGTAATAATTGAATAAAAAGCCTAAAGAATTATTTTGGATCTTATTATCGTTTATTTTTGAATATCAACTGTTATCGAAAAGCCAAAAACCAAACTATGGAATTAAAAAAGCCTCCTCAAGCATTTCAAAATTCTGTTAAACTGTCAGACAAATCAAATTATTTTTTTCATTCAAAGTAAAGCCTAGTACTCAGTTCAAGTGAAAATGAAATTTCTATATAAAAGTGACATTTATTTCAGAACGATGAAATTCATATCGGGAGCTGAGTACCCAAAATGTGAGAGCGAAATGTGAACCGGTTCAAAATTAATTTCACTTTATATTTTTCATTTCCTAACGTACGACCATTATGAAATAATAAAAGAAGTGTTGCAACCGTGAGACATTTGTCAATAAATTAAAATAAAAGTCTTAATAATTGAATAAAAAAGCTTACAGAACTATTTAAGATCTTATAATCCTTTATTTTTGAACATTACGTGTTACCGACATGCCAAAGACCAAACTATGGCATTCAAATTGTCATCTCAAGCATTTCAAGATTCTGTCAAACAATCAGATAAATCAAATTATTTTATTTTCATTCAAGTGAGTATTAAAAGTTTTTGAACTGAGGACTGGGCCCACATCACGTAAAACAAAAACGATAGAACGATATCGTCTTGGAGATAGCTGTCTTTATTTGTTTCTACAGAAGTGATAGAGATAGCAATATTGAAAACGATATCGTCCTATCATTTTTGTTTTACGTGATGAGGCCCCTGAAAATTCACGTGGAGAATTTATTATGGTTACAAAATGCTTATTCACGTGAATTTCAAACCGCTTTTATTTTTTTTTTACACAGAGGTGAGCTTAAGTAATAAAAATTTTTAAACTGAGGACTGAATAATTATGGGTTCACAATGCTTATTCACGTGAGGTGAGTGAGTACTAGACTTAAGTACTTAAAATTTTCAAACTGAGGACTGAATAATTAATTATGGGTTCACAATGCTTATTCACGTGAATTCCAAACCGCTTTTATTTTTCATTTCACTCAGAGGTAAATACAATTGGCTTTAATTCAAAGTTTTTTATTCACATTTTAAGCCTAGTACTCACCTCTGAGTGAAATGAAAAATAAAAGCGGTTTGAAATTCACGTGAATAAGAATTGTGAAACCATAATTTATTATCCACGTGAAATTTCAATCCTCAGTTTGAAAATTTTAAGTACTTACTTTGAATGAAAAAAATTATTTGATTTGTCTGACAGCTTAACAGAATCTTGAAATGCTTGAGAAGACTATTTTAATGCCATAGTTTGGTTTTTTGCTTGTCGGTAACACTTAATATTCAAAAATAAACGATCAAAAGATCCAAAATAATTCTTTACGATTTTGTATTCAATTATTACAACTTTTAATTTAATTTATTGACAAATTTCACACTTTTCCACACTTCAATTATTTTTTCCTAGTGGTCGTACGTTAGGAAATGAAAATTATGAAATGAAATTAATTTTAAACCGGTTCATATTTCACTCTCACATTTTGGGTACTCAGCTCTCGTTATGAATTTCATCGTTGTGAAATAAATGTCACTTTTATATAGAAATTTCATTTTCACTTGAACTGAGTACTAGGCTTTAGCTAAAAAAAATAATAACTTGAATTGAATAATTTTCAATAATTTTCTTCGACTTCCCTTCTTCTTCACTAAATGTATGATGACCTTCAAATTCATGTTCAGTTTCTTGAATAGGAATATTATCAATAAGTTTATCTATGACCAAGTTGTCAGTTTCTTCGATTTCGAATTATATTTCTAAAGAATGTACTGTCCAAGCATTAAAACATAACTGGCCGTGACATTGTCACAAATTGGTGAACAAGTCAATCCGATTTTTCCAACCAAGAAACTGAACATGAATTTGAAGGTCATCATACATTGAGTAATGATGAAGAAGTGGAAGAGGAAGCCGATGAAAATTATTCAGGACGACTAAGAAGAAGACCCTCATCGTTAAAATTTTTCTTTCATTCAATTCAAAAGCTAACATTTTTTTTTGTTTTAGCTTAAATGTAAATAAAAAACTTTGAATTATATACAAATACGAAATAATTAAATTTTCTAATACCCAATTATTAAATTCATGTAAATGTAAATAAAGAAAAACTTTTATAAAGATTTCAACTTAATTTCAAACTTTTTATTGAATTTAGTTGATATACATGTTTAATATGTGCACATAAACCTATTTAGGTCATTCCCCATGAAGTACGGATGCATGTACAAATGTATATATGTATAGGCATATGTATGTATACATACGGAATACAAAAAAAAAATTGAAATAGAAAAAAATATTAAATATTTAATGCTCAATAGCTCAGAAACCGTTATAAAGTTATAAAGTTGCTTTTACTTTTTACTGTTATAAAAAAGCTAGCACGCAACATATCAAGGCGGAACTTTCTGGGCTTATTAAGAAACAGTCCCCACAACGCGTAGTCCACAGAACGTGTATACCAAAATTCAGCTTTCTGTGATTTTTTCCGGAATAAAAATCTAATTTTCCTAGACTATTTCTCTATTTAAGAATTGAGAGCTAGTGTGTGATGGACCAATAAGTTGAAAAAAAAAGACATACAACAGTATGAGACGCATGCAAGCACGGAATTTTATATTATTAAAGGGAAACTTTTTAACCGCACGTAGAGAAAAATCTCTTGTAAAGATCGCAGTATAAGTTTGAATCTCTAATCTATTTCAAAAAACGACCACCTTGAAGATTTTGTCTGTAGGCCTATTCTAGAATCCACGAAAAGATGATAATTCCCGAAAGTGCAAATGAGCACGACAGTTTTTCCATTTAATTGTCAAATACTACTAAGGTATTCCGAATCTTACTTCCAGAAAATACAAATGTTTCTAAAAATAGGCCTCCAGATGCTTAAAGTTTAAGCGATGAAATTTTATCAAGTTTATACATTTCGCATGTAAATTTTTTAAGGGGACTCCTAATCGGTTTACTATAACTTGTATATCGCCCACTGGCCGAAATTCGACCTGCAAAAGCTGACATTCACAGACTCTGGCGTCAAACAATTTGTTTGAAAATTAAATCACAAAACATTTTTTTTTAGTTTTAAAAACAAAAATTAACCAACGCGTGTATGTAAATCTTTGTCTCAGGTATATTCTGCACATCTCCGCACCATGGCTTTCCACCCATATAAAATTTATCCATATCGGTTGTATACTTTTTGAGCAAATGGTTAAGGCTATTTATATATAGATTTTATTTGAATTAAAGAAAAACTCACCTCACAAGCTCGTTTCTTGTATCGCTCCACAATCAAATACGTTGAGTTCTCATCTTCCAAATCCACCTCATCTGTTTCTAACTTGTGAATTTTTCTTGTCAAAATATATAACCCTTTGTTGAGACGCCTTATCTGTCTGTTTCGAACCTTATCCTCTATGCCCTCTTGTTCAGCTTCTGCTGCTACAGCTGAAATTTCATCATTTGTCATCACAGAAGCTCTACACTTTTTACGAGCTTTTAATTCTTCCACAACCGGTCTGAGATGATAATAAACTAATTCAGAATTCTTTTTAATGCTCTCGGTGGCCGCTAACACAGCCTTTTTAAAGCCGCGAGATTTGACAAAGTCCGGATGTACCGAATAGTAATAACGAATAAGTTTCGATTCAATCAGTCTCTCCATATCTTCAGAGGAATCGGCTTCTCGACAGGTTTTGAGAAGAGTCTCAAATTCTGGTACAAGCGGTTCTTTTTCCTCTTCCTTTTCTTTTTTTTCGTCCTGTTGATCATTTTCCTCGCCATCTTCGTTGTCTTTCAAATCCACGACCATAACTTGTTTTTCAGATTTCTTCACGTCGGTTTTGTTTGAAGTCGAGGGATTTTCTTTTCCCATCGGGGCTACCTCCAATACGGATGATCCATCACTTCTTGTGCTCTGATCCGGACTTGACAACAGATCAATTGATGAATTTTTAAATAATTCTACCGGAGTTGGACTTTTGATACGATTTTCGCTCTTCGGTGGACTATCTAACGATATTATTGGGCCATTGCTGAATGATGACTTGGTTTTTGTGTTGCTCGGTGTTTGAGGATAGCTGAAGGGACTTTTAACAAAGCTATCTAAGTCTTTGTGATACGCTGGTGATGACGATGGAGGTTTTGTACTCTCAACAGTGCTTTTACTAGCGATTTTTGGAACTGAACTTGAGGGACTCCTCGTCGATCGTACCGGACTAAATGATGGACTTGGTATGTTATGTGGATTCCGCATAAAATTAAATGGATCCCCATTGAAGGGAACGTGATTCATATTGTATACCGGTGGCGACATAGGTGGCAATGGCTGGTCAACATCTATTGATATACCCATATAACTGGCGGGACTTCTGTTCGCACTCGAAGATCTTGTGACCGTGCTGGTGACGGGACTTTTGGAAGAACGCCCTGAATTGTAAGTTGGACTTGCACTTGGACCAGGACTCATCACAGGAGTAATGGAGCCACCCGAGAAATTCGGATAATTCATATGGAAACCAGGTGAGGCCACAGTTGGAAAGCTTGTTCCTTCCATTGTGCGCATAGGGCGATTAGGAATACAGGCAGGATTTCTAAAAGCACCACCTGAAGGATCCATGTCATACATCATCTGTGGATTTCCCAAGAAATTGCCAGGGGGAAACATATTGAACATTGAAGCCAATGCTTGTTCAGCTTGAGCTGCTTGGAAAACCCTATTACGGTTAGTAGATGCTTTTGATTGTTTCGAAGTTACGCGACTGGAGTTTGGCGTTGAATTAGATGACATGTTGTATGAGGGTGAGGGAGTTGTTGTTGTAGTTGTGACAACTGTACAGGTAATTGGGGTAACAATAAGACCACTAGGGCGGTTAATAATAGCTGGCGGTGGCTTATGAACTGCAATTGGTAATAATTTCGGTTCAGGCTGCTGCTTGGCTTGATTTTTTGCTATCACTGAGGTTCCCAAGTGAATCAATGGTTGTTGTTCATTGATGACCTTCTTAGAAACACCTTAAAAGAAAGATAAAAAAAAAATACAATACACTTTGGTAATTAAATAATTTGATTGACTGAAAGTAGTTACATATGTATAATTGCTAGAATATAATAATTATGTTGGTTGTTGAACCCCTCCCTATATTGAAAAGTGACGGAAAAACCTTCAAAAGAAAGATGTAGAATGTAGACCACTCAAGAAGATATCTTGGATAAACGCGTGGAAATATCTTTATAAATAGAAAGATAAGAGTGAACCGAATGCAGTTAGTTTGTTAGGATGGCTCTGAGTGTTTCAATATCTTGTTGCCTGTCATTTCTGGAGTTTACGAAAACGCAGAACAAGCTAGGGAAATAGTAACAAAAACACTAAGGTTTTCCAGTGAAAAGTTAAAGTCGAGTCAAGTCACCAAATTTAAAGGGCCAACTCGACATTTTGCTTCATGGTAGTTCTCCGATCAGCTGATCGTAAATTCTCTCCGATGAAATTCAGCGCATGCCATTTTCATGCGATGCTTTGCGATGAAGTACTTGTGTTGCGACGCAACATGAAACATTTAAAAACTCATAACTACATTCTACATAGATATCCGTCGGCATTCACTCTTTAACCAAAAGATGCAAAACATGCATACAAAAAAAAAACACCGACGGCAAAACATACATGCACTTTTTTGTATCATCATCACGATACCTATTACCAAAATTGGGAGTGCATGAAAGATGACAACAATTGCCTATTGTCATAAATTATGATTTGTGGGAGTTACTCCGTAAATGGGCTGCGACGACTTTTAATTATTGGGACCGTCCACAATGCGATGTTTTTTTTTTTGTGCTTGTATGCTACTTGGTCATAGCTGATGACGATCGATCGATGGTGTTCCAAGCTGAACCAAGGGATGGAGGTGCAGGGTTAAGCTATAGCCAGATTAGCATAGAGAAAATATGTACCTCTATGGTTCAATGATCTATAGCTGGACCAAAAGCGGAATCAGCTCGTGAACCGAGATTTCGTTACGACGATGACGATGCATGAAGATTATTCCCTGTTTGAAAGCCTACAAATAAAGTGTTTAAATCTGAGTAGAAATAAAACTTTAAATTTGAATTTTAACGTATAGTAAACGTAAAACTGCCTTTTTTATTTCAAATGAACATTTCCTCGCTATCTGTGGTAATATAGTGCAATACAACTTGCACTTTTGTAGTTCTTTTTTGGTGCGATTCTTTGCTAATTTTCGCCGGCAACCTTTTTGGTTTTGACTCCGCGACAGTTGGAGCGCGGAGGATACAATCCATTCGATTTTTTGTATTTATGCTAATTGTCCTTGCGGCAAACAACTTGTAATGGTTGTATTCTTGACAGATAACAATCAAAATTTTCTCCGAAGTCCTCCGATAAGTTCTTGTTGCGGAAAGTGGTTTCTTTTAAACAAAAATAGTTAATTAAAATGTAAATAACAAAGAAATAAACTTTATTTACGTTAACTTGTGTTATTTATAATGGACTTTTTGTTTTTAGAGAGAACGAAAAAACATGCTCACACATATGAGCGGATGGTGAATCGCTGACTGAATATCCCGACACACTAAAAACTCACCAAAAATTGTGGCTTCATTGGGACCAAGGCAAGGGAATGATGGTGGATGGAGAAAGGTATGTTCGTGATCTTTTGTTTTGTGCATTTATTCATTTGCATTGTGATTAAAGAATTCAAATTTCATGTATTTTATTATTTATTATTGCTTGTTTTAAGTCAAATAAATAAACAATATTGTGTTTCAAAAAAAATTTGTTTTCTATTTATTCTTTTTCTGACACTTCAAAAGAAATGGAAATTGGGATGGACTTTATTCAATAGTTTGATTTAATAATCGGTGCATCTAATTAATTTCTTAAAAACGATAGCGCATTATAGTTAAAAAATTACTTGTTATAAACAATAAATTACGCTCTCCCACCAATTTGTCATGGTTTAAAACGCTTATGGTGTTTATTTTAAAGTAAAAATATTCGAAAATATATCGCATTTTCGATATATTGGGTTATTTGCACATTTCTGCCTGAAATGTATATCTACCGCAATGCGTCGTCTCATTTCTGTAAAATTACTTCCGATGACGAAATTCAATCTCCGACGAAGGATGCGATAGGACCGATTATCACCTCACCTATCTAGTATAAATAGTATTGATGGCTGTTTTAATTAATTCAGAATTAAAAATTCATTTCTTGCGAGTCCCCAATTTCGATAGCATTTTACGTACGTATACATAAGTCATGATATTTTTCAGTACTCACTAAAGATTCAGCTTCTAAAAAATGCACTTACGTTTATTTAGAATTAGTATCTACTAATTTCGTGAATAAAGCTTTTAAAATTGAGTGGTTGAAAATTGCACACAAACAATGGACATTTTGTTATCTGTTTCATTAAAAAAAACAATCAGGAAGCTCCTGTTGGATCACCATCAATGTATATATGCCAATAATTTAAAAACATTCTTAATCTATCTATCTATGTATATATATATAAAAGAGAAATGTCGTCCGTGTGTGCGCGCATAACTCGAGAACGGATCGTTCGATTTTCACGATTTTGGGCTTGATGAATTCGTATTGACCCAAGGAAGGACATAGGACACTGTAGGAAAATCCCGAAAAATTTTCAGGAAAATTGGAAATCAGCATCATCCTCTTTTTAATGCAAATCTCAAGAACGGTGTCTTCGAATTTCACGATTAAGGGCTTGATGGATTCGTATTGGCTCAAGAAAGGACATAGGACACTGGAAGAAAATCCCGAAAAATTTCCAGGAAAATTGGAAAACAGGGAACATCCAGTTTTAAGGGCATAACTCGAGAACGGTTACTTCGATTTTTACGATTTAGGGCTTGATAAATTCGTATTAGTTCAAGGAAGGGCATAGGAAACTGGAAGGAAATCCTGGAACATCCGGTTTTTAGTGCATAACTCGAGAACGGTTACTTTGATTTTCACGATTTAGGGCTTGCTAAATTCGTATTGGCCCCAGGAAGAGCCTGAAATCATCGGCTTTATTGCAATACGTGGAGGAATCGTTATTGAAAATGCGAGTCGCTTTATACGTAATGACCAGTTCGTTGCAGATTTCTCCAGGCAATTTATTGCCGTTGGGCAATGGCGTGATACTAGTGGACTTAGTCACCGGCCTTATTGAATTTCCACCGAATTTTTGCCACTTTACAACAACGCCAGAAGAGCTCACCGCGAATGTTTTTCCGAATTACATTTAAAATCATGTTAACCATGATTGGCTGAGTTCACATTTTGTTACAAGCACCTAAATTATTAGTGGAATTAAATTTAAGAATACTCTCTTCAGGATGAAAGGACGCTCAACGAGTCGAAAGCATTTTTGAAACTTATCTCGAATTCAGGAGCAATTAAGCCAAAATCACTAGAAATGTTTTGATATTATTCAATGTCTGATGACGGAGCTAAGTGTTTGTCGAACCAAGTTATATTTACTGCGCACTGGCTTACTTCGGAGTCATTCCATATGAAAAAGTCTAATCGAAAAGCCATCGCATTTTTGATTTTTTTCAAACTTTGTGGGAATCATCTCTAGGTTCCAAAAGATGGAAATCCAGCTGGATTTAATTTTCGCATTCACCGTTCCCCCTCTACCTCCCTTGAAAAATTTAAAAATCATCATTTTAATTGTTTTTTATTTTATTTTTAGAAATGATATTTTTAAAGATATCAATACGTTTGAGGTGTCATTTTAAAGATAAAAACCGGTAGTTTTTGAAGAAAAAAAATTAATTTACAAAATCATAGCCTAGTGTGAGCGCACTGGTTTAAAGAAAGCACTATTTTTCACATGATAACAAAAGTGATAATAGAATTTGAGAACCGTTATAAGCAATATTATGAATTTATTTACTTTTTTTAGATTCAATTTTGATGCCCTTTTTATGTTGAATCAAATGAACTTATCAAAATCGGTCAAAAAAAGCTATGGTTTTGTTTTTATAAAATAAAACCTAAGATAACATGAACATGAAAATAAAAAGAAACAATCCATCGCAAATTAAAACAGTTTTTTTATTTCACCATTTGTCCCATTTAAGAATAATTTCTTTCCGAGTAAAAATAATCATAGCTTCTACAATTTCAAACCGATATTAATAAATGATAGCTCATTAGATTCGATAAAAAGAGAATTAAAATTGAATCTCAAAAAAAAAAAAAAAATAAATAAATTCAGAGTATTGTTCATAACGGTTCTCAAATTCTAGTATCGCTTTTGTTATTATTTGAAAAATAGTGCTTTCTTTAAACCAGTGCGCTCACACTATGGATGAAAATAGCAAAATAAAACTTTCAGAAATTAAAGCTGAAACTACAAGCTAAGTAATGCTAAAAATTTCATCTCGAATATTTTTTGTCAAACATAGTGATATTATGGCCTTAAAAATGCAATTTTTCAAAATATGGATTTTTAAAGCAGCCATAATTTGTATAAAGGGTGACAAAATGAGTCAATTTTTGGTTTTGTTTCTTTGAAAATATGTGTTCTAAGAATTTGAAAAATATAAGCGCGTTAAATTTAACAGTCGGCAAACGGGAGGCAGTTAAAAATCAAGAAAAACAGTAAAAAAACAAGTTTTTTCAGCACCGTGGTTGATACTGTTTGGCTATAATTTTGTAAATTAAAAAAAAACTACCGGGTTTTATCTTTCAAATGACACCTCAAACGTATTGATATCTTTAAAAATATCATGTTTAAAAATAAAATAAAAAACCGTTAAAATGATGATTTTTAAATTTCCAGGGAGGTAGAGGGGGAACGGTGAATGCGAAAATTAAATCCAGCTGGATTTCCATCTTTCGGAACCTGGAGATGATTCCAGCAAAGTTTGAAAAAAAAAATTTTCGATTAGACGTTTTCATATGGAATGACTCTTCATTCACTCGAACTTATCAAAATTAAATGAAAAAAAATTGCGGTTATTACCGATACTGTTACACAAAAATTTAGTAACTAGAAATATAATTGAATGAAAAACCTAAAATCGTAAGATTTTCTGGGAGTACCTTTATCTTTTAACTTACAAGAAACACATTATTCGCAGTGTTGATCTTCTTGTGCAATCGTTGGAAGTTATGGGGATTATTTTTTTAAGAACCCCAACGCACAAATATCAGGTTCAACACAGTCCTCCTCGTAACACCGACTCAGTCGAATTTAATCTCAATTCACCTTTATCACAATACACCCAGTCTCTAATCAAAAACAATAACTACTATATTCGTTCTATGGAACAAGATGATGAAAACAGTTAACAATAAAATGACCTCCAAACGACACCGCTGCCCATAGGATTGATCAGGCGGGACATTTAAATGTCCCGTGTGCTCCATCCTCTAGTCAGCGGAGTCCAAATCACCATTTCACCATAAACCATAACTCCAACTCTGGCTTGCCCCAATATACGCTTGGTTATCTTCCTTGGTAGCTTCCTCTCACACACAAAACCTACTTAAAAGTCCTTCAATGGAACATGAAACGCTATTTCAACAATTGTCACGAATTACAATTGTTAATAAATGACCTCAATCCATCTATCATAACTCAACAGGAAACTCATCTACAAGCCAATATCTCTCCCTTCCCCCCAAAACAATACACATCCTACTTCCACAACTTCGCAGCCAACTACTATGCCAAACAAGGTACAGGACTATTGATACACAAGTCTATCCACACACAGTTGCCATAGAAATCAGCCTAAACATTAAAATTACCGTAATTTCTTTGTACATCCACCCTTCTCAAACTTTTACCTCAAATAATTAATCAAACATACTTAATAATATCCAAACACCGATTCTATTAACTGGCGACATCAATTGTTGGAATACTTTATGGGGTTCACCCATAACCAACCCAAGAGGAATGGAATTCGAAAATTTTCTTTTAAATGCAATTCTTGCAGTTTTAAATGACGGTAGCCCAACCCATTTCTCGACACATAAGACATGGACGACACATGTCGACTTGTCAGCTATTTCACCTCAACTGCTCCCTAAAACTTCGTGGGAAATTTTAGATAATTTACACGGTAGTGACCATCTTCCAATTGTGACAAAAATATATCTAGGATATCTATCTTATTCAAAAAAGCCACATGTAAATTCCAAACCGACCGCGCCATTTGGGAATTATATCAAAGTACAATTCTAAATGCTTTAGATATTTACAGTATTTCTCCCAACATAAACAAGGAAGCTGCTTTAATTTCCAAAACTTTACGCACTGCTGCCAACGTAGCAATTCCGCAAACTAAAGATATACCCCACAAGAAAATAACACCATGGTGGTCCTCAGAGCTATCAATTCTCCGCAATAACAAACAAAATCTTTGGAAAATCTTCAAAAAACATCCCAATAACACCAACCTAGTAAATTACCGTAAAGCAAACGCCTTATTCCGCAGAAACAGTAAAATAGCAAAAAAAGATTGCTTCCAAAAATGTACGTCAAATATCAACCCTAACTCTTCAAGCAAAAGAATGTGGGCAGATATAAAAACCTTATCATAGAGAAACAAATAAGCTTTATCGAAATTGAAAGCTGCCTAACCTCTCTTAAAGGCAAAACTCAAGGGTTTGATCGCATCTCATACCCAAAAAAACGCACCATATTTGCTCAAAAAAATAATTATGGTCTTATACAACTGTGTCTTCGAAAAAGGAATTATACCTCATACATGGAAAGTGACTAGTACAATTCCAATCCTGAAGCCATCAAAAAAATCAAATGACCCTAAAGGATATAGACCAATCTCTCTACTTCCTTGTACTGGCAAACTTTTAGAGAAAATCATATCAAAAGGCCTCTCTGGTTTATTGAAAAAAATAATTACTTAAATCTAAACCAAGTCGCATTTAAACATGGACGAAGTACCACTGATTCCCTACTTCATATCGACGAGTATATAAGCTCCGCCTTATCATGCAAAAATCATGTATCCGTACTATCACTTGATTTTGAAAAAGCTTTTGATAGGACCGGCATGCATGTTATCTTAAATAAGCTCGCAGCGAGCCTAAAATGCTTTCATTCATAAAATCTTTTCTTTCAAATAGACAATTCAGGGTAAAAACTAATAACTATTATTCAAATATTTTCAAATTATTTAACGGGATTCCTCAAGGTTCACCCCTTTCAGTTACCTTATTTATAATTGCTTACAACGACATAAGTGAGATCATAGCTAAATATAAAAAAGTTGATCATTGTCTGTATGCGGACGATTTGATTTGATTGTCAAAATGCAACGACAACAACCGAACAAGGAAAACTTCCGTAACATTTTAGTCGATCTTAATCAATGGTGCGCCCAATCAGGGTCTATTATCTCTCCCGATAAAAGCAAACACCTACACCTACATACATATGTAAAAAAGAAACTGTGCCATTTTTGACATCTATTTATTATCTTTCAAAATGTAAACTTATTAACTATTTTAGGCATTACTTTCGATAATAAAAATAGTTTTAAGGATCACTGCTTATCTTTTAAGAAAAATTAGCTACCAGGCTTGATATAATAAGATTTTTATCATCAAAAAATAGCTTTATACATATTAATTCATTAATTCTTATTACTCGTAGCATAATTCTATCCAAAATTGATTATGGGTTGGCAGTCTATGGGAAATGCTCTAAATCTAATCTTAATATCATCAAACCAACCTACCACTCCGCAATTAGGACGAGCTTGAAAGCTTTTTCAACCACTCCAATAAAGAACATCCTCACTGAAGCGGCCTCCCATCCATAGAGCATCGCAGAGATCTTTTAACAGCACGACTCGCACCTAAGATGTCAGTCTGTAGATCCCCAATAACAGAAGATGCCAAGAAAATCCTGAACCGAAAAAAAACACCAAAATGTCCTTCAGCCATTTACATCGCTCTGATCGCATCCAGAAAAATTGGTATTTCTCCAACAATATCTTCCCTCAATCCTGGTAACATACCTTCATGGGAGTTTCCAACTAATATCGTAAATACCAATTTAGCAAAATTCAAAAAGGATTCAACATGTTAAGAAGTCTACACACAAAGGTTCCTCAAAATAACTGAAGAATACAGAAACAATTCATGGGATTTCATCTAAACAGATGGATCCAAATCTGAAACTGGAACTGGACTTGCAATCGTTTCAGAAGCTGGAAATATTCTATACAGTACAAGACTACCTAACTACTTCTCAATTTTTTCCACCGAGGCTTACGCTATCCTGAAAGCTACAGAAATAGCAAAGGGAATACCGAATAACATTGTAATTTGCTCTGATAGCCTTTCTTCACTCAAAGCAATTAACAGAATCCAAAACTGCTCCTCAACCATTACCAATATCCGTAACAATGTTCTTAAGAACAAACACAAAATTGTATTACTATGGGTTCCAGGACACTCATGGATCGAAGGGAATGAGTTAGCAGACAGAGCTTCCAAAACAGCTTCAGAACAACCGAATATACTTTCTATCTCTCAAACAAAAAAGATTTCCTCAATGTGATCAATACTTACTGGGATAACATAAGAATGGACGATTGGAAAACTTACATTCACCACTATTCTTCCATAAACCCAAACGGTGAGCCAGCTATTTATCCGACTGAAACGACTACCACCATGAACAAATGCTTTCTCCGAATACGGCTTGGACACACACAATCAACGCATGGTCATCTCCTCAAAAAGGAAAATTCCCCAAACTGTCATCTCTGCCAATCCAATCAAATTATATCCATAAAACATCTTACATCTGAATGCTCTAAAGTTAATTATGTTTGTTCATCACTTTTTAACAAAAATTAAATGACCTTCTGTCAACAACAACAATATTAAAAATGTTTATAAATTATTTCTTATCCTTAAACTTAACTCCATTATCTAAATAATACTTGTAAGTCCATTTGCATGGGGCTGTCGGGGATTGGGATGCCTTCGATTGTTCTCCATTCGCTGGTTTTCCGGTCTCCGACGGCCCCATGCATTTGTGATATTCTATTCTAAAACATTTATCGCAAATAATCTTATAACTTCCAGCCTAAGGCCTATGGTAGCTAGTGCTGTTAAATTGCTAATATTATAATGTAAATTTATTTTACATTGTAATAAATAATAATAAAATAATTGAATGAAAAACCTAAAATCGTAAGATTTTCTGGGAGTACCTTTATCTTTTAACTTACAAGAAACACATTATTCGCAGTGTTGATCTTCTTGTGCAATCGTTGGAAGTTATTGGGAATATTTTTTTAAGACCTCAACGCACAAATTTCAGGTGCAACTCAGTCAACTCTAATGTACAATATCCTCAATTATATTCAACCAACGAGTTTGAACCGGTTGTAGATCGTGTCTAAACTAATTGTTCAACAAGTATACGGCTAGTGAAAGAGCTTGTGTTGCTCGTTGACGATTGCATATCAACTCGTTGAACAACATTTTTAAGATAAAAGCTTCGTTCGTTCCACTTTACCCAAAGTTGAGTTTACCCAAATTTGAGTTGAATGAATTCACCTATTGCACAAATTACAACTTCAAACGTTTCCATTTCTTTCAATTTCCATTTAAAAACTAAACAATTTCCTACAGAACGCGAGTCTACAATTGCTTAACAATTCATGTCAGTGTGACAGTTATGCGTTATCTCATCTCGCGACAGCAAAATATCTATATCTACTTTGGGCGGGTTCAGGACGACCCTGGGTTTCAAAAATCAAAGAATTTGGTCGACAGGGTGTTCAAGTTTTTCAAAAAACGCATCCGGGTTACTTAAAGGTTACTTCAGAGTTTAAAAAACAAACCTCCAACTCGTTGATCAACTTTTTAAATTTTGTCACGTGCTGGTTGCGGTGGACGTGAAGAAATTTGTTATGCGTTCTGTTGGATGCGACGGAATTGGTGTGTTTGCGTGAGTTGAACTATTGTGTTAACATCAACAACTTGGTGCATTTTGTCTTTTCTTACTTTGTAGTTCCAGCCATTTTTTTTTGAGAGCAAATCAAGTCCAAAACAACAAATTTAAAAATTTTAATATTTTAGCAAAGAAATGCGTGGACAATGAAAATGTGTACCAAAGTGCAGTCAAAAATTATTTAATCAGTATCGGAGTAGGTATAGGCTATATAGTGCGTGCGTTGAATGGTTCAACGAATGATTCTTGGTTAACTGTACGAATGTATCAACTCGTCCATCAATTTGTTGAGCAACCATATCGAAAACGCAGTTGATCAACTTGATAAACTATTTTTTTTTTTTTGGAAAAATCGAACAATTAGTGTACGAAGCTATTCAACATTTGAGTTAGTTTGTCAATTATGTGTACGGGGCTCCCAACACGTTTTGTTCAATTTTACGTCTGGTTTCGCTGCTCAACGTGAAGAATGCAAATTGTTCTACAGTAGTGTAATAGGTTTCAAAATTGTTCATCCAACGATGGAGTTGAATGAAAAGTTGAACAAACTTGGTTGAGACTTTTTTCAGATATGACAAAATTCTAGAATTTACCGGTAAAACTTTGAATTTTTCGGCTACAGTGAAAAAGTCGGAAATGTTTTGTTTTTATAACTAATTACAGCCTTTTTTTAAACTATTTTTTTTTGACAATTTTACCTTTCAACTCGTTTTGTGGGTCCCCTTTCCTTATCACGCAACTCTTTTACACTTAGGGTATTCTGAGTTGTTATGCAGGCATATTTCTTGTACAATTTCTTTATTTTATTGACGAGACAGAGAAATTAATAACATCTACCCAATTTTCGTATTTAAAGCATATTATATCTTCATTCAATGTCCCGCTTTGCATTAAACAATTAATAAAGTTAACCAAATCATTGTGTGGTAAGTTCAAAATGTAGGTAGCTTAACTTGTTTTTTTCTTTGAAATCTCAGCAATGTTTTGAAGAAAGTTAATTTTTGTTTGTATTAAATATTTACCTGAACCGAAAACTTTAGTAATAACTGGTCCTGTCGACGCTGCTGAAGGCTTTGTAGGAAGTTCTACGTTAACCATTTTCTTCACTGTAGCAGGACTTGAATAAAGCATCGTAGGCGATGTACTCACAACCGCAATGGGATCTTGCTGCACGGATTTCGCATTGTTGTCGTTTCGTTTTAACGTCGGCAGATGTTGATAGCCTTTTACTAATTCAGCAGACTTTGCTGGGATTTTTCTTAAACTAGTCGATGTTTGATTAATAGGTGTTGCTGGTGATTGTGTCGCATTAAATTGGGTAACATTGATCGATGAATTATTGAGATTCTTACTGGGCGACATGGTGATTTTCAATGGATCAACTACACTTATTGTAGCTGGTTGTAGTTTTTTTATGTTTGGATTGGTGTTGAGGGAATTTGGGGTTGTAATGCTTTTAGCCAAAGCAGTCGGTTTTGAACGATCATCATTAACAACAATTCTTCGAATTGTTACTGAATTCTTGTTGAAAACCGGCGATGATGAGAGCGATGAAGGGATATTTGGATCCTTAGCTGTGGCTGTGATATTTTTATTTATCACAGGGAGGACAATTGGTACCCCCTTGATTTGTTCTTTTAATGTTGTTATATTTTTGTTGACCACTGGTGGCGATGATGGTTTAGGATTTTTTCCATTCCATGCCATTCGCATCATATTCGCAGGACCTTTAATAGTTGATTGAATCGGATTGCTTCGGTTGCTATTATTCGGAATACCACCACGAATGGCATTTGGACCAACTGTCATTTGGCTCTTAGCGGCAACTGTATTTGGAGTGGTCTTTATTGCATTTACAAGATTCTTGGTTAGTGCTGGATTATTCCCTTTGGGACGTTCTCCACCATTCCACTGAGCGGTGTTTGGCCTTTTGATCCATTCCTCATCATTGCTACGCATAACTGTCGTCGGTTTGACACGTCGGACGCGCTTTTCTGGCGGGACCAACTCCTTTGGAAGCTGCTGAGTTGGGCGCTTGCTCGGCAGCTGAATCTTAAAGTTGTCATTGGGAAGAGGAGCTTGAGTTTTCTTCAGTGCCATTGCAGAGTTAGTAGCCTTAACAGGATTCACTCTTGCCATTGGAGGCTGGGCTGTTACAGGAGGTTGAGGTTGGTGGTTTTTCCTCGAACCTCTCTTCTTTTTTACGGTATCTCCCTGAAATTAAAAAAAAAAGTTTTCTTTGATTTTATCATAAATAGTAAACAATTAGGATTTATTCACTTATATACGATTGGCATTGATATCTTGGGCAATGCAATATCAGGATACATACAAATTAGATGCGTCGGGACGACCAAAAGCGTATTAAGAAACACTAAAGTTTTGTTTTCAAATTTTGTTCCCAAGTTGGTTGTGAGTGGACTTTAAGATTTTTTAAAGATTCATGTCTGGCCTAAACAGATAGCCCAGTCAAATTCGACAATAAATTCGCAAGTGCGATGTAGTTCTGCATTTTTGATATGTTGTTGGGGCATGTTAGAGTAGTCTGTAGCTAAGTTTGCAACTTCGAAAAACCTGTGCTCGCTGCAGGAAAAATGCAACAGTGAAAGAAACGCAAAAATCACCCCATTTTTCCGACATTTTCCTTTATAACTTTGGAAATATGCAACTTAGGAAAAAACCATCCACTTTATTCTTGTTTGTTATACAATTTTCTACAAGACCACATTAGCCTAAAATGCATGACAAATAGGTTCAGCTATTGAAGCTTACTCAAACATCACACAAGTCGCAAACATGCACCAGACATGAAGGGAGCAGAAGGATTAAGTTTTGGATCCGTCTTGGAAGAAATTGAATTTTGCAACAATCTGATGAATGTCAGAAAGATGATCTGCTCTGCTCCCTTTTCAACATGGCGAAAAAATAAACATAAAACGTCAATAAGAGAAACTATCGTCACCAATTCCAACTAGATTGTTTCTGCCCTGCCCATTTAGGACATCATAGGAAGATCCAAACAAGCTATACCTATTATATCTACAAAGTCACAAAAGAAGTACCAGTGGATCCGAAACTTAGCCGGATTACATAGAAAAGGAAGTTTATTGGCCCCGTAAGTTAGTAAGAAAATCCATTCCCAAACTGTGCACAGTACCTACATTGGAAAAGATTAACAGTTTGGAAAACTCAGCTGTATTGGGCACTCAGGTAAATACCTAGTACCTATGAGTCAAAAGGGGTCAGCAAAACGCTTTGAAGTGTATTTTTTTTTGGTAGAATCCAGTTTTGCAAACGTCGGTGCAATAGTGGTGGGGTTTGTGATTCCTTGATTTCAATTTGTAAAAAATAACGACAGATGAACTAGGAATTAATTGATCGATTTGTTGGGATGCTTTTAATCTTTTACAGCAACTGTTCAAGTAGGTCAAAATTCCAGGCTAGCTGCCTTAATGGAAAATCACACCCTGCCTACCTTTAGTAACAGGCAGAGTTAGAGTATAGCTGGTTACCCCCAAACTACGGCAATCTTATAAATACCTTACTATCTTTTGATATAATACGAATAACACCCTTATATTCAGTGCTGTCGTTTCACAAATTCCGAAAGTAGCACTTTTCATAAAATTTGGGGAACATTTTGGGAACCTGGCGAGCCTCATCCCAAATTAACGCGAAAGCGGCGCGGAACATTCGCACTGCAGGGCGAATCACAATCATAACAGAAATGAGAAATAAGAAATGCTAAATAACAACAACACTGTAGTCGGCGAATGTTCCGTGTCGATTTCAAGTTGGTTTGGGAGAACCTAAATTCTAGATATTTCATAAAATAAATATATGATCACAAATGAAAATATGACATTTTGAAGTTTAACAGAGATGTGAAATTTTTAATAGGAGCATCAATGTGAGAAATCAGGATTTAAAAATATTTTTAAACTGTAAAATACGTTTTCCATAAAATTTTTCATGCGGAGACTTAGGGAGCCTTTTTCGAGTCATAGGTAGCACAGTCGTCCTTTCCACAATAAGCCAAATGCTACTATAGTAGCCATTCCGACAGCACTGCTTATATTCTATTATTAGAATTTTTACAGAAAACTATAACTTCAACCAGCATAGTAAATTGTAGAAAATCTTCCCGCTTTAATAATACTAGAATAATTATTCCATCAAATACGGACTGACGACGACGACCGAGGAAGATGGATTGACAATTTCGGAACCATACCACTATCAGACCAAGAGTTGGGGACAAACTATTTAAATGATAGTTAACTGAATTTACAAAACTAATTAAAAAAATTATTTAAAAAAAAATCGTCAAAAAATTAGCAAAGTTACCATAAAGGCGGGAAATCTATAAATTTCTCTAAAGGCCGACCCTTTATACACAAAAAAAAAATCACAAACAAGTTTCTTTTGGGTGGGAAACTCCCTTTGCACATTTAATTTTTAACAATTTCATGAACCATTTTCAATTTGCAAACCTTACGACAAGAAATTAATCATGACCATTTTTTTATTCTTTCAATTTCATTTCCATTCAACAATAAATGGCGTAACTCTAACCAACAAATATTAATCACTCCAACAAGACAGGAGAAGTAGCGAAAAAAAAAAACAATTAAAAATTACAATCCACTATTTTTATGGGAAGTATATGTATGTATATAATGATTTATATGAGTTCTTCTCACTTCCAGCCGATATATTCTTCTATCTCTTTGTACATAATATAGCTGTCCTAAATTACATATAGTATATTTCACTTTATTTATTATTTTTAATATTACCTCTTCATCGGAGGAATCCAAAACGATAATTGAACTCATTATTTTTCAACACGATAATTTAATTTTATTGCCTTTTCTGTTTCGACAAACTTTTAGCTTGGAAAAAATGCAATTCCGTTGTGTGGAGAATTTTGTTGCAAAAAAAAAAAACAGGCGGTCTGGGATTTTTCTTCTTCGAACTGGAACTATGAACCCGAACTAAAATTGTTTCTACGTCGCGGCGGGTAGAAATAGAAAATTATTTTTTTCAATGGAAGTAATTTTTGATCGACTTCTTTCTCTACAAAAAATGATAATTGTTCTCTTTTTGTTCAGAAAATGAACAATTTGTTCGATGTTTTTGTAATTGGAGAATTTTGCTTGACATTTCGTTTTTTTTTTTTGCTGCTGTTGAGTGGTTGATTTTGATGTTATGTAGAAAAGATAAAAATGAGCGTTTTTTTGTTTGGAAGATTGTGTGAGTGCTTCAAGTATTTTTTGTAATGTTTTTTTTTTTGTGGAATGCATTTGGTATGGTGAATTGGATCATAAAGAGTGGTGAGGTAGACAAGTTGTGGCTGAACAGGGATGGTTGTATGGTGGAATTAATACGTATATATTTTACTTTTGGATTTTAGGTTTGTTCCCATTTTTGAGCAGGAATGTCAAGCTCGATTCACAATTGGCGTTTTTCTTTTTTAGCTCTAAAAAAAGCTCTGATCGATTAGAGCAGAGCTCTAATGTGGATTTCCTTTCAATAAAAAAATCAAATCTGTGAAGGGGAAATTTGATTTGTTTAGAAGAAAAGATCAAATTTTCTAAACAAATCAAATCTTTTATTTTAGAAAGATTTACACCGACTTGCACACACACTAGGAAGATTTGACATTTCTCTGGCTGTTGTTTACGTTTGGCTTTCAGTCAATTTGTTCAATTCAATTATATCCGTGGTGTAAAAGTATAAAGTTTACGTTGTTCAGTAAATATAATAAAATAAAATAAATAAAATTTAATATATGTACAGTATGTAGATAGAATTACAATAGTTTTCAGTTTTCAAAAAAAAAAAAATAAAGGATTGTGCGTTCGGGCCTGTCAAATTGCACACACATACAATCACAGAAAAAAATTTTTTTGTTTGCGTATTCCTTACAACACAAATTACAATACAAATCGTTGAAAAGAAATCGACATAAGCAGATTATGATCAGAGCAGTGATGCCAGACTTTTCCAGCTGGCATGCCCACGCAAATGAACGAAAATGCCCTTTTCGTTCACGCAGCTGTCGACAAATGCCCACGATGTTGCACACGAAATTATTTATAAAAACAAAACACAAATTATAGTAAAAATATAGTTAGCCTTTTCATTTTATTGAGTTCCAATATTAAATTAATTATTTTTAAAGCTTTTTTCGTATTTTTATATACTTACACATACATAATGTTTTATACGAAAAACTAAGTTATAACCTAAGGCATTTGGGATCCTCTTGCCAGAACATCCCTTTTCTTCAGACATTTTACTTTTGAGGAATACCAAAAACAAAATAATAATTTACAATATGCTCATCTACATATTATCAATTTACCAGCCAGCGAAACAGAAAAATACAAGAGCGATCCACACATCCGTGCAATGAGAAATAATCTACGCCTGTCAACAAAACATCGTAAACAGTCCACTTGACATTTTTTTTGACGTTTGAAAAATTGAAAATGTGTGCATTCAGTAAACGAATGGAAATGGGTTGCTTCAAAGTTTAAAAGTTTGAATAATTATGGAAGAATGGATGCATTAAAATGCAAAAATATTTTATGACAAAATTTTATAGTAAATATTTTATAAAAGGATGAAACATGGAAATGGAGATGCCACGATCTGGCATCACTGCATCAGAGCCCTCAGATTTATTTATGAAACACACTTGATCACTGAACTGTCATTTCATAGTTTTGTTAAGCCGGATCCACATCGTTGTCGTGTGTTGTGTTGTGGAGTCGTGTGTCGCTGTCATTCCATATATTTTATGCACCACAGTGCAACACAACACACGAGACAAATATGGTTATACGCATATGAAAGACATTGTAGCGATAGCGACACACGACTTCGCAACACAACACACGACACAGGTATGGTTTTGGCTTTACTGAAATACATTTTTCTTTTCTCGAAGTAGAAGCGCTACTGTCTTAGGAATCCATTTTTAATTTTGTGTATTTCTGTCGTCTGTCAAATCACTAAAAAAATAAGAGAAGTTGGCTTTGCTTAGCGTCTCCTTCGATTTGCTCGGACATTTTATCCTGAGCTAATCGATCAAGATCTAATTTAGCTCAGATGGAAAAAAGAAACACTTTTTGTGCTCTGATATGTCTGAGCTAAAAAAACAAACATAAAATTTTTGTTTGCCAGTTTCGTGATCTGCTCAGAGTTAAAAAAGAAAAACGCCAAATGTGAGTTAGTTTGAAATAACAATGATTTTTTAAGTTTTGTTCCGTTCTGTAAATAACTTAGCAAAAGAAATTAAATACGTCGCCTCGTCGCGTCGTTTTTCCAATACTACGAACTCTGGCGTATCCTTTTTTTGAAATTGGTTCGACAACTACGAGTCAGTCCAATGTGGACACCGTCAGCTTCAGTCTGTCATATTTTGAGAAGTGTGGATTCAATTCCCTGATAGAGAACAAAACTGAAGAAAAAGTCCAACTATTTTTGATATCCCAAAAGAAAACATAAAAAATCCACAATGTTTTTTAAAATTTTTAAAACGGTATTCACATTGGACTGACTCCTTTCTGACTGCTATTGACTTCACAAAAGAAAAAGTCAAAAAAATACCTAAACAATTATTTTATTTTTTAAATTTGGAGATTTTTCTTGGCATTTTCTTTTGTGAAGTAAAAAATCAGAAGAGTGAATCCAATGTGAACACCGTCATTTATCACGATAATTTGGTGCAGAAAGCGAAGAAATGTAATAAGAATATTCTTTGGCTTAACTTTGCCGCCCAAAAGGCAACTTAAAGTTGCTCACCCCAGCAACTTTTTGTTGCTTCCGATCCAATTACATTGAGCTATATGGGAGAGCGCCCACAAGGCTATTTTGTTGCGGGCAACTTTAAGTTGCTCGCGGAACTATGTTGCCGGTAACACTGAGCAACTTAGAGTTGCTTGAGCAACTTATTGTTGCCTTCAACTGTCAAAAATAGGATGCCGTGGCACGAAATGCCATTTTGTCATACATTGAATGCCAAAATGCCGTTTACATCCTTATAATTGTGTTTGGCCATTGTGAGTTCAGGATTGTTTTTTGTTCTTAAAATGATGCTGTGAGTATTTTTTTTCTTTATATTACAAAAATATAATAAAAAATATATTTTTCGCATTCAGCCAATAAATGGAAATTATGCCCTTCGCAGGCTGAGGAGGAACTGCTGCAATGACCAGACATAATAAGCCAATGATGTGACCGACAATAAATAAAATAAAAGAGTTTTGAGTGATTTTCCTTAATAATTTTCATTAATAGAAAAGCACCACTGAGTGGAACTTTGTTTTTTTTTGACACAGATTCTGTTTCCAATGTTTGATGATCTGTTTTATCTAAATGAAAAGAAATATGCAGAAAAGACTGCAGAATAAAATGAGAAGCTGAAAACGTGTTTTAAATAATAATAGGCTTCTGCTTTGCAATTTGAAAAACGAACAAGTGTGTACACGCTGAAAAATTTTATGGACATTGCTGAAATATATTTAATAAAATAAATGAGTAAAAATAAAACTTGAATTTCTTTCGACAATCCAGATCACTAAACGAAAAACGAATTGGCGTGGTTTGATTATTTGCTGGAGAAGAGTGCCAATCGCCAGAAGTAAATTTTAAGAACTCATGTATACCTAAATTTTTTTTTTCTGCAGGAAAAATCAAACTACACATTTTTTATGGAACAGTGCTTAGCACTTTCGTTTTTTTGCTTGATTTTTGGTAGAAATTTCACAGTTATTTTATTTTAGATAATTTATAAAAGACAGTTATACAATTTTTTGGCTACACCGTGCATATTTCTTTAACAAATAAAATTCCATTTAAAAAAAAACTTTACCTGAATTGAACTTAGAAATTGAACACCAAAATTTAAAAAAATTCTTCAGTTTTATTTTATTTGAACACATATAAATATCTTTTACCTATAATATGTTTATCATATTCAAGTATACATTATATCAATAAACTTTAAGCAACTTGTTAAAGGCAACACATTAAAAGGTTCTCCCAAACCAAATACATTCGCTATGCAGGGCGAATCATTCATAATGATAACAAAATTGACAAATAAACAATGCTAAAAACAAAAAAAAAAAACTACAATAGGCGATTGTTCCGCACACCTTTGAAGGACGAATCATTCACAATGATAAGGAAAATCAGAAATAAACAATGTTAAATAACAACAAAAATTGCCTTCGGCGAATGATTCGTGCCGTTTTCGCGTTGGTTTGGAACAGCCTTTTAATCTTGAATATATGTTTTCTATAAAACTATCATTTTGCCGTTTGAAAATGTAGCATCGATTAAGGATCAATATTATTAACTCAATTGATACATGGAAGTATAAGTCTATAGGGTGTTCTACAGTCTCCGTCCCAGACGAAAACCATGGGTTCATGAGGTCAATTATATGTATATTTCTAGTTTTTGCTTCCTTTTAGACTGCAACCGGTTTTTGATTTTTTTCTTTTTGTATTTACACTAGATTAGTTAGCAGTTTTTACTCAACTTACAATTTTTTTCTAAGTGTCCATTCCATCTATTTCAAGGAATAATATTTTTACAAAAACATGTTATTAAGTACCTATCAGTTTTTCTCTTTTATTATAAAAGACCAATTTGTTTTCTTAAAAAAAAATCTTATTTAATTTTTTTGTAACAATAATTTCAATTACATAATATAATAATAATAAAATTATTTAAAAAATTATAAAAAAAAATTGTATTCATCTATTGTGAACTTTTATAGGTAATCGAAGATTTCCTAGATTTGTGCCAATTGAAAATCACGTTAGATTTTATTCGAATTTTAATTTTTGACACAAACGAGGTGAATTTTTTCAAAATAGGAATAAGTTGCAGTAAAATTTAATCGTAATTTGAATCACAAAACGGATTTACTAACTTTCCAAATAAGTAGTTAGTTCTTGTTTTTCATAACAAATCCCTTATTTTAAAGTAAGTAAGTTTTTTTTTTAATATGTATCTAATTTTTCAGAATTATGATCAAACCGTTTTTATGAAAAAGATCGTTGTGCTTTAAAAAAAAATAATTAAAAGATTCTTTGTATTTTAGATCTTCTTTTAAAGCTATTTACATGCATAGTTACTACTGTATTTCACCAATCAGTAAAAAAAAATAATTATTTTTATATACCAATTAAATTAATTTTTATTAGAATAACCTCTCAGTACCTTATTTAGTCGCTTACGTTATTTGTTTCCGTTTACTGTACCTCATGCCAATATCCAAGTCCGTGGTATTATTTTTTTCACCACAGCAAGGGAGACGTTTTTCTTTTCTTATTTAAAAAAAAGTAACTGACCACAAAAAGAAAAGACACCTTGGTAGAATACACTCCCCCTTCCGTTCATTTTTCCATTTCCATTACCATCACTTTCAATTCCTTAATGTGTGGCGTTAGATACATACTTGATCGATATGACAGGCAAAGTGCAAACAAAGATGCAATTTCTTCTTCTAACACCAATCTTAACTTTATTAACACCGCACTTAACTGATAAGCCTTTATGAATATTAGTGAAGTACCATATTGTATCACACATAGAGTAACATCTTAATCTAACCACTTTGAACTATTATAAATTGTTTATGTATCTTTGGCTCACAATAGAATTCTAAAGCCAAAGTGATTAATCTAATTCGATTGATACTTTTTTATTACACATAATATACATAACTGAGGTAAAAGTATCTGCAAGGCATACTCACCATGGGTTCCACACTCATACGAGTATATAAAAAAGTATATAAAAATATAAAACAAGCAATAAAACGGGCAAGGGTTGTTTTTTTTTGTTTCTTTTAATTTTCAACCGGAAGTCTCCAACTAACTCCATGTTTTCCCGCATTTTATATGTAATTGAATTGCATTTTGGTCAGTTTGCTGTTGTTTTGTTTTCTGGGCAACAATGATGCTGTAGGGTAAATAACGTTACATTTGCATGAAAAACTTGATGTAAGTTATTTTAGTTTTAACTTGATAATATGCATTTATGTACCTTTATTTCTAATGAATTAACTACTATACTTAAAAACTTAAAAAAAAACTTTAAGTTAAAAACTTTATTAATTTAAATTTGTTTAAATCAAATATCAAATTATTAAAAAACGATATTTTGTAAATAATTGTGCAACTGATGGTGTTAAGAGTTTCTTGAACTTTTAAAAACAATAATGATCTTACGATTGTCGTTTGTTGATCAATGAATGACTTGTGGAAAGTGGATCGATGGAAAGTTCAGGATTTTGCTTAGCTTATCACGATAGCTTTGAACAACAATTTGAACGCGTTAAACTTTTTAAAAAGTTCCTCAGTAAAATATGCTTTGTACGTATGAGTGAGATAATGCGAAATGCGAACGGTCACGAATTTTGACACTTCATTCATATTAGTGGTCGCTGAGATTTGTGAATTCTCAAACAACATAAACTAGTAAAATTTGAAGGTGATGTAAAACGCTCACGAACTGTTTATAAGACGGTTTGCGTTTTGATGTTGTGGATCACTAGTTTATGTTTGACAGTTCGCAGAAGGTTTGTTGTTGGTGGCCTAGCAAAATATTAAATTGCAAACATTTTAAATTTAAACATTTTTGTACGCAGTTTTTTTTTTATTTTAATTCCAAAAAGGTAGTCAAAAACTGAAGTCATTTTTATATATGCAAATAAAACTGTTGAAGTCATGGTCGATTTTGAATGAAACATCGTTCAAATTCACTCAAACATGAATTTTTGCCATTTATGAAGTGAATTTGTACGTGGAAACGTCACAATTTAATCGCGAATGGAATTTAGTCAACATTTTAATCCAATTCGCACACAGCCTAATCAGCCCTATTCTGCCTTTGTGAGACTCACAGTCACAGGTTACAATTTTTTGTGAGGTTGTTTACGGTAACAATTTCGAATTCTGTGAAAGATCTCATAAGAAATTTCACAAGGACAACGTGAGTATTGTGATCTGATTTTTATGAGGCGAGTTCACTACGCGTTATGAGGTTATTGTGACTTATGAGGCATCAATGCAAGATTGCCAAAGTAAGGCTGTTAGACAAATTTCATTATAAATTGGTACCTTGTATGACGTCCAAGCACATTATGTGAGTATAGATAAGATAAGAATATCAAACTTCGATAGATTTCCCTAAATTAATAACTGTATTTCCTTGCCACTGATCCGATACGGATCGACGATCTTAATACGAAAACAAATTAATCACAGAAATAACATAAACTCCAGCTTTGCTTTTGGATTTTCAAATCTAATGTTAGGTCCGTTTCTTTAGTTTAAATTTCTGTTTCAGTGCATTTATGTGAATTTTATTCCAAAGCCGTTCCCGCCGTCGTACCCGTGCTCAAAAATTTGTCAGTTTTTGACGAAATACAACGCTCACGAGAAAGTAAATATTTTCCCCTGCCGGTGATTTACTATCTGAAAAATGTCTTTGGGCAGAAAATCACAGCGCAGACAAATTTCATTTTGAGAGTTAAAGAATGAAAGCCATAACATCGTGCCGTACTTTGTCTGGCACATTAGGTAATACGGAATTTGTGTGATTTCCAGAGCACTCAAAAACTTTATTAGTAAATTGGCTACGAATGACATATTCGTGCATTGTACGAATCCGAAATATACGTTTTTTTTTTTTTGTAAACGTATTCCATTGCTCAAAGGTGTTTTCGTTTAGTGCGTCGCAGCGCGCACCGGCTGAAAAAACAAATTTGTCAATTGTGTTAAGTGACCGAGTTACATAAGTGAACTTTGTAAAAAATAAGTAAGTATTAATTAGAAATTATTAATTGAGAGAAACAAACAAATATTAACAGTCGTTTTTTTTATAAGAATAACTTCATACTCCATTAGTGAAAGTTACTAATCATTAGCAAAAAAAAATTATTCGTGATGACTCTCTGCCCAACCAAATAAAAAGAAACTGTGTGAACTTTTCAACTGATTAACATTTTGCCGGAGAATTTTATATTGCAAATTAGCTCAGTGAATGCATGCTCGCTCTCCGCACGGAAGGATACCAGTTCAAATCCAGGTAAGTAAAACTTGACATTTTTTCAATTAAAATATAATAATATAATTTCAGAATTAAGGGAAAACCAGCAGTCAGTCAAATTAGTACAATATACTAATAGCACTGTAAAATGTATGAATAAATAACAAGAGCATTGGTAAACATTACAATACCATAAGTACAATATACGAATAGCACGACAGCATTGGTAAATATTACTACAATAACATTAGTATAATGTACGAATAGCACAGTATAATGTACGAATAAATAACGAGAGCATTGGTAAATATTAAAATACTATTAGTACAATATACGTTTGTTTTTGTACAAATACGAATTAAATATTCGCGTTATGTACTAATATATGTCCATTCTACGAATGCTATTCGTGGCTGAAAACCACGAATAAAATTCGTAGAATGCACGCAGTTATTAGTAATATTTACACACGAAAGTTTTTCAGTGTATGTTCAGGGCACACTCTATGAGCTCAGAATAAATCAACCGAGGACCGAGCATTTACAGTTAAAAGCTGAACACAGCAAATGTCAACACAAATTAATGGAAAATGGCAGATTGATGAGGCTGGTGGTCGTTCTGGTGCAAGATGTAAATATTAAATAAATTACTATTAGAATAAATAATTTCATGAATTAATCATTTCAGGGCGCTTTAAATAAATGAAACCTATGACCATTTACCTTAATTTAATGTAAGTTTGCTTGAATGTTATACCAAATTTTCTCATGTGTAAAATATGTTCAATTTATTTTTGTAAATAAAAGATCCCATGAAGAAGATGGCAACCACCGTCGAAACGTCAGGAAAGGAAATGTAATTGTTTCATTAACAAATCATTACGACCAAAACAGCCGAAGGAGATACATTTTTAAATCTCAAACAACTATAACATTTTCCTTATAGCAACATCGCAGTAGCAGTGTTTTTTGAGAGAGTGCATAGCCACTCAGCAAACTATTACACGGAAAACACAAACAAAATTCTTTATAATAATTTGTTTTGTTATTGTTTTGCGTATAAAATGTTTGCTGAGTTGCTAAACACGGCTAATGTAGCAATCCTCATCATCACTTTTGTCGAATAACAATAAATCAAATGCTTGTTTGATTCTTTTTAATTTACCCATTTCAATAATTTTGTTTACTAGTTTGTGTTGATGAGAAAGCAGAAGCAGAAATACAGCACTAAATAAAAAAATATCATTAAGAAGGAGGTGACATCATATGATACTCAAAAATGTATTTCAAAAATAAATCAGAGCACTCAGATCACGCTCGGTTCAGTGTATGTTCAGAGCATGCTCCGGACTCTGTTCAAAGTTGCGATTCTGAACTAAAAAAGAAAAACGCCTAATATCTCATTGAACAAACTGAATCAGAATGATAACAATAGCTGTGTTTTAAAATCTTTTATCGGAATCTGGATCTAAATTAACTTTTACATGTAAATACAAAGAAATTTGGGATCCTACTTTCTATCTGGATCTATTTCAAGATCCAAGAATAAGTTTTAATTCTCAACACCAGATGTCCATTTTGATTCGTAATTGTTGTCAGCACTGCTAAAAAAAAAAAAAACAAAAAAAGTGAAATGTCAAAAAAAAAATGTAAATAAGACAATTTGTATTAAATTTTGTCCACAAAGATATAAAAACATGAGCCAAAAAGAAAATAAACTTAACCCTCATATTAAAAACGGAGCTAGCAGCGAGATATTATTAACTCGTAGATTAGGAGTAAGATTTCTACCACCTATGAGCTAGCTAAACCAACAAGAAAGGTGGTTTAGCGAAGGGTTAAATAAGAAAAGTAAATAAGGGAGCGTCGGTCGGCAACAGTGAGACACTTTTTTTTCAAGACTATCTTAAAAGTATTCCGAGTAATTATTTGACTTTAATTGCGTTAGATAGGTTTATTATTTGTGCTGTTAATTGCATACTTAAAATTAAATTTGCCTTTACCAAAAAAAAAAAAACAATTAAAATCAAAATGGCCGAGTACCTCCTTTGTCTCACTGTTGGTAAACTTACTCCAACAGGACAGTCCTTCCCCAACAGTGAGACAACTCCAACAAATATTTTAATAAAAAAAGTTTTGATTGAGAAACATTTATATTTTATTATGCAACAAAGACTTATGAATAAAAATAACCAAATAAAAATAAAAAACGAAAATTTAAGTTAAAAAAAATGTCTTCAGTGACAAATAAAAAGATAATAAAAAAATTGGTTTCATTATTCATAAAATAAAAATGAAAAATTTAGCGCACTTCTATTTGGTCAAATGTGATTCCAAAATGGATACTGGATTGTTGCTGACTGGTGTGGCCGCAAGGAATCGGCTCTGGGATCATAGGCACTATTTCACTGATTGCAACGGGATTTTTTCTCATTGTTGGTAAATCGCCGAATGTTACAGCCGAGTTAAGCCCTATTTTTATTAATATGGCTGTAAGTATTTTATTTCTTTTGTAAGTTAGTTTAGTAAACATATGTTTTTTTGAAGACGAATAATCTGGACTTAATAACCTATAAAAATCTCAAATTAAGTAATTATTCTACTGTTAACTCGTAATCTTAAAAACTAAGAACACGTTTTTAATATTATATATACATACTAATAATGCAATTTTTTATTTTACTTCAACTACATTTTCCATTTTTTTTTTTTTGTTGGTTTTTTTATTGAACTGAAGTAGGTTTATACAATTGGCTCTTAATTCTAATTAACATTATATAACATTGGTATTTGAATTTGTTTTGGCACATAAGGGGACTAATTTTATACATTGTTTTTATTTTTATTAAAATTATTTGAAAAATTGTCTTTGAGTGTTATTTTTTGTTTACATGTCAAAATTGAAAACGTCAAAAGAACTCAGGAATACCACAATCGAAAAATGACTGTAGAATATGGATCGTTTTATTATAACAGGATGATCCATATGGACCTTAGTCGATAATAAAACGTGGCTTAAGTTATATACCCACTCTTTCTTTCCTTATTAGTCATGTATTCCCATCTTTTTTCTTCACTTCAAATATCCGTCGCAATGCTTCATGTCTTTCGTTATTTTACCGATATTTCTACAAACAGTGCCCTATAGTGAAATAGCCAGTTGCATTCATCCCCTTAAACAATTCAACGGTAAAGGCTCTCCCAAACCAATGTAGCGTAATGGTTAGTGCGTTCGACTGTCACGCTGGAGGTCTGGGATCGCTTCCCAACCTCGTCCACCTAAAAAAACTTAAAAGTTTTTTTTCAGGGCTACTGCCTCTTGCGAGGAATTGACAAATCCTCCAAGAGTATCACTTGTCACGAATAAGTGCTTCTCGTCTAGCCGTTCGGATTCGGCATAAAATTGTAGGTCCCTTCCATTCCTGTCGAAAGGCGCACACATGAATGGTTGCGAGTTGTTAGTCACTAGGCCCTGGTTCTTCATGAGCCGTTGTGCCACCCGATTTATTTTTATTTTTTAAACCAATGCGAAACATTCATTGCGGCGAAGAAACATTCGTCAGTCAAAATTAATTCATATGTTTCTCCGCCGCGTTGGTGTGGGCACAACCATGTAAATACATTTTGACATGCGAATGTTTCTTCGCCGCAACGAATGTTCCACATTGGTTTGGAAGAGCCTTAATACTCGCACTTTTAGGAATGCCTATCAGTTTGTCCTTGAGCCCAACTTCGTACGCACTGTTAAGTACAGAGACTCTTTATTTAGTCGTACTACATGAATATGGAATGCTCTACCCAGCCCAATTTTCCCCTCCCATTGTGATTTACAGACATTCAAAATCAAGGGGGGTATTCAGTCATTTTAGAGCTGTGTCTAATAGCCTTTTCACACCAAACCCAAAACGCGGTTTCCGGCAATAGGTTTACGAAAACCTGAAAGGCGTTCACACCGAAAATGTACAAGTTTTCATTTGACATTTCCTTTTTTTTTTGCTTAAACTCAAAACGAAGAAGGACCGCGCCGCTTGAATATTTGCAGTGCCACAGTAAAGTGAAAAAATCAAGTGTTTTATGCGAAATTAAAAGACCATTTTTAAATATTGTAAGTTAAAAAAGGAAATGCAATGAATCCTGATTCGTTACATTTAATTTATTTCTTAACCGATCAATTTCACGTAGTAGTAAGGATGCGCGACACTGCGTCGTGGTTCCTTGCGTTCCAGCAGAAAAAATATTTTTTTAACTGGCAGCAACCCGCCAGCTATTTATATGACGAGGTATGTTTGTTTAGTTTATCTTGCAAATCCAACATGCTTTCGACAGGTTTTATTTAAAACTTGTGTTTTATCAAAACTTGTGTTTTAGTCTATATTATACTTGTGTTTTAATCTATATTATTGTAGCAGATCAAAGGGAAAATGTCATTCTATGACTTTTTTCTAATTTCTTTAATTAGAATGCTAGAGTTTTGAAATTTTTTGTTGAATAGATAATGAAATTCTAAGAATCTTAATAGTTTAAGGTTTTAATCTTTCTCTTACTGGTATGAAGATATAAATTATTTTAAACATTTTATCTCAAAATAGGCTAATTTCAGGAGAGTCCGCTAAAAATTTGAATTATACATGGTTGCAAAATAAATAAAACCAAATTAAAGTTGTCTTATACAAATTTTTGATTTTGCAGAGATTTTGAATGTAGGAATTTTTGGAAACAGTCGGAAAACCTACTCAAATAAACTGATTTATATCATTTAAATTTGCACCTTGTTTTATTTTAAATTTTCACCAATATTATTTAATTTTCATGTTTACAACCCCAACCTATCGATCATTTTGATATAGAACACATGTCTTACGCATATAAGCTTAATATCCTTATACATATCGAGATTTTTAGATCGCCAAAGAAGTTTCACTTCTGCCACGAGTACTAAGTTACACGCGCGCTTTTTTTTTCATGCACGTGATGTGTAACAAAAGTTAATATAAACTAAGGTTATTCTTTAATCTGCCTTTGTGAGAATAAAGTGTTTTTTTTTACAATGGTGGCTAAACATCCACTGCTTAATCCTTAACTTAAGAATTTTTCCATTTTTTGATCATTTGAGGATTGAGTTTCGACCAATGAAAAACATAACATAACTTACTGTACTATACCTTTTATAAAAAGTACAATTTTTTAATTAAAACCGAATAAAAAGTAGGTTTGGTAATTTTCAATTTTCTCAAAAACTAGAAGATATAAAATCATCTAGTTTTCATTTTTGAATGAAAAATTAATTAGAGCAACGAATTGAAGAAAAAAAAATAATATATATATATACTTAAAACTTTTTTTTTTATCTTTTTTTACCCAAATTTTGAGTTTACAACCCGTTTTCAAAACTGGCTTAACTACATAGGCCTACTTTTGTACAAAAGTGAGAAATAGATATCTATTCTTAAGACACCTGCTTGCAAAAAAACAATGGAAAATTGTGAATGGTGGTTTAATTTACGTGTCAGAACAATTTTAATATGTTGTTTTGTAAGCATGTTTCATTAGCGAGCATTTTAATTTCTCACTTTTTTACAAAAAAACGTAGGTCTATGTAAGGCTTTAATTTGTGTGTCAGAACAATTTTCGTATGTTTTTTTGCAGGCATGTTTCTTTAGCGAGCATTTTAGTTTCTCACTTTTGTACTTTTGTACAAAAGTAGGTCTATGTAGTTAAGGCTTTAGAAGGAAAAGCAAAGGATGTGTGATAACGATAAGATTAGATTTGTAAATCCAGGTCCAAGAAAACAAAGATGGACCTTGAGTTGTTTTTTGTAATAAATGTATTTTTGAATTCAATTCCAATCAGAATTGGATTTGGGCGAAAATAAGAGGCAGCTAATATTTTATATCACAACTCAAACTCTGCTCTGAATAAACAAAAAAACACATGTTTGTATAAATTATATTCAACTCTACCACAGTTCCAATAAGATCCACAAATTCTAAACATTCCAAAACTACCTTAAATCCACGAATACATATTCAAAACAAAATCTGCACTGACATTTCTTTTATTTCCATTGCCCACCTAACTTCTAGATAGGGAAAGAAAACAAAAACATAAACAAAACTACTTTCATGTGCGCGACCATCAGTGCAAATGAGACAAACACACTATCCCAACAATGCAGCATCTTCCGTCCATTTCATTCGACTGCATTTAAAAAAGTTGTCATGGATTTTGTTTGACAGTTTAGTTTATGAAAGCAACCAAATATAATCTTGGAACGGATCTGAAAAAAAATCTGTGTGCGAAAATCAAGCAATGGGCCCGGACCGTGTTTGTTAATTTCTCTAAATAAATTTATTTCTACCTTATTTCACATTGGATTTAATAAAAATAAAAACAAAGTGTTCTAAAGACATAAATACATCCATCATAGAAATGGATCTACTTGAACGAAATCTATGCGAAAGCGTCGAAATTCCTATACAGAAAGTGTGAGAAAAATAAAAAAAAATATTTTTTTCATTACTCATTACTTTCTTATTCCAATTAGAATTATGTGTCTTGAGTGTTCTTTAAGTATTCTGTCCCTCTGTATTTAAATGTATCATTAAAAGAACGTTGTAAATTGTAATTGAACAAAACAACAAAAAATTAAAAATCGATACTTATTTAACAGTCTTCCCCCTTCTATTTCTTCTCTTTTGTCGTCGACCAAGTTTTTTTTGCTCATTTCTTAGCTCATTTAATGCAAAAATTGAAAACACGAAGAAAAATAATGTCACGTCGAGCGAATTTAATTGGAATATGCGGGGTCAGCAGCCTCTGCATTTTATTGCTGATAGCTACGACCCAGCACCGTCCGCTTCCGGCATCGGAACATCAACTTACAACCATGACGGAGACCTACAATCAATCCGTTACCTTGGCCGATGTGTTTACCAACCAGAGGGCGAAAATCGCCACGGAAATGGAGAACTTTGAATATCCATCGGGGCGATTTGGTGTAGATGCCGAGAAACTGTCTGAATTGACTCCAGAAATGGGTGGTCAGCCAGTTCGAAGTGTTGTCATCACCACTTGGCGTTCGGGGTCGACTTTCCTCGGTGACATTCTTAATGCCATGCCAGGAAATTTTTATCATTACGAACCGTTGTTGAACTTTGACATTCGACGAATTCGTGGTCCTCCGGATGAGAAAAAGGCCATTGGTATGCTAAAGAATCTCCTTCACTGTGACTTCAACGAAATGGGAGAGTATTTGGAGTACGGCAAGGACCACAAGTATTTGTTTGAGCATAATGAACGGCTGTGGGCTCAATGCAAGGAGTATCCACAGTTTTGCTGGAAGCCGAAGTTCCTAACACCTTTTTGTAAACTATTTCCTCTGCAGAGTATGAAGGTGGTTAGGTTGCAATTAGCACTGGCTGAGCAGCTACTCGAGGATAAAAGGTAAGTTAATAATAATTATCTTAAAAAAGATTAAGTATATTTGTATATTAAGTTTACAAAGCCTTTTAAGTGTTTTTTCCCATTACTTTGAATTTCACTTGGGAGCATTTTTGGCACTTTAATCGAAAATGACAATTTAGTTCTACCTATTGGTTTTACTATGTAAAAAAATGTCTAAGCTTTGTGGTTCCGATAAAATAACAAGGTCGGTACAATTAACCTAAAATACTGATTAGACAGCGCTACAGTTAAAAAATTGATAAGAGCATGGAGAATTACAGGCTTGATAATTATTTAATAAAAAAACACAATATAAATACCTGTTTTGTTCATATTTTTTTGTAAGCAGGTATGTGCATAAGGTTAGTCAAAGCGTTCATAAACAAAAAATTTAAATCGCAAAGCGTGATGTAGTTCTGATAGGTCCTGTTTGGGTAGTCTGTACCCAACTTTGTAGATTTTGAGCGCAGTGATCACCTGGAACTTACAAAATTGTTCCATTCAATTTGTCTATACATATGGAAGTATTGTTGACTTAAAGAGTATTTCAAGATGAAATCCAACAACAAAACAAAAAAAAAAAAAAACCGTCTGATGTCAAATGAAAGTTTTTGTGGGCTCCAAATCAATAATTAATGTTCTTCCAGCATGTTCATCAGAAAAGCAATATTAAAAGAAATAAGATAATCGTTCATTGAATATAGGTAGTTTAACCTATATTCAATGTTATTTGCTAAAATGCATACCAACCTATTTTTTTTAATTATAAAGGAATACCTATAAACCTACATGTATAAAAAAGGGTGTTTGAGCGTTTTTTAAATTCTGATTTTTGCATCAGCAAGCAGAGATTTTTGGTAGCTTCAAAAATGTAAGTGAACTAGGTACTTTAACACGTTCTGAAAGCTAATTAGGTGCCCAACAATAAAACTAAGTGATCCAGTACTTTTGGAAATAATTAATATGTCGGTTCCTTTACTGTGAATTTATGTGCATTTTAGTCCGAAGTTCTTTCAATTCCATTTTTTGTATATGGACTTGAAAATTTCTCAAAAAGTATCCAACCGATTTTCATAAATTGTATATGGTTGAAAAGTAGGGTGGTCCTTAAAAAAATCATTGTCTTATTTTGAATAACGCACCCCCATAATTTTAGCTCACTTTATTAACGTTAACCAGGCCCTCAAGTTGTCTGAAGTTTTATATGGGGAATCCCATGTATTTTTGTGCATCCAACTGAAAAAATTCATAACTTTAGTAATGATTGATAAAGAAAATTTAATTTTTGCACACATGTAGTAAATTTTGTCATGTTTAAAAAATTTATTAAACAAAAATTTACAACATTTCTTAAAATTAAATATTATACTTTTTAACTTTTTTTTTCCATTTTAATTTCGCCTGTCACGAACTACTGCAGTTGTTCTAAATTTAATTGTTGACTATTGATCAAGATCGCTTCTTTAAAGAAACCACATTCAAAAATGTATGTTAAAAATAGAATTATTAAATACCTATTTAATTTTATTATTTTATTTAATGAGGAAAAAAAATAAAATATTATAAAAGGGTAAAAGTTAAAATACATATGTTGAAGTTTTAAAATTCGAAAAAAAAATTACATATTTTATTTATAACTTGTAGATAGATAATTTCATTTAACAACAAACAATAAAAAAAAAATAGATTTAACCATGTAGTTCAAAAGAAAAAATATAAAAACTAAAAAAAGCTGAAGTAATACTACATATTTATAAATCTCAAAAATGGAAATAAATCATATATATTTTAACAATAATTTTGAATGTGGGTTCTTCAGTAGTAACTATAAAACAAGACCCAACAAAAAAATGAAGAATAACTTCAGTAGTCCGTGAGAAAAATAATAAAAGGTAAAAAGTACTGAAGGCACGGGTTAATGGACTCCAACACAAATTTTTTTGATGCAAAACCTTTTTTTTGTAATCTCAATTTTCATTTGGGGTGCCATTTTCGAAAAAATGGGTTTGGGAAATAACGGACACCCTAATGGACCTACATATTTAGAATTAGGAGGACCTGAATCGTATGAGTTTTAAATTAAATTTTGGTTAATACATTGCATAAAAGGAGGCATTTTCACAGAAGCCGTTCCCTGCTAATAACATTATGATATCTGTAGATAACCCTCATTTTCCCTTCCATTAATTTAGAATATTCTGTAAACAATTCATAAAATTATCGGTACATATCAGTACCTTTAACAATACAAACAAAAAACAAACGAAATAGCATCACAGGTCACATTAAGTTTTTTTGTATGCATTATTTCTCAATCTCAATCTTGGTAAAATTTTTTCAAGGTATCAAAAAATAGAAAACAAAATTACAGCATTTCGTATTATCAACCACCAGAAGTTAAATTTCAATAGAAAAATAAAAGCAAAATGAAATGAAAATGAAAGTTATGAAATGAATTTTACTTTTCTTTCTTTGTAAACAAATTTTTTTCGTAAAAATCCACTTTATGGAATAAAATGTCCGTTTTTTTTTTAAATAAGCTCATATATATGTAGCTGTACAATAAAAAAAAAGTTAACATTTTTCAAGGGAATTCTCACAATACAAATTATTATTGGGGCGTTTTCATAGTGGTTTCGCTAAACTCATGTTTTACTTAAATACAATTTAAATAAATTCAATTATAAAAATGTATTCCAATTCGATTTCTGTACTTATCAAAATAGAAGTTTATTAAATTATTAAACATAGAAATAGGGCATTGGCAAAAATTAAAATAAATGTTTAGGATATCTTTTAAGTTTTAACTAATCATCATAGTTTAAAACGACTATGAATACGGCCCATTAACTTTAAAAAAAGAGTTTGAGAAGATTGTCTACCTCTGATACAAGTTAAAGGCAGTTTTTCGAAATGTCATCAATTGACTCTACAGCTTTCTTAATGCCTTATGTCGCAGCATTAGAAATAACATTGGCCAAAAAAAGTATGCACTTTACAGATATTTAAAAATATTTTTTGAATATTTGATACGTTTACTGAGCGCCAAGATATTGGTTAATGCATAACCACACTAAAAAGCCATAAAAAAGAGAAAATACTAAGAGAATGTATTATGTTAATAAGTGCACTGCATTCGTTATTTCATTTCGCTTTTTTTTTAATTGGAAAAGAAGGAAAAAATTAAATGTGTGAAATCATTTTGCGAATTTTGACTGATTGCAAAGGAATTTTGTTTATGTTTCTATGAATACTGAGATGCGTTTGAAATGTCAAACAAAACCTAGATTACGTGTGGCTTGAAATAATGATTTCAATACGACATCCATGTCTATAGTTTATTGAAAAAAAATAGTTAATTGAAAATACTGCTAATAGAGTAAGAGCCCAGGTCCGCCAAGCATACGTTATTTTATCAAAGCTAAGATTTTTCATGCGAACAGGTACTATGATAGCTAAGAACAAATGGATACTAGAATCTTCAAACCGGGTGCAAAAAAGAGGTAGCGAGTGTGAAAGTTGCATACAAATGTTGCAAAATTGCGTTATTTTATCAAAGCTGAATTTTTGACATGTCTTAGGGGATGGTGTCATTAACTTTATTGGACACTTGCCAGACATCTACAGTGGGGCCTAACGTGAGCCAGACACCTAAAATATGTCAAACTAATCGTGCTCAAGCCCCCTAAGCTCCCCTGCGTACGCCACTGCACCCGACCTTACTTTTTTTTTTTTTAAAACACCGATAGCTTTTTTTCAAATTAAAGCGTACGTATAAATGTAAGTCCAGAACTTAATATGTACCTACGTAGTTTTTACAAAATACAAACTAAATAATTAAAAAAATGATTGCACATTTTGCATAATAGTTTTGTCTATTGCAATATTTTTGTTTTTTCTATATAATGAACACGTGAAACATATATGAAAACGCAAGTTGGACATATAAGATAAGAAAATTACGATCAAGACAGCTTATTAAAAAAAATTTAGCTTCAGCGGGACGCTTTATGAAAAGAAAAATTCTCATAGATATCATGCTTAAGATAGAAGAGAATAACAAAATGTCAGCTTTCTAACGGTGTTGAATATCAATAAAACTTAAATATAAGAATTATAGGATTGTCAGTAATTGGACCTTACTTAACGAAATTTGTAAACCTTTCCCCCACTTATATTTAGAACAAATTGTGAACATTTTATACAAATTGGTACAGTAATTATTGAGTCTATTAGGAAAACAACATTAAATTATTTAAATTGCATTTTATACACAAGAATCTTAAAACTACTAAGAAGAAAAACAATACAAAACAAATATTTTTGTAAGTTCTTCTTCCTATAGTTAGCAAAAGCGAAGCATTGTATCGGGTCGGTTAGTTTCAAATAAAATGAGTGTGTTGTTAGATAAATGTATTCATTTGCATAATCGGTCAAAAGTTTATTTTAAACGATATTAACATCCGTATTCAATTTATCACTTATCGCGAGCAGATGTCATTTAGTTAAACACACCGTTTTGGCAAAAATAAAACATTAATTTGTCTAGTACTTCTTGGAAAACTTGAAAATTTTTTTTTTGTAAATATCGAATAGTACATAATATGTATGTACATAGGTACGAATTGTTTAACTGAACCTTGATACAAAGAAAATATAACTTTTTACATTGATATAATTGAGTTAGGAGTTAGTTTGAATGCAAAAAACAGAAAATAGCTGAAAAGGCACAATAAAATGCATACTATTTGGAATCAGGAGGACCTGAATTGCATTTGTTTTAAACTGGATTTTCGATTAAACTTTGACAAAAAAAAAATTTCCACAAAATCCGTTCCCTGCATTATGCGCTATTAACATTATTTCTTTCTTTCATTAATTTTGAATATTCTGTGAATAATTTATAAAATCATGAGTATCAGTGGCACACCCTTTACAATAAAAAAAACACGGTTTAACATAACATGACAGGTCAAATCATGTTTTCTTATTATACATTATTTAAAGAAAAAAAGGTTAAAAAACTTTAAAGTTTAAATTTGATTGATTTTTATAACACCTTCTGCAAAAGAAAAATACATAATTTAATAAGAAATTCAATAAACAATTTGCCATAATCATTTTATTTCGAATTAAAAAAATGTGCTATTAGAATAATCAATTTATTTGCATAATCGGTCAAAAGGTTATTTGAAATGATTTTTATAAGTTTCTCAAATCAATCCAAATGTATTCAAATTATCACCTATTAAGTATTTTATTCAAATTTTTTTCAGAAGTCTCTTCACTTCATTCGACCGCGAACCATTGTCATCCAGTTTTGCAGCCTGAGGCACATTTCAGACACGCCTGGCAGAACGCTTTCTTCTACCAGTTGGCACATGTGAAAGATTCCATAAGATCTATAGTCCCAACGACCGGTTAGCCGGTTGCCGGGTATTTGTAAAATGGTTCAAAGGGTATGGGCGCCCTGACTTACGGCTTCCTTCTAGCGTAAGACAAGACTTTCACTGCCGCTCTCTCACTCTTCTATCATCAAATCCGGAGCGGAAATCCAGAAAGAGATTTTGCTATTAAGAATTAGCTACCCCACCCATCGAAATCTATCGAGCTCCATTTTTGCCATTATATCTGCACTTCAAAGGCAAAATAATAATTATCTATACCATTCGATTATTATTATTTGTGGCATTATTTATTTTGAACTTATAAATCGATTATTTTATCGATGTTACGGCCTGAGAGGTTCCACTTATGAATAAGCTAATAATTTTATCTTTAGCATTATTGGAGTACCTACTTCTACTTGTTAACATAATTTTAAATAGTAGGTACTCATGAAACGTGTTAATGCATTCGATGAATTCATGTGTATGCATGAGGGTCCTGTTTTGTATATCATAAGATATATTTTAAATATATAAACATTAATACAGATTTTGAAGTGAATCTTTTAAGTTGGAAATGTTATGCTTTGAAAATGGTTGCCATCAAACATAGAAAGGTTTTATTAATATGGACTTATAGTATCCTTATACACGGTGAGCTGGCTAGAAAACAAAGTTATTAATTCGTACAAGATTGATTCTTTTAGAAAAGGATCATTCAGTGTAGCTAAGCACGAATATGCAATTCAGAGGCCTAAAGTTGCGGTGGGGGCCAAACATGGATTCTGGGTATGGAAATATGTTTAGTTTATCATAATAACATGACCATAAATGACAGACGGCGAGTTTCCAGCTTTTTGGGATGATACCAATGTCAAGAATCTTGTTGTAGAATTTTAAAAGTCTGCATTTGGCTGTTTCTGGAAGGATCTTTATTATTGGGTATGAAACCCGATCCCTACTAGGGGTTTTGCCTTTTAACTTGGAAAGACAGCTTTCAAGTTCAGTTTTCGATATGATTGGATTGAAGTGATAAATAATTAATATTGACAGCTAAATTTAAATCCGTTGTTTTTTTAATTTTGAAAGCGTCAGAGAAGGATTCATCTTTGGAAAGATTTGACCATGTTTTAGCGAAAAGGTTGCTTATTCCGGAGGGTGTAGTAGTTTGTTGATCTTGTTCTGAGATGCACATTATAGAGTGACATGTGTAGATACCTGTAAGGCAACGTATTTCTTGAGGATGTGATTTCATTGAATTTTTTGGCTTTTGAAATTTTGACTTCCCTACGGAATTTGGCGTTTGATTTTTTGAAAAAGATAAGGTTATGCTGGTTTGGATACTTTTTGAATAATTTCCATGCTTTGTTTTTTTCTTTTTGCAAACGTTTTAGTTCCGAATTCCACCAAGATACTGTACGGTTTGAGGCTTTTGGAGGACTTTGTAGTATCAAGTTGTTGGCTGCCATTCGAATCGCTTTACAAATACGAGCTGCCTCTTGATTAATATTTGCACCGATATCTGTGGCTGATAAATTTTTTGAGATGCGATCTGGAAACAAATTCCAGTTTGCTAGGTCAGTTTTAAACTTAGGAGTAGCTCTATATCTTTGGATATTTTGACTAGATGTTAATGTCGTTATTATGGGCAAATGATCACTGTTGTGAATATTTTTGAGAGCCTTCCATGAGATATTTTGATATAGTTCAGAAGAACAGGTGGTAATGTCTATGTGTGTGAAGCTTTGATGCGTAGAAAAGTGTGTAGGGGAGCCATCATTGAGAATTATGAGGTTAGAGTTCTATAAAAACCTTTCTAAGATAGTACCTCTTTTATTTGTTAATGGGGAGCCCCAGAGAACACTCCAGGAGTTAACATCACCAGCTAAAATGACTAGAGTATTTATTTGATCAGTTATATTTTGCAGATCGTTGATTGAAAACGATTGATTGGGGTGTATATATATGGATATTATTGTAAACTTAAACGAAAGTTGGATTTCCACTGCTAGGGAAAGAATGTGTGAGTTAATAATTATTTGTTTATGCGGTATGCCTTTTTTTATTAAGATAGCTATCCCTTGTTTGGCTGTTTCGTTTTGTGTTAGGTTGTGAAGGTACCCTATATACATTTTGGGTATATTTGGCTTAAATTGAAATGCCTAGTGAGTTTCTTTGAGGGAGATAACATTTGGGAGATATTCTTTAATAAGAATACTCAATTCATTATAATTATTAATAAAACCTTTCATATTCCATTGCATTTCGACATCGTGAGGATCAGGATTTTCTACAAAGTAGTTATTTTTTTCAAGCAAAGCTTGCGTAACTTTGGATATAGGGGAATTTGTATGTGATTTAGTAGATTCGACATTAATTATTTGATTTGAATTGGTTTGTGAGGCAGCTGCGTTATGAGCAGTCAAAATTTAATTTATGAAGATCTTCTAGACCTGTAACATTTTTTTTTTTTTTGCAAAAGAAGTTGTAAAACTACCAGTATGGCTGAGTTCCAAAAAGTTTTGATGCGGCAGCAATACTCTATTGATGCGCATCTGCTACGTAAACATGCTGCTTTCGCTTTGTAAACAGTTTCACATTTGAGTTTTGAAACTTATGACTTTACATCAAATGCGCATCAGATGCATTTCGGAACTCAGCCTATCCCTACATAAATACATTTTCTTTATTAAAAAATATTTGTTTAAGATTATTTTGTTTACTGTATGTCGTGCGATGCGTTTGAGATGAAATTTAAAGCTAGATCGTGTTAGATGTGTCAAAATAAACAAAAAAAAATTGTAAAGCAGAGCGTTTATTGTATCCTGTTTTTAGGGGTTATGGTTGATTTTCTTAAACATTGACTTAAAAACTAAAACAAATAATTAAAGCACAACGGCAACGCTTAAAATACTATATCTGATTTAAAAGCTGGCTAGTTACCAAATATAGTTTTTTTTTAAATTATGGGCCCAAAAAACTAGGCAATCAAAAATGAATTTCGAATGCCGAGATTTAATTTATTTTTATTATTTGCGACTGGGTACTATAGCACAAAAGATTCTTCACTCCATATCCTTTATAGTATGATCATGAAAAAAATCAGAAATTTAATTTTTAGCTGATTTTTGTCAGCTTTCATGGGTGTTAAAATGTATTTATAAGTATATTATGGTAATACTAACGCACTTGCATCTCCCTTTCAAAAAAACATCCTTTTTCCACATGTCTTTTGGAGGACTCTCTAGGCTCTTGGCTTACATGCCTAAAGAAACATTTATTCCTAATTTCATTAATACATTACATATCCCATTATTTTAAAAAGGATTTTGGTAATATTTTAATTGTTTTCATCATCCCGTAAAAACAACTTTAACTTTCTATTGAATACTTGAATTTTTTCAGTGTTGGTGTCTTTAGATTCAATGTTTAAAAGTACCATCATATGCTCAGATTTTACCAAAGCAAATATTTCAGATAAATGGTCGCCCACATTGCTCTCTTTACCACCAAAAGCCAATGCGGTGATTTTGGGGGACTTTCACAAAACAATAATAAAACCTGTATAGTAATAGTTGTAGGTAACTAACATTTTTAAATCTTCAATAAAGTTAAAGTTACGTTTTTAAATTGGTTATAAATGCATCATATTATTTGTATCTTCTTTTCTATAGCGTTTTTTTTTTTTCCTTACCTACCTTACGTATAAGTGCAGTTTAAAAACGTCGTTATGCATAAGATTAAAGCATACACAACATTGTTGAGCGTTATAAGTATTGATGTTTGTAATTTCAACCAATTACTAGTTCTTTTATCTTTGCAAAATTGTCAGTACGGTATGCGTTTCCTCTAATGTATTTTGATTTTGATAAAAAGTTGTAGTTAACTGATAAAAGAGTCTAGTTGAGAATTAGTTGCGATTGTTAGATATGTACATTGTACAATGTACATACATTATGTACAGTAGTTTGTGTCGTGCAATCTTTTTTAAGTAGAAAAAAGTATGCTTTATAGGCTGAGGTTATGCATACATATACTCGTGTATTTTGCCAAAGCTGTTGGCTGGTGTAGGCCTACAGTGTGTCTAATAATTAATTATGCATTAATTCAAATATTTAGTTTGACCTAAGAAAATTCATTTTGATTTAAATTAAACTTTTACAAATTTTAGAAATTATAAAAAGCATGAAATTTACAACCTAAAGCCCGTATGATACTACCTTTTTTTCTCATTAAAAATGAAACTAGAGTAGTTCAAAAAATTTATAATTGAAAATACCGATATGAGTGAGCGCGTACACAATAACCACATTAGAGTAAAAAAGTCACAAAAAATTTATTAAAAATGAACATATTTCAGATTCTGGCAGCTTTTTTTTGACTTTTCAGAAATTGAAAATTAAAAATTATTTCGAAGTACACTGTGATTACAAAAAAAGTATACACTGGACTCATGAGAACACTAGTTTTTGGTGTATATTTACTTTTGTGGACATTGTAATTGTCAAAACATAATGTCGTCGTTTTCATAAAAAATACTATTTTCTCTTTTCCTCTTTGCTGACAAAAAATCATGATTTAATGAATTAAAAATGAGAAAAAAATGTATTATCATACGGGCTTAAGCAATAATATAAATTTTATAACCAGTCATTTATGATTTGAAGTTTAATAAAACATAATGTTCTCAATCATTTACGCATGATAAAATATATTTACATTATATTAAATTCTGAATATTTTGCGGCAGTTGATTGAACTCTTGAACCCGTTGTAGTATATTGGTCTTTGACCTCTTTTTTATATATTTATATTTATATTACCTACCAGATTTTTGATATAACGCAGAGTGTATGTTGAATTCTAATTGGCTGATGCTTGTTTTGTATGTACACTAGGGAGGTTCTTATAAAGGTCATTGGTTTATTTTGAATGACGCACCCCCCTAATTTGTTCTAAAAAATAAAAAAAAAATCCTGTAAAATTTTAGAAAATTATATTAACGTTAACCCGGCCCTCAAGACGTCTGAAGTTGTTTATGGGAAATTCCTTGTATTTTTGTAAATCCAAATCTGAAAAATCTTAACTTTGGTAATGATTGATAAAAAAAATTGAATTTTGGAACACATGTAGTCGCTTTTGTCATATTTATAAAAATGTATCAGAAAAAAATTTACAACAGTTATTTAAACAAAAATGTTTTTTGTATTTAATTTTATTTTTAATAAATGTTGTAAAATTTAAAAAAAAAATTTAAAAAGTTTCTACATGTGTGCAAAAATTCAATTTTCTTTATCAATGCTTACTAAATTTATGAATTTGTAAAGTTCGATTTTCAAAAATACATAGGATTTCCCAAATAAAACTTCAGAAGGGGGTGCGTCATTCAAAAAAAGGCAATGACCTTTATAAGGACCACCCTAATGTACTGTTGCGGACTATGGGGGAGTAGAATAGCTGGGAATGAAGTTTTGAAAACAAAAGTTAAAGATCAAAAAAAAAAGAAAGGGGATAGATTTGAAAATTAAAGGAAGGAAATGAAGTAGAAGGAAGTAGCTATAGGGTTAATTGAAAAAAAGGGCCTATGGAAAAGGATAAGGCACCCCTAGAAAAAGGTTAACTCAAGGCGTAGGAATCATAATTTTATTTAGTAGATGACCACCAAAGAAAAGTCATAACCACCACCATCAGAGTAATTACAGAAATATGCAATAAAAAAAAAATGATCAGGCAAAGGGTGTCCACTATGGAAGCTTGGCATGTTCGAGTGCTCAGCTGACGCTCGTGTGACGGGGGGGATCTTGCTTCCGTAGTGTCACGATGCCACATCAAATAAAATACAACATGCCATAACTCACGCTAGTTCTTGCTCTGGAATGTGTTCCACCATCGCTCAGTACCACTGATGCTATATGTGGCTGGAACTTTTTCCCTCCCCACCACGGATTCCTTCGGCCGGAATTGTAGGAACCCCCTTCAGTAACATCGTTATTTAATAACCACCCCTCATCGCCAATAGAAATCTCTTCGCCTTCTTACCGCACCCCCTGTAAAGAAATCCCTCAACACATGACTTGATCCCTCAAGCCAAGAATACAAAAACAAAGACCCATTTCATTTAACGCTGAGATGCGATTAACAATCCAATTTTATTTATTGAATTCAACTTTAATATTAAAAAAAAATCTAAACATAAAGATGGCATATAAACGAAATTTGAATATTTATATATATATACAAAAAAAAAACAAAAGAGAAAGGAAAAAGCAAAAAAAAAACAATATAAACACCTCCAAGGACCGACCAGAAACTTTATGTTCTGCGCTGGCCAATTTTGCCAAGAGCAATGCGGCAGTAGCGGTACTAATAACTAACCCGATTATCCCTGCCTTCCTAAAGAGCTCTTTTTGGGGGGGGGGGAGGGGCTGTCCTATTTCGGACGCGTCTGCGAAATACCAGAAAGTTGGACAAAAAAAAATCTTACAGCCCGAGCAAAAAATTCCGTTTATCTGAAAGGCCGTATGGTAAGGTGTCTTACAAACTAAAATTTAAATTTAATTTTACGGTAACTTATTTAATTATCGCACCTCGCTAAGACAACACTAGACACACTAACAACGAACACAAAACAGCTTGTCTCCAAAATGGTCTTCGCACGTGCTGCGGATCTTAGCAACAGCAACGGTCTAGAACCTTGCGACAGCGATTATTTTGGCTTTGGGGGTCCCAGACAAAAAAATTCTCAAAGCGCCGTTGGACACAACAAAAAAAAAACGTTTAGCGGTCCTGGCTTTTCAGCGTCTTGCCAGTGACCGTCTATTCGGCCCCCTTGTTGGGTATACAGTAGGTATTATACTCTTTTGCGTCGTTTTACCCTTAGGAGTCGGATACCTGACGTCTTTTTGGCCTTTAGGAGTTGGATTCCTGACGTCTTTTTGGCCCTTAGGAGTTGGATTCCAACGACATTTGCGGTTTTATCGATAGCGCTCCCCACTCGCAAACAAAATTTCGTTTTTATTTTATGGATTTACAGAGAAAAAAAAATTACCAAATTTAGGATGACAAGACGAGTAAATGTTTTCGCCGCGGCGTCTGGCTATCATCTCTGCTGCAGATTTGCCTATTTACTACCAAGCTTCTGCTTCACTCCACCTAACCGTATAACATCAGCCCATCTTACCGCAATTCTTTGTTGCATTGTTGTTCGCTTCACTCACATACTTATGCACCATGCATATGTCTTCGTAATATAAGAAATCAAACGTTTGAAATTTAACGGGATCCCAGGCCTACATACAGTCGGGGTAAAAAAAAAATCTCCTATATTCATCCGAATTTTTGACCAAAAAAAAATTAGTTTGTTTAAAAAAAAATTTGTAAACGGTTGATGCGCACGTAACAGTACACATAGATTATGTATGTTTTGATTACTGTTAAGGGAAACAATATTTTGAAATGACATATTGAAATGACAAATCAACCCTAAAAAAGTCTGATTATGTAATTGATTCTCCAAAACAATTTTCAAACAATTATGTGCATAGATCTGTTCACATTATTCAAAATAATCATTATAACTTCTTTATTAACAAGTAATTCAATCTGTATTTTGTTTTTTTTAAGGAATAATACATTTTAAAACCCCTGGTGAAACAGGAAAATAACCGGAGAAACTTTGGGAACAAAATTAATTAGTTTTAATTAATTGCATTAATCTCGAATGATCTTAAAGCCCAATTTATATAAAATTTCAGTGATACACAATACATGATCAAATACCATTATACATTTATGTTTATTATTATTGTATAAATATAGTTAAAAATTAAAAAAAAATTTTCCTTAGACTAAGCAACTCGCTTTTTTTTGCATGCTAATTTTTTCGGGAGCTAATTTGTTGGTTAATTTAGACACTGTCCCAACTGGAGTTGGTAGATAGCCAGTGAAGGACATTTTTTATAATATTACTAATTAATTTTATTTTATAAGATAGACTAAGGTGCTAAAAGTTGCACAAATTTTAAACTTAAATAAACTCTAACTTGATCACGCAGAAGAAGGATGTGCAGTGATCATGTTGCAAACAAATTTATATAGCATTCGAAAGGCCTCCGACTCGTGATAAAAGGTCAGCTAGTTTCAGTAATTGGTCAGCCATAGGTTTTTTTTTATAAATTTGTTTCAAAGTCACAGTATAAAACTTTTAGCACCTCATTTATAGAATTTAAAAAAAAAATGAGCATGTCATCTAAAAGGTCAGTAATTGGTCAAGAAAGGTCAGCTACTTTCAGTAATTGGTCAGCCATAGATTTTTTTTAATAATATTTTTAAAAATTTTCAAGGTCAAAACTATTTTTAGCACCTCATTTATGGGATATTCGAAAAAAATATACACCATCTGAAAGGTTACCTAGACCTCATAAAAGGTCAACTAATTTCAGTTATTGGTCAGCCATAGGTTATTTTATATATTATTATTTTATATTTATTATATTATTTTATAATTTAATTTTTTTTTTCAAGGACGTATAAGACTTTTAGCACCTCATTTACCGAATTTTCCAAAAAATAAGATACCATTTGAAAGGTTATTCCGCATAAAAGGTCAATATGTTTCAGAAATTGGTCAGGCATTTGTTTTTTTTTCATGAATTTTTAAAGATTGTTTCAAGGTTACAGTATAAGAGTCTTCATTGAAAAAAAACATATGACTGACCAATTACTAAAACTAGCTGACCTATTACCACGAGTCAGTGGCCTTTCAATTGGTATACATTATTTGCGAATATCCCATAAATGAGGTGCTAAAAGTCGTATACGGCCTTGAAAAAGAAATAACTTCAAACATTCATATAAAATAACCTATGTCTGACCAATTACTGAAACTAGGTGACCTTTTATCACGAGTCGTTAGCCTTTCAAATGGTATACTTCTTTTGCGAATATCCTACAAATGCGGTGCTAAAAGTCTATACGACCTTGAAAAAATATATTTTAAAAATTCATTTAAACAAAAACTGTGGCTGGCCAATTACTGAAATTACTTACTTACTTACTTACTTATGCTGGCGCTACAGTCCGGTGTGGACCAGGGCCTCAACCAACAAGCCTTCTCCAGCCAGCTCTGTCCCTAGCTAGCTGTTTCTAGTTTCGCACGCCAAGTTGGTTGAGGTCCTCTTCCACCTGCATGCGCCACCGGTTTCGCGGCCTTCCTCTACTGCGCCGTCCCTCGAGGAGGGATTCAAAGACTTCGGGCCGGAGCATTGGTGTCCATCCGCTCTACGTGACCCAGCCACCTGAGTCTTTGCCTTTTCATTTTTGTGACTAGGTCAATGTCGCTGTACAGCGCGTACAGTTCGTTGTTGTATCTTCTCCTCCATTCCTCGTTTATGCATTCGGGACCGAAGATCACCCGAAGAATTTTTCTCTCGAATATTCTTAAAGCGTACTCATCTGCCGCTTAAAAGGTCCATGCTTCTGCACCATACAGCATGACCGGTATGATGAGTGTTTTGTACAGGGACACTTTAGTCATTCGGGATAGGGCTTTACTTTTCAATTGCCTTCTTAGCCCAAAGAAACAGCGACTGGAAAGTGTTATCCTTCGTTTGATCTCAGCGCTGGTGTCATTGACTGAATATATAGCTGAGCCCAGGTAGACAAACTCCTTAACTACCTCAAAGTTAAAGCTGTCTATGGTGACGTTTTGTCCAAGACGTTCGTGTTGAGCGACCTTTCTAGATGACAGCATATACTTTGTTTTGCCCTCATTCACCGCTAAACCCATCTTTGCCGCTTCCTTCTCAATGCTTGCAAAAGCTCCATTGACATCACGCTTTGTTCTTCCAATTATGTCAATATCGTCGGCGTATGCAAGTAATTGGATGGACTTTTGAAAGATTGTGCCTCTAGTGTTGATGTGAGAGTTTTGCACTATTCTTTCAAGTATGATGTTGAAGAAGTCGCATGCCAGCGCGTCGCCTTGCCTAAATCCTTTTTTGACATCGAAGGTGTTGGTGAGGTCTTTGCTATGATGGAGCAGCGTGCGTTCTCCATCGTCATCCTGCACAAACGGACGAAATTGCCATGGATGCCAAAACTAGACATTGCTTTATAAAGCTCGTCTCTATAAATACTGTCATACGCCGCCTTAAAATCGATGAACAGGTGGTGAGAGTCGATTGGAAGTTCCTGGGTTTTTTCCAAGATCTGTCGTAGTGTGAATATTTGGTCGATGGTGGACTTTCCTGGCCTGAAGCCGTATTATGTGGAGGCGTTCACATAATACGGCAGAGAAGATCTTGTAGGCGATGTTAAGGGGACTGATTCCTCTATAGTTGGCGCAGTTTAGATGGTCTCCTTTCTTGTGGATCAAGCAAACAATGCTGAGATTCCATTCATCGGGCATGCTTTCCTCCGACCATATTTTACAGATGAGCTGGTGCATACTCCTTACCAAATCATCTCCTGCTGCTTTGAATAGCTCGGCAGCGAACCCGTCGCCTCCAGCAGCTTTGTTGGACTTAAGCTTAGATATTGCTATCTTCACTTCGTCGAGGTTGGGTAGAAGGAATTGTTGACCTTCATCGTCTAGGTTGAATGGTGTAATCTGCCAGCGGAATTAGATTCGTCATCGCCTTTATACAATCTACAGAAGTGATCTTTCCATATTCTCATCATCGACTGCGAATCTACTACGATGTTACCTCGCTCGTCCTTGCAGGCTTCGGTTCGGGCTTTGTAGCCCTGATAGCTCCTTTTTACCTTTTGGTAAAACTTCCGAACCTCATTCCTGTTATGACATCCCTCAATCTCCTTGATCTCGCGCTTCTCATGCTCCCTCTTTTTCTTTCTGAGAAGCCGGTGTTCCTCTCTCCTCTTTTGCTCCTAGATCTCGCGAGCAGCTCTGGTCCTTCTGTGCAGCGACGCCTTGTATGCCTGCTGCTTCGCTGCATCGGCAATCGTCGTCAAACCATGGGTTTCGTTGTGGTGGTCGAGTGAAACCCAGCACGTCAGATGCGGCATCTCTGATGGCTTCCTGGCAATGTTGCCACTGGTTTGCAACACTTGATGCTGGCGGCATAGGACCTCCTAAGAGGTTGTTTGAGACCCGATCGGAGAAGGACCTAGCAATTTCTTGCGATTGTAGCCGCCCGACGTCAAACTTCCTCACAGCATTTCTTCAGTTTGGCTGAGTTCGAGATATCTGAAGCTGTACCTTGGCTACAACATGGTAATGGTCCGAGTCAACGTTGGCTCCTCGGAAAGTTCGGACATCCCTGATACTGGATGAGTGCCTTGCGTCGATCGCAATATGATCATTCTGGTTGACGGTTGATTGATCGAAATGTTTCCAGGTCCCCTTGTGGATATCGAGGTGAGGTAACCGCGTACTAACTACCACTATGTTTCGTCCCGCAGAGAAGTCGATCAGCCTGATTCCGTTGTCGGAGGTGGTGTCGTGCAGGCTGTGCTTTCCGATAATGTTACCAAAAACGTCCTCTGTTCCTAACTGCGCGTTAAAATCGCCTAGGACAATTTTAACGTCATAGCTAAGACACTGCTCGTACGTCTTCTCCAAGAGCTCGTAGAACTCGTCTTCGGTGTCTTCATCTTTCTTCTCATGCGGGGCATGCACGCATATGAGGCTTATGTTGGCGAATTTATCCTTGATGCGGATTGTCACGAGGCGCTCGTTCAAATAATTGAAACTCAAGACTTTTTGCCTAAGTCTTTTGCCAACGACGAATCCACACCCAAATAAACGCTGCTTTTGCCCGTGATAGCAGTCACCGCAGTAAATGTCGCAGTTTTTCATCTTCCGTATGCCCGGTCCATCCCATCGCACTCCTTGGATGGCGGTTATATCTGCTTTGCAGCAGTCTAGGGCCTCCACTAGTTGTTCAGCTTAGACCTATATAGGGACAATACATTCCACGTACATATCCGAAAATCGTTGTCCTTATTTCGTTTGCTTAGTTCGTCAACAGTAAATCTGTCCGTATCCGAGGCTCGTTGGTGCTTCGCAACTAAATGATTTTATGTGGCCGGGAAGTCACCCCGACGGCACAACCCCCAACCTGGAGGACCAGATCCTTAACATAACTCCAAGGACGGGGAGCCGGATTAACCGCTCCTAATAGGCCTAGGCTCTGAATATGTCGAAGCAGCCCGTATAAGGTGTTCACTAAGTAGTTCAGCCTGACTGGAACTGTAGACGCCACCGTTGATTCCATCTTGGGAACTCGTCCGCTGCCGCCTCGATGAAAGGAGGAGTGCCTTAGTGGGAACACTTCTCTCCCTCTATCGTTGGCTGTCCCCAACAGCTTTCCATAGGGTTTAAAACCCTATCTCCAGCTGAGGTACTAGACAACCGATGTTTAACACTTGGAGGTGAGAGTAGGAGTTGGTAGACAGAGGTGAGTTTTGAGAAAAACCTGTGGACGCTTATGTGCTCTTGAATGTACATATCTACATATTTGAACATTACTGAAATTAGTTGACCTTTTATGAGGTCTAGGTTACCTTTTAGATGGTGTATATTTATTCGAATATCCCATAAATGAGGTGCTAAAAATAGTTTTGACCTTGAAAATTAAAAAAAAAAATTATTAAAAAAAATCTATGGCTGTCCAATTACTGAAACTAACTGACCTTTTTTGACCAATTACTGACCTTTTAGATGGCATTCTCATTTTTTTTTTAAATTCTATAAATGAGGTGCTAAAAGTAAAAATTCATTAAAAAAAACCTATGACCAATTACTTAAACCAGCTGAGCTTGAGCGAATAAAAAAAAATCATATGCCAAGTGCGCCCATAATGTCGGTTTCTTGATTTGCGTTAACTATTGCTTTTGTTAGTGAAGAACGCCTCCGGGTGTACCTCATGGAAGTGAAACTGACATTTGTTGAGGCAGGAACGAAAAAAAGAGATACAGTGAATTATGGCTCAATTCTGATTTTAATTCTTTAGCTTCCGACTATTAAGGAACACCCAAACCAATGCGAACCTTTCGTTGACGAAGAAGAAATCAACAATAAAAACACGTTGTTGATGTAGTTTCGTCGTCCTCAACGGGCCTTACCAATAATCAAATTTAGAGATCAGTTAAATATTTAAGAGGACTCTAAATAATGAACCATACCAATAATCAATTTAATAGTCAGCTTAGCGCTTAACGTCACTTTAAATTTTAGAGTAAAGAAACGCATATTTAAACTCGTGATTAGGTGTAAACGCCACGTTTGTGCTGTCATTCTGAAAAGCAAAGACAAATAATTACCCTTATCCTCTATGTTTGTCGCTTACAATTGGACTAAATTGCTTGTTCGTGAATTTTGTTGCAAAGCTATAAAACTAATAAGGTAATCAAAATAAACAAATAGATTTATTCCTTCTTATTTGTTTATTTGTAAATTTCAATTTGAGAGTGAATGGCAAAAAACTAACACTTAAAATCGCACGCAGTCTAAAATTTGTTTGATGACTTTTTTTATGATACCTAAGATGTCATTGGCCGCAATCAAAAACCTATGTAGAGCTATCCAGATAAGTGTTTGTTGTTGTAATCCGCAGACAAAAAAATTTTCCGCTATTAAGTTTGACTTATAGAGCTTTTCAAAGTTGGTCAATTTGGTTCTTGAATTTAAAACAAACAGATAAAAGGAACTTCCTTGTTTTCGTGTTTGAAATTTTGGCATATTAAATAAAAAATGTTAACTTTCTAAAATTTAGTCTAGTTGTATTTCAATTGTGCGTAAATCAAAATTTTGATTAAAAAAAAAATATTTAATATTTTTAGTAAATAAAACAAAAAACACCCTTTTTTACAAAACCCGGACATGCAGTTTGGCTTTAGGGAAAAACACTCCACTTTGCATCCGCTCCTGAAGTTCCAGCATGACATCACCATAGCGCTCAACAACCATCGTGTCACCGTTGGATGCTTTCTGGATGTCCAGAAAGCATTCGACAGCGTATGGATTGAAGCCCTTATCCACAAGCTGCGCGTTTTACATTTACCCCCGTCGCCGCAAGTGGTTTAGCCACTATTTACATATATAACTTGTTGTTTTCCCGATGCGTTATATGTTTTTCGATATCGTTAGTTAATTGGGACCTTTAGTACAAACATATCTTAGATAGTAGCAGAAATATTTATGGCCATCAAAAATAAAAACTTAAACCATACACTTCGGTTCGGTAGATGTTTTTTTTTAGTTTTTTTTTTTAAATAAATAATGACTTAATCGACCGAACCAGAGTGTATTTGTATTTAATTAATTAAGTAGATTAAAATGTAGATTGAAATTATACGTCGATACCAGTCAAAAGACTGTATAATTCCTTTGTTTTTAACATTGAATCTACTTTTCCCGGTCTATTAGCCCAGTCAACGACGACTCAAAATTATAAAATAAATGCAAAAATGATGGCCCTCTGGATTATTTTTTTAATATGGTAGGGGTAACCCCCAGGTATAACATAACCAAAGTCCCCAACCCAGGGCCGCGGGCTTATCTGAGGATGGGGGGTTAAAGGTTCCATGTTAGATAAAAAGTCTGTACTACTTTATTAGAGACAATTGAATTGTCTATAAAATGATGTTTTCACATTTTTTTCTAGGGTCAATAATAAAGGAGATGCGGGGGGTAGAAAAGTCAACAAATCTGAAAAACTTATTATTGTCTTAAGTATTGAATGTTTTCTGACCAATTTACCTGGAAAAAACCAAAAAGGTAAATACATATTCATTCACTGTTATTTCATCATGTCGTGGGGCTAAGAAAGGGGTTTTAATTTCCTTTTTTGTCTATATATCCGAAACTATACGAAAAAGTAGATGTATACTAAATTAGGCAAAACTTATGCCCTCATTATGAATAGCGAATCGAACTTAAAACTTTGCGAATTGCGCTAATTTCGTATTAAGAATAGCGATTCGCTAAAATTAAGTTCGCTTCAAAAGTCAAAACATTAGCGAATTTGGTTATCACTGTATTACAAATAGCAAACTTTCGCTAAACTGTTCACTAAAAGAGTCAAAACTTATCGAACTAAAATTCTATGTGATAACAGTATCGAATTAAAAGTTAAAGACCTTTTAATTATTTGTTATTGTTTATTTTAGGCAAAAATTAAAAAATAAATAAATTGATATGTATTTTATGACAAATGGCAGTCGATTTCCAACTTTGTAGGCCTTTGCGTCGAATAAATGGTCGATTTGTAAGCAAGTTCAGGATCTCAAAGGTCTCACTGTAAAAATACTGAGCAAAAAAAAAATTTAGCTCGCCTGCTCACATCCGTCTGTTCGAAGATAAATTTGAGATCTCATTTTCCTTAACTTGCAAAAAGCCATTTGATTTAAGAAAGGGACACGGAATCACTCACTTATTTTGTAAGAATAATGAATATGAATGTGAAAATGTTATTATTCCAATTAAAAAACACAAAAGCATCCTTGCTATAAGCGAAGATAGAACATAAACTTAGAAAAAGAAGAAATATGAACCGGCATAGATAATAAAATTGGTCAAACAATTGCAAAATGCAAATAATCTGGGAGCTGAAACTAAAACCACACTAATTAACCACATCGTTTTGGAAACATCTAAGGACAAGACATTTTATTTTGCAATCTTCACTGTACACACACACATTATACAAGTAATACCGAAAAATAAAATTATTTTAAATTTATAAGAAAGTTAAGCCAGCCATTTTATACAAAATAAATATGTAAGTGAAGCCCATTCGCATATTATTTTCTTTTTTACAAACAAATAATCACAATTCACAAACAGAAATAAAAAGTCTAGCCATTTTTCGTTTAACATGTGTAAATTCATATGAAAACTGTTGGCAGCATTGATTTCTGAAGCGAATCTGCAAGTTCGCTAACGATAATACCGTGATAAGTGAAATTCGCTAAATCGTTCGACTTACAGCGAACGTTCGATTCGCTATTCATAATGAGGGCCTTAATTACCAAGAGTTGTTTGCATATGGCGCCAAAAACTAATAACGTTTTTTAAAGGAACACAACACAAAATTTGTTGGCCATAGAGTGGGGTTGTTTCTCCCCCCTTTAGAGGGGAGGGGCATTTTTTTTAAATAATGTTAAAAAACAACGGCAACACTTACAACAAAAAAATTAACATTTTTTGAAAGCCAGAACGTCGTTCTTTTATTTTATTTTCAAATCAAGTTATTGATGTCCATAGTTTTTGTAAAAATAACTTTCAAACTCAAAATTATTAAAAAAAAAATTGAAAATTTTGTTTTTGATTTTTCTTTGGAAATTAGATGCTGAATTGGCTTTTATTGTTCACTACCCCTATTAATTCTTAATTGAAAACTGTAAACTAAATGGTTCTATGTCTCCTAGTTTTTAAAAAAATTGAAAGTTGCGACGACAATTTTGTTGATGTTTTTTTTTGTAATTTGTATTATTATTATAGTAGTATGTGATAGTAGTGGTTCTTTGAACTTGAGGTTAATGAATGAATAGTACTAAAAAATAATAATAAAACCCTAATAACAGTGAATGAATATGTGTTTACCTGTTTTGTTTTTTCCAGGGAAATTGGTCAGAAAACATTGAATATCTAAGACAATAACAGGTTTTTCAGATTTGTTGACTTTTCTACCCCCCGCATCTCCGTTATTATTGACCCTAGAAAAAATTTGAATATATCATTTTATAGACAATTTAATTGTCTCTAATTAAGTAGTATCTACTTTTTATCTAACGTGTAAGGTTGTGCCAATATTCACGAAAATCTAAGAAGGGGTACCTTTAACCCCCTCCTCAGATTAGCTCGCGGCCCTGGGCTGGGGAATTTGGGTATGTTATACCTGTGGGTTACCCCTACCATAAAAGGTCGTAGTAGTAGCTTCTTGATAATGTAAAAAAAAGGTATACGTCACTGTCGTATAAGCAACCTTATAATTATTAGTTAGTTTATTATTTAATAAAACTCATTCAATCATTAGATATCAAACTATAAACATATCTTTTATTTGGTACTCGATACTACATGGTGTCAGATTGAAAATAAATAAATACAATTGAATCAAAAATAAATAAGAATAGAATCAAAACCAATATTTGAAAAAAGGAATCATAAATATGTCGCTCAAACCTCCGAAGCCCTTGATCATTAATAATGAGTAAGATATGTCTCAAGAATGGAATGATTGGATAGAGTTGTACGAAAACTATTCAACAGCCATTGAGCTATCAAAAAAGGACGAAGCTATTCAAGCCGCAACTTTATTATCTTCTCTTGGTCGAGAAGCACTGAAACTATTGAATAATATAAATGCAACTGTTGAAGATAAAATGAGCTCAATACAAATAAAAAAGTTGTTAGCCGCACAGTTTGCACCACCAAAAAATAAGACCTACGAACGATACATTTTCCATAAAACAAAACAACAATCAGGAGAATGTTTCGAAGATTTTCTTCATCGAGTGCAAGCTCAAATTCAAAAATGCTATTACGACTCAAAACAAATATGTAGACGAATTAATTTAAGATCAAATTGTTTGAGGCGTATCAAACCAAGATCTAAAACAAAAACTTTGGACTGCCGAAGAACTAACACTTGCAAATGCCAAATAAATGTGTAGATCAGCTGAAAGAGCTGCAAAAGAAATGAAAACCTTAGAGCATACGACGAGATCCAAAATATATGCTGTTAAGAATGAAGACTTCGATTGCAAATGATGTGGTACATTTCATGGATTAAAAAGCTGTCCCGCTTTTAACAAGGTCTGTAGCAAATGTGGTTTCAAAGGACACTTCAAACAAATGTGTCGTTCGAAATCTAAACAAGATGAACTAGCAACAAGGAAAAATAAAAATAAAAAATGGAACACTTCTTCCAAAAAAGTGAATAGATTAAATAATTCAAGACAGTCTCATGAAACCACTGATGACAGCGATGATTCTGAATATAATATAAGTTCAATCAAACTGAAAGTCGATGCATTAAACGACGAGCACAAATGGTCAGAAACGGTAAGTGTTGGCAATAAAAAACTTATACTTAAACTAGATACAGGCGCTGAGTGTAATGTATTGTCAAAAAGAGCAGCAATAAAATTAAATGCCACAATTACAAAATCAGCAACAAAACGTTTGATAGCCTACAATAATGATTCGATCAAAGTTATTGGCGAAGCACAAATTGTATGTAAAACGAAAAATGACAAAATTCAAAAAATATTGTTCAAAATAGTTGAAGAAAACCTGCAACCTATTTTGGGAAGAAAGATGTGTGAAAAGTTGGGTTTCATACTTAGAGTCCATACTCTTGACAAAAATGAAGATTCAAAATTAGGTTGTTGTACTGTTTCGAATATGATATTGATTTTATTGACAACCCTAAATTCAAAATTATTCCCCCGCTCCGAATACCACATACCTTAAGAGATAAAGTTAAAATTGAACTAGAAAATATGGGAAAATTGGGGGTCATTCAACAAGTTGCAGAACCAACACCAGCAGTAAGCCCCATGATTATTGTTCAGAAAAGTGATAAAATTAGAATTTGCATGGATACCACTGAATTGAATAAAAATATCAAGACACTATCCATTAAAGAGTAGTAGCCCGTAGCGTAATGGTTAGTGCGTTCGACTGTCACGCTGGAGGTCTGGGATCGCTTCCCAGCCTCGTCCACCTAAAAACTAAAAAGTTTTTTTTCAGGGCTACTGCCTCTTGCGAGGAATTGACAAATCCTCCAAGAGTATCACTTGTCACGAATAAGTGCTTCTCGTCTAGCCGTTCGGATTCGGCATAAAATTGTAGGTCCCTTCCATTCCTGTCGAAAGGCGCACACGGGAATGGTTGCGAGTTGTAAGTCACTAGGCCCTGGTTCTTCATGAGCCGTTGTGTCACCCGATTTATTTATTTATTTTTTATCCATTAAAGACCTTAGAAGAAATCACAGCAAGGATAGGTAAAGCAAAATGGTTTACGAAGATGGATTGTCAAAAAGGGTTTTGGCAACTTAAAGTCAATGAAAAAACGTCAATGTATCTAACATTTTCAACACCTTGGGGAAGATATAGATATTTGCGATTACCATTCGGAATAAGTTCAGCTCCAGAAATATTTTCAGAAGATATGAACCGAACATTAAGGCCTACTTTATTCAGTCAAAGTTGAACATAACTCTGGGATTTTAACAGTCAATTTAAGAAATAGTTTTTATTCACTCAAAGTTGACGTTTCCAACTATTTATTATAAAATCTAGAGTTGATCAACTTTGGATTTTCTCAACTCCCCGAAATAGTAGAAGTTAGCGACCAAACTTGGGATTTCCTTCATTTCTGTCCATTCATTCATGCTATTCAGTTATCGACCGATAACCGAAATCAAGCATCGCCGGGTGAGTTAGTACTAAGATGGCGGACCGCATGATTTTTTTTTTGGTTTCATATTTTTTTTTTATATTTTTATAATTGAAATTTGTTTATAAAAATGGTGCCTTTTCCCCACCATAAAATAGAACAAGTGAACAATTTCAATACACTTCAGTATTGTGTTTGTGTTCCATTTTGTATATGGAATGATTTGCTGGTCTTGTGATGTTTAAGTTTAGTGGGCGACGATTTCGCCGGACAAGTGTAAAAACATACTCATGAACATCGATCCATTCATGACTCCATTTCACAACAACAGTTCTTACGTTTCATGGAGTTGTTGATCTTTGTTTGGCATTTCCTGTTTAACCCTACATTATTCTTCTCTGTGAAAATTTGTGTTTCTTCCTTTATAATTTCATTTTAGGAAAACAAAATAGTTATAAGAACAAATTATAGTGTGTGGAAAGTCACATCTTATCGCTAGATATGTGTTAATTAAAAAAATAAAATTTGTACCTAATCCGTTTTGTATAGCTTTCAATTAAGCTTCCTATTTTTTTGATTCCGCGCTTCACATGGAATGAAAAATTATTCAAAATGCAAAATTAATTCTAATGCAAAACAAAAGTTGAAAATGACGTCTTGTGCGTCATGTTTCACAAATATCCCAAGGATATTTAAGAAACTGCAGGTTGGTCAACTTTTGAATTTCAACTCTGGAGTTCAGATTCGAAGTAGTGAATAAAAGCATTTTTCAACTTTCAGTTCAACTACGGATTTGAAGTCAATTTGTAAGTTGGCCAACTTTGGAGTTTTCATCAAGTTGAGCAATAGTGAATAAATTGGCTCTAAGTGGTATAGAAAACTGTGAAATCGCAATAGACGATATACTCATTTACGCTGAAAGTAAAGAACAGTTACAAGTTATCACGAAAAGTGTAAAAGATACTTTAAATAAAGCTGGATTTAAGTTAAACGAAAGTAAGTGCGAATACGAAAAAAACCGTATGAAGTTTTTAGGTCATATCTTAACATCAAATGGATACGAGGCTGATACAGACAAAATTGAAGCAATTAAACAGTTAAAATCTCCAATAAACATAAAGGAATTGCAACGTTTTCTCGGTATGGTAAACTACCTAGGAAAATTAATTTCAAATTTGTCAAAACTAACTGAACCATTGCGTAAGTTACTTCATGGTTTTGGGATGTTGAACAAGAAAAAGCTGTTAATAAACTTAAGAAGACGATTTCAACAACTCCGGTGCTTAAGTATTACGATGTTAACAAAAGCGTAAAATTATCAGTAGATGCGTCTTCTAAGGCAATGGGTGCATGTTTACTCCAAGACGATCAACCTGTTGCATATGCAACTAGAGCTTTTTCTAACACACAGCAAAACTATCCCCAAATTGAAAAAGAAGCAATGACGATTAAATTTGCATGTCAGAAGTTTCATGAATACATTTATGACAAACAATTATTTGTAGAAACGGACCACAAACCTCCAGAAACAATATTCAAAAAACCAATGGAGATGTAATCAATTCGACTCCAGAAAATTTTATGGGATGTGTTGCAATATTCGCCAAATGTTAACTACGTGAAAGGAACAAATATACCGATTGCTGATACTCTGAGCAGAGACTGTGAAACCAATGAAATTGAAAGTGATGAGCAATATCAAGTAAATATAGTATTAGCTCTAACAGATGATGCCAAGCAACGTTTTGTGTTAGCCACGAGTAAAGACAAAGAACTTTGTTTACTAAAAGGAATAATTAAAAAAGGATGGCCTGAGGATGAAAAACGTTTACCAAAGTCTATGAAGAGATATGCTACTTTTAAAGAAGAATTGTCAAAAGATGGTGGATTATAAAGCACGAAAAGTAATTGTTCCCGAATCAGAAATTTATTCAACTATCAAGCAATTACATGCTGGTCATGCAGGAATTGTTAAGACTTTGACAAGAACACGTCAATCTCTCTACTGGTATGGTCAAACAACAGATATCAACAATTATGTTCAAAGATGCTCGGTCTGCCAACAACCACAAAGTAACAATATTCGTGAACCGATGATTTTAAAGACTATTCCAGAATATCCATTCCAAATAGCATCATCAGACATATTTAAGGTATCTGGAAAGGATCATTTGCCGATTGCTGATCACTATTCGGGATTTTCTGATTTTTGCAAGCTAAAAACATCAACATCATCCGAAATTATTTCTTGTTTAAAGAAATGGTTTTCAGTGCATGGAATACCTGAAATTTTTGAAACAGATGGTGGTCCACAATATAACTCAAAAATATTTTCGGAATTTTCGAGAGACTGGAATTTTAAACATGTTACTTCTTCGCCAAATTTTCCACAATCTAATGGTTTTGCCGAACGAAATGTCTAAACAATCAAGAATTTAACCAAACAATGTCAACTGGACAAAAGTGATGTGTATAAGGCAATGCTGATGCTTCCTAGTACTGCCCGCAGTGAAACACTGAAGTCACCATGTCAGCGTTTATTCAGCCGTTCAACCCGCACATTTATTCCGATCGACATCAATTGCCTGAAACCCAAAGTTGTTCCAAACATCCCATATAAATTAAAAAAAGCACGTTTGAAACAAAAAGTAACTGCAGACCTACATACTAAACCACGGGAACCTTTTAAAATTGGTGATAGAGTGAGAATTCAAACTGGACATAGAAAATGGAACCCTGCTAAAGTTGTCGAAAATAAAGAGTATCCTCGTTCAGTTATTGTCAAAACAACCAATGGTACTAAACTAAGAAGAAATAACCATCATATAAAGAAAACAAAAGGTTTTAACTTTAATCCAGATACAGATCATCATCATCTGTATCTGGATTAAAGTTAAAACTCCGATTTTCCAGAAAACATTGAACAAGAAACAGATAGTTCAAAACAGCAGTTTAGTAGCAACAGATTCTCAAAACATAGTTGAACATCATACTTGTTTATCATCAACATCCGAAAAGTCTAAAAATCCAAATGATCAAGATGACTCTTATCAAAAAACAAAAAGCGGTCGCATAACCAGACCACCAGAACGATTTGATCCAGCTAAATATTAATGCATATTATTCTATATTACTTGTACTATATATCATAATTTGTTACTTTTTCTGTTATTTTTATTTAATTGTTTGTGTTAATTTCTATTAATGTTGTCTTTCTTTATTTATTTACTTTTGTTTTGCAAATTAGCACATATTACGTATTGTATTCGTATACATGTCGTATAAGCAACCTTATAATTATTAGTTAGTTTATTTATTATTATTTAATAAAACTCATTCAATCATTAGATATCAAACCATAAACATATTTTTTATTTGGTACTCGATACTACAGTCACTAGTGATTTTTTTTAAGATATTGGTGTAAGTGCTAAAAAAAATGTATTCAAGCCTTTAAATCTTAATATCTCAAAGTGTATAAAACGTAACTTACTAACTTTACTAATATTTGAAAGATGACAAAACTACCTTTTTTTTGACACTAAATCATTTTCCTACGTCTTTTATATGAAAAGTTATGAACAGTTATTTCGAAAAAAAAAAATGAAATATGGTGTTTGCAATCGCCAACTTCAAATATCTCGAATTTCCCATGAACGATTTTGAAAATATTGCAGTTATGTAAGAAGCTCAACATCACCTTTCATTCGATACCATTTCATTAGTGTTGGTCTATTTTACTTTGAAATGAACCTCAATCGTTAATGGTTGCTGTAACTGCAGAGTATTTAAAGTCGAATAAGCTTAGTTTACTATCGAGATTTTAAAAAATCTATCAGTTAGTATTTTTCTGTAAAATTATTATGAAATTATATGAATTTTTCTATTTGAAAGAAATTTGAATTCTTTCAAGAATTTCTGGACGGCTTTTGTCTACTAGACTTTTTAGGAGTAGAATCTCTGAATGAGGCCCTAGATTTTTTGGAAACTTTCGTAAAAATTTGGGATAATTTCTAATAAACTATAATATTTAGAAAGTACCCATGTATGTATGTACGTATGTACATATGTATGTATGTATGTATCATGCCTTGAGGTCTTTTTCAGTTTTGACATGCCTTATGGAAACAAATAAGAGGGCCGGAAGAAATAAGAGGGTCCGATAAACCAAGAGTGAACAGAATAAAGACTTGGTTTCCAAAATGCGTCTTGTTGTGTAATCCATCATGCCTAGGGCTGGCCACGAGACGAGACTCTGTGAGACTTTTGTATGTCTCGTCTCGGTCTCGTTAAAATCGAAAATTTTCAGTCTCGTCTCGGTCTCGTGTCGGTCTCGCAGAATTAAGTCTCGTCTCGGTCTTGTCTGTTGGGGTTTTTAATTTATTAGACTCTCTGTAAATTTCGGTCCAAATATACAGTCTCGTCTCGGTCTCGTCTCGATTGCTTAAAAGGCAGCCTCGTCTCGTCTCGTCTTGTGTCATGCGAGACCGAGACTTTTCTCGTCTCGTGACCAGCCCTAATCATGTCTTGAAGACTGACTGGTAGATTTTTCTCTTGCTTATTTTTGCAAGCAAATAGCGTTGCATTTAAAAGGCCTTATAGGTCATACTGACATATAATTAAAATTTGTATAACCTATGTCACATTTATACATTATGTACATATGCATATATACATATGTATATATAGCCATAAATAAATTTTGTGGTACCATTTTCACAAAAAGTATGCAACCGATGTCGATATATTTTATATGGTTGGAAAGCCATAGGTGCGGAGTTGTGCAGAATATACATGATACACGCTTTAATTTTCAAACTAATTTTTTGACCATAGAGTGAGCCAATGTGAGTTTTTGTTGGTCGAATTTCGGCCTCGTGGATTGGGTGCGATAGAAGTTATTATTATTTTACAAAAAGGCGCCATAGTCCGGCTGGCGCGAATTAAACTATCAAAATCTACCCATCGCTATGTAAAAACTCTTCATTTAATTTGTATTGATTGTTTCATTATTGAAAAATTGGAAATATGTTCATATGCACCTATTTATATTAAGACAACCGAATTCATAAAGAAAAACATAGTTATTTTAGCTCTCGTGCTTATAGGTAAACTACACCATGGAATAACAATTTTCTGGTCGCAAACTAAAGGCTATTGCTTACTGCTCCATTTGAGTCCGGAATATTTGTATTCTATAATTATAACTATTTTCTCATTATGAATACGGGTGAGAGAGTTTTTAATTCGGAATTAGGGGAACAAATAATGATGTAGAGAACTTTGTTCTTTAATTAAATTTGACTCATATTCTCACTTTTGTGAAGAGATTGCAATTTCTAATAATAGTTTCATAAACTTCCATAGCTATAATTCTTTACCCCATAGAAGACCAAGATAGCACATCCGCACAAAATTGCTTTAATCAACTCACATCAACATTTATCATTGACTTCCTTTGCTCTTTTCATCAATTCATACTTCGTATTGAAATTTGTATATCTATCGCCAACCTCCACTTCTATTACCATGAGTATGAGTACCTATATTTTATGAGTGCCAGTGCCATCGTCTATTGATTGCTTGACTAAAAGAATAAAAGATACACAGACCAAGCGAATTCCTGTTCTTATGCAATACGTTTCTCAATTAAAAAAAAAAATAAATTTGTTTTCGACTTCTTAGACACCTGATTTTTTATTTCGCTTGCGGCCATTGAAGACATTTGAATGGCCACAATTTCTTCTTCAGTGATGATGATGGTAATGTTTATGTTGAAGCGCGTTGAGTTCCATGAAGTGTGATGTTCTTTATCTATTCGAACAAAGTAAAAGTCAATCGAATTCAATTCCAATTGAGAATGAAAAAAAAAAATGAAAAATAAAAACAAAAGTAATCCGAGTGTATAGTTGTAAAAAAAAGAAGCGAGAAAGTTATTACCTTTTCATTTTTGTCCGGTTAAAAATCAGAATGTCTATTTGCCGGCTGTGCTTTGTGTGCCTGGAGGGTGTATCAGAAAAGATTGTGTTGTGAGTTAGGTTTTTTTTTTAACTAACTTGGCCGATCACCAAACATATGGATGATTAACAAGTTTTCTGTTTTTGATGCATGCATACGAGTATATTTTATTGAGAGAATTTTCTAAGACAAGACAAACATTTGGTAAATTAGCCATGAAATTAGCACAGTAAATAATTTTAATTACAAACAAGAAAACACCAGAAAAAGTTTTATCGTTATAACTTCCAACTTCAATATTAAATTGCACTAATACACTTAGTTAATGTTGACTTTAATAACTTTGACTTAAGCTAACGGGCGGCAAATTATCCGAACCATTTTGTTTTAACTATATTAATTTTTTTAAACAGATGCAATTGAAATAATAAAGTAATAGGCTATCGAAATGGTTGGGAGCTTGAGACAGAGTAATATTTAAATCCGGTATCTCACATTAAAAGCAAATCTTAGAAAGATCAACAAAAATCGAATTTAAGCTGGATAAACAAGTTACCTGTTCAAAACATTGAGTTGAGAAAATTTTCAAAACAATGAGAGCTTTAAAAAAACAGAACATTTTTTTCTTATGCTATTCCTTAATGTAAAAAAAGTCTTAAAGCAGGAAACATAAAGCTAAGAACTTGGCGTACCTACTTTTTGATCTCACTACTTTTTGCGGCTGCTTTCTTACGCAAAGGGGTTTGTATACAGAAGAACTTGGCTTCTTTTTTAACATTTATGTTTGGTGTCATTCTTTCTTGCAGGTGGGTGGAAAAAACTCCCAATGTTTTCAATTTGTGCCTTTTTTATGCACTACAAGTCCTACCCCTCATTAATCAGAAGTGCTCCATTTAAATGATAATAATTGTAAAGTAGTGAGTGGATACCACGCCCTCTGCATGTAAAATATCATAATTTAATTTTTTTCTTTGTATGTGACTCAAGACCTACCGCTGTACCAAATTTCATAAATTCTGCAAAAATTGGTGGATGACACGCCCCTGAATTTAAAATTTCAATTTTTAAATGTTCGCCTTTGCTCGCATTTCAAGCTCTATCGCTCCAAGCGCGGATCCACGACGGGGGGTCACGGGGGTCATGACCCCCCCCCCCCCCCCCCTGGGAGATTAAAATTTTGTTTTATCGGTAGAATATGTATAATAATTGTTTGGTTTATGACTTAAACCCACGCTTTTAACATCAAGGCATCACTATTGGCTTGTTAGGCTGGATGTTCATTAACTATTATAGTGTGTCATGGTGAAATATAAAGACTCATCTAAAGAAGATGCTATGGTTATACATTTTTTAGTGGTTCTCTTTTATTATGTTATAGTTATTCATCTTTGTTTATATGAATTATTTGATTTCATTTACAAAACCTTTTAAAAGACTCACTTTAAAAACTATTAAAAATATAAAGTCATTCATTTATTTAAGGCAAATAAGGAAAATAATTACATAAATTAGAGAAGATACTTTAAGGACATTTACATATAGATTAAACGTTTAAAAGCCAAAGACATACTAACGTACCTTAGGTGTACGAAAAGAGAAATAACCCGAATGAAAAACAACTAACTTGCAAGTAAAAATGCCAGTTGTCTCTAAATTCGTTTTATAATAACAAAAAGCTCCAACTTGGACGGGCAAGATCAGGTCCTTTCCGTAGCGCAATGCGAGCGTATATGCGTCAGAGGTGGCTGGGTTCAATTCCAGTTGACGGCACTAAAAATTTAGTTTTTTCTTAATTTGTATTCAATATTTTACTTTAATATCAATATTTCGAAAACGGCACGTAATAAACAGTGTGTCCCATTATCAATGGTATAAACTAAAACTGGTGTAAGTCCAGGTCACTACATACCTACCTGAATTTGGTAACTTGTCCATACCGAATCATAACGATTTTCGAGTAATGGCTATTTTTTGAAATTTTAAATGTTTTTTGAACCAGTTTTTTGTTCACCCTGTCCTTAATTTCCACTAAAACATGGGTTATTAGTTTTCCCAAATTTATTGAATAAATAAAATATAAAATACAAAACTTTTCATTTCCATCACCAATTGCCTTCAAATCAATAGATAAACTTAAATTTTGACCAAACTTAATTTTTGACCTCAATCTTTTGAATACCCCCCTAAACAAAATTCTTATGACTCAACAATGGCATTATCTTCCAAAAATGTTCCATTTTCTTGAAGTTTTTCGAAAAGTATAAAACTTGCCAAAATTATGCTCATATGGAAAGTAATAAAATAACTGTTCACTGACAAAATTCTTCACAAAAAAGATTGTAATACTCTTTTAGAGCAATAGGTTTCTAAGAAAAATGTGAGCATACGGTGTGGAAAAAAAACACATTTAAGCAAAAAAACTTTGAAGATTTTTATTAAATTTAGCTAGAAATTAGTAGGAGAAAATACCGATTATTCGGAATTTAATGGGTATCACTTATAGCCCGAGGGCTGGTGAACATTTACTCAAAGTATTTTATACCGCTTCAAATTTTTTAGGCCATGTCGTTTGTATAAGTGCAAGTTACATGTCATTGGTCTGGCAGCGATATCGCGGCCCCAACACCACTAAAATTCGGCTCCAAATTTTCATCACTAAAGCCTTGTGCCTATACTAAACAGAATCCATCGGTCCATTGGGGAATAAAAAACCGCGTAGAATTTAATGCTTCAAAAACTCAATGCTGTCTCCTGTCGTTAAAGCGAAACCCACCCCCTATGCCGCTATCCATAAGTGGCACTTGCATTGAGGAAACTGAACCGCTTTCGGCTCTCAGTATGTGTTTCACAGACCATCACCTTTGGTGGAATGATCACATATTCGACGTCGCTAAAAACGCTGCAAAATGTTTGGGATTCCTAAGGCGATGCAAGAAATTTGTTTCCTCTTCTGATCTGGCTACAATCTATAAGGCATACATCCGTCCAACTCGCATATCTGGGCAAGTGCTCCTTCAACATACTTGAGTCTTTTGGATAGTATTCAGAAAAAAGCTTTAAAAATGATAGGTGATACAACCATAACAGAAACATTTACATCTCTAGAGCACCGACGAAAACAGTGATCCAGTGAAATAGCTAGTTGCATTCCTCCCCCTAAACAATTCAACCGTAATACTCGCGCTTCTAGGAATGCTCATCAGTTTACCCTTGAGCCCAATTTCGGACGTGCTGTCAAGTACAGGTATTTTTTTAGACGCACAACATTATACCTAACATTATCATTATGATATTCAGAAATTCAAACCCAATGTGCATCGGTACCCCCTTTTAAACCCTATCCTATTTTCTTAATGCTCGCACTGTGTTTTACATGTTAAGGGTAGTAACAACACCTAGAGTGCGCGTCAATTATAACAAAAAAAAATGTATTACTTGATCCTGTTTAAATTGTTGTTGTTTATAAAAAAAATACATCTTTTCAGCTGAATTTACTTTTTTTTCTATCTTAAGATCACGATTGTGATAGTTAGGGCGTTAAGGGAGCCAACCTTGCACTTCATTCTGACGGGATAAGCTTTGGTATACTAATAGTCTACATCCTAAAATTACTTTTAAGAAGTGTTCCAACGGTGGCAACACTTGCAGACCGAAGATAAAAGGGTTGGCTTCTGACCATGTTTTAACACAAAATTTCACATAAATTAGCCTATAAATCGGAAACCAGACATCGATTGATGTCGTGGAATGTCTCGTTGGATTTAGAATACTTGAAGCCATATGAATATATTAATTTTTTGAAGCTTATTGGCTTTGTTTTATGTAGACAACGAAAAATATGTACAAACAAATATTATTTTATTGTTAGTTTCAGTCAATTGTGATACAACTCAACTTGTCTGTGTACACTGCACATGCTCATTGAACAAATCATTTATACTATCATTAATCAAATAATGTTGATTTTTGAATAAACACATTTGCAGTGAAAATGTGTTCGTCTACAAAAATTAACTTCACAAAATGTACAGTATTGTGATGTTTATTATGGTAAGTTGGCATTGCGACGAATCTATATAATTACAAGTAAGAACATATCAAACAAACTACCATCATTATTTATACGTAGATATTTAAACTAGTAATTCAAATAACGATCCTTAATCAAGATGCAATATCATTTTAGGGACTTTATTTATTATTTTTATTAATGTTATGTTAACCCAAAAGATACATTTAAACATTTCTTACTTACCTACTTACATAGTTTAAAATTAATGGAGTTCCTTTTTCTTGGGAATGTACTTGAAAGTGATGAATAATAAACTGACTACGATAAATGCATCATTTAAGGTTTTACGCATTGGACATTTGCCCATCACGAGGATGAAGGAAAACTTTAATGATAGTTGGTAACTATCTTCTAAAGTTGTTAGCTTAAAAATAAATAAGACACATTTTCCTTTTTATTTAAATTTTAATGCGTATGAATAATTTTCTGCAAACAGATTAAACTATAAGAAAAAACTATAAATGTTTCAATGTCAAATAACCACTTGAGTGGGCTTCCACCATTGCATTTGCTTGGAATTATTGCAATTTCATGGCTGCCAGACCAATCATCACAGTAGTTTCCTTGATATGTTCTTACTTATAACTAGACAGAGTCGTCCCAATGCCAACTTTCCATAATGTATATTTCTTGGTTAACTTAATAATAATAAGGTAACAAAGTTTCACATTGTATCTTTTGTTTAATAAATTTCTAAAGACGAACACATTTTACTGCAAATGTGTGTATTCAAAGTCAACATTATTTGATTAATGATAGTATAAATGCTTTGTTCAATGAGCAAGTGCAGTGTGCACAGACGAGTTGAATGTATCACAATGACTGTAACTAACAATAAAATAATATTTGTACATATGTTTAGTTGCCAACTTAAAAAAAAGCCAATAAGCTTCACAATCGTGATCTTAAGATAGAAAAAAAGAACAGAGTTAATTCAGGTGAAAAGATGTTATATCTACTTCTAACCAAATTCATTAGGAATCATAAAAGCTTTATTGTGAATTTTTCCACACCGTATGCGCACATTTTTCTCAAAATCTATTGCTCTAACGAAAAAAGTATTACAATCCCTTTTGTGTAAAATTTTATAAGCTACAATTTTTTACAAACCATTTCTTAAAAAAAGCTTTTGGTATTCGAGAAGTTTGTAAAAATTCTGGAATTTTGCAATAAACCCTCAAAATCATTCTACAAATTTATGATTTTTTTTAAGAAATGCTAAGGAATTACAAATTAAACCCTCCACCAAAAATAGCTTTGTCAAGTTCTTTTTCAAGTGAAAACCTTGTTTTATAGAAATATTTGAATAATAATGTTTATTTTTGTTTGAATTTCACAATGTTTGATTGAGTTCAAATGGTTATAATTTTCTATGTGAGCATAAATTTGGCCAGTTTTATACTTTTCGAAGAACTTCAAGAAAATAGAATATTTTTTAAAGATAAAACCAGTGTTATGTCATACTAATTTTGTTGTAGGGGCTATTCAGAAGATTGAGGTCAAAAATTAAGTTCGGGCAAAATTCAAGTTTATCTATTTATTTGAAAACAAATGGTGATGCCAATTCAAAATATGGTATTAAATAAAATAAGTACAACTACTAACCATTGTTTTATTGCAAAAATTCCATAAAATAAAACCAATTACGGTCAGGGGAGCTAAAAACTGCTTCAAAGAAAAGTTTCAAAAAATGGCTGTTACTCGAAAACCGTTATGATTCGGTAGGGACAAGTAAGGAATGAAATGACTAGCCCTTACACCAGTTTAGTAGTAGCCCGTAGCGTAATGGTTAGTGCGTTCGACTGTCACGCTGGAGGTCTGGGATCGCTTCCCAGCCTCGTCCACCTAAAAACTAAAAAGTTTTTTTTCAGGGCTACTGCCTCTTGCGAGGAATTGGCAAATCCTCCAAGAGTATCACTTGTCACGAATAAGTGCTTCTCGTCTAGCCGTTCGGATTCAGCATAAAATTGTAGGTCCCTTCCATTCCTGTCGAAAGGCGCACACAGGAATGGTTGCGAGTTGTTAGTCACTAGGCCCTGGTTCTGCATGAGCCGTTGTGCCACCCGAATTATTTTTTATTTATTTTTTTACACCAGTTTTAGTTTTTACCATTGACACTATATAACGAGCGTTTTCGAAATATTGAGATTAAAATAATATTAATTAAAAGTTAAAAAAAAATAGTTTAAAAAAAAAATGTTGGTAAACAAAAGGTACTATATATTTAAACTTTTAAGAAACTTCTCCGTAAATCTTCTTCTTCTTCATTTTACCGGCGGTTGTCATGATCTCGAGGGGGACCACAACTCTCCCACTCAACTGCTTCGCCTAAGGTTTCACTTGTAGGGTTCGCCGGGTTGATCTCAGAAAATATCGACAGGCCTCCCGGTTTTGGATTGTTCCATGTCTGAGGCCAACTAAATGCAGGTGTCGTTGCATTTGTTTCATCCAGGAGTTTAGTGTTGGAACGTCTTGTGCTACTGCCTTTTGAACTGGGTTCTCATGGCATCTTCTTTGTACATGACAGTACCAGCTAAGTTGGTCATGCTTTATTTTGTCCAAGATGGTATTTTTGACGTGTAGGCTTCCTCGGATTCTCTTGCTTCTTATTCGATCACGCTTTGTCACTCCTGCTGTCATGCGAAGCATCTTCTTTTCAGCTGCCGTCAATTTACTCTCATACTTCTTGTACATTTTCCAACACTGTGAACCGTATGTAAGCGCTGGACGAACAACTGCCGTGTAGAGCTTTCCTTTCGGCTTAGGGGGCATTTTTCTATCACAGAAGATGGCAGAGTTTTCCCGCCACTTCATCCACCCTACGCTTACGCGATGTAACTTCTCCGTAAATAAAACAGCAAAAAATAAATTGAACTGTTTTGGAAAAAATCGCAAACCCAAAAAGAGGACCAATAATAACCAATTTTTTAAAAACATTTTTTTTTTTCAAATGGTAATTTCTTAATAATTTGTTTTAATGTCAACATTAATTTTTTAAAATCCGGAATCCAGTGATCGTTAGTCAGTCAAGCCGCGCACATCGTTATACTTGCTCGAGATAGTTTTCTCTTGTGTTATTTTTAACTGCGCTGACTATTCTGCAAAATCGCAAACGGTTACGGGCTCATCATTATCTGAGATTCCCCAACTGTAAAAAATGAGTCAACGAAATAAATTGACAAAAAAACCGGGAATCTCCCAACATAATTCATCATCGTTTAATCGCTTTAGTGATCTTTCTGAAGTACATGAAGTACCGATAAAAATCGAGTTTCCTCCTAATCACTTGATAGGAAAATATAGTGTTTACTCAAAGCATGAAAGATTACGGCATAGCCAAATTTGATTGCAAAAATACTTCAATTGGGTGCCGTTTTAACCTCTACACTGAATCTGAATTAAATACAATTAAATCTACCCTTCGCAAAAATAATCTCCAATTTTTCACACATAACTCTAAAAACCAGAAACCATTTAAAGTAGTGTTATATGGTTTACATAAAATGAATATTGATGACCTTAAAACTGAATTGTGTACAAATCTAAAACTAGAAGTTCTTCAAATGTCCATAATAAGCATTAAAAGTCCTAAGTAAAAAGAACACTTTACCTTAACAATAAAAGCATTAAAATGAATGAACTAAGAAGACAAGCTAGGTTTGTCAACCACGTTTCAGCAATTTATTTTTTTATCTTTAATTATATAAAACAGTTGCTAAGAACTTAATAGTTTCTTGTAATAGTAAACTTCACAAAGAAGGTATACATCATTTTGTTTGTTTCAGTATATTGGGACTTTTATCGGAAGAATCCACACTTCGTCCCTCAATGCCATCAATGTTTAATGTTTGGACATGGCTCTTTTTTTTGTAATGTCAAAAAAGCATGCTATCACTGCTCTGAAACTCACAAGAATGCACCAACAAAGAAAAACTACCTAAATGCGTTAGCTGTGGTGAACAACACACTGCAACTGACGCCACATGCAAAAAGAGGTTAGAATTCATCGAAATATAAAACCGACTTAAAGCCAGAAATAGGAGAATGCGTCCTGGTTTGGAACATGTTATTCATGATCCACTTCCAAGCAAACATACCGGATTTAAGCTCAACACTTCTGACTTTCCTGGCTTAATTCAGAAAAAACGTAATCAACCAATGTATGATAGAACACTAACTTCCAACAAGAAGCAACGAAAAAAACAAAAATTGTAGTCTGTCATCTTGAAGGGCTGTGTTCGCGTAAATTCGTGGGAAACAGTATTGTCAGACCTCAAAGATTTTGATATTGCTTATCCATCTGAACCAACTTATATGCTTCCAATGGCCCAGGACTTCCATCAACTTAAGATCTGGTTCTTTCAAACACAATTGACAATATTTCGTGACCAATGGTTTTAAATGATCTTTTATCTGACCACAAACCTGTTGTTTTCTATTTTAATGAATCGTTCACCATTGCAGCTCCAACTGAAAATTACAATTTCAAACGGGCAAATTGGAAAAAATTTAAACGTTGCGTAAACGCTTCACTATCTGATTTTTGTCAACCCTCTACCTTTACGTTACAGGAAATTGATGATAAAGTTAACACGTTTGAATGTTCCATTAATAAAGGGATCAAGGCGTCTGTCCCTTTACTTTCCGCCTCCCTTAAAAAAAAACAGAGACATTTCTTTGCTAACAAATGACGTAAGAAAGACGATTACATTTAGGAATTTAGTACGCAGACTAACGTCAAAGATCTAGGGACTTATTTTTGAAATTTCAATTGAATTTGCTTAACAAATTAGTAATACAAAAAATTCAGGAAATACGTAATAATGACTGGAATCATATGTTATCCAAAATTGACAAACACAGCCAAAAAATTTGGAAACTTTCAAAGATTTCTAAGAAAAAAAATAATAGAATCCCATACCTTGAATGCAATGGTCAAATTCTTCATACCAATGAAGAAAAGGCCACTGAATTCGGTAAATATATTCATTCTAGTCACTCAATAACAGAGGGCTATAGTGACACACAAACCAAATAATTAGTTCAAAACAGTTTCAACTGTATTGGCCCAACTTCAATAGAAATAAATAATATTCATATTCCAATATCTCTGGTTAAAAATACTATTTCTTGTATCCGCATAAAAAAAGCAGCTGGTAATTATACAATTTCAAACTGGGTCATCAAATACCTACCAAAGAATGCTGTTCAGTATCCCTATTTGAAAGTTGTCTGCGATACGGATATTTTCCAAGAAGATGGAAGATTGCGGAGATCATTGCAATAGCTAAACCTACTCAACCATTGATGCAGACGTCAAGTTATCGCCCAATAAACTTACTTAGCTGTGTAGGTAAACTTTTTGAAAAAAATCATTCTCCTAAAGATGAACGACTTTGTTGAATTAATCAGTCTTGTTCCAATTGAACAGTTCGGTTTTAGAAAGGAGCACTTAATGACTCACCAACTGAAAAGAATCACAAATACAGTTTAAGATTCTCTTTAAAAAAAATCACTTGGTATGATATCATTTGATATCCAAAAGGCATTCGACAGTGTTTGGCACGAAGGCCTGCTTCACAAATTATTCACTCAAAATGTTCCTACCTTCATCCTTAAAATTATTCAAAGCTTTCTGTCAGATAGACTTTCTTATGTCAAAATTTTTTCCACAAGGTTCAACCTTATAAAAGCGGGTGGCAAGACGGCTCATAAAGAACCAGGGCCTAGTGACTAACAACTCGCAACCTTTCCTGAGTGCGACTGTCACATACCTCATATATGTTTGTGAAATGAATGCACGAGCTGTCACTGTTTTTGGACTTGTTTAGCTGAAGGTTATGAAGAAAATTAGTTTAGTATGATACTAGTTAAAACAAAAATCAATTTTAGTAAACTGTTTTCTAATTTAAAAACTGTTAGGTAGTTTTCCTACTAAAATCTTAATGTTAGGCTATTTAAAATAATGTGCCACTGATACACTAGTACACAAATAACGGAAACGGTGCCTTGTCTAATAACAAAAACACTGAAAAACCCTTAAAAGAACCAATTTTTTTTTGAAAACTGCTGCTATGATTTTGATAACAATTGTTAAAACTAAAACTGTACCTAAATCTTTTCGAAGAAACAATTTCACCAGTACCAATTTTATTTCTTAAAAATTATACAATTTTGGCTATGTACGAGTAGGTACATGCAAACATGCAAACATCTTATCTTATTTAAAACCGCTTCAACGATATACATTCACATACATTTCTTATATTTTTTACGCTCAAAATGTTTTTAGAAATTAAAAGATTGAATTATATAATGCCTTTGAACATTTGTCACCAACATCCGTCTATAATACAATTTTCAACATTTTAAGCCACTTTAACATAGAGCAGAAGCATTTTAAATGTAGATACGTTTTAAGTTTTGTTTGTTTATGTTGCGTTTTAATTTTTAGTTCAGGTATTAAATTTTAAATTTGCAAATTGCAACGAAACTTGAACTTCAATTACTTTAATGTCAAACTTTTATTTTCGGCACATTTACCAATTTACCTACTATCAAATATTTAAAAATTCTATAAATGACATTATTTATAAGACCCAAAGTATTCGTCATTTATACTACCTACCTACTCACATCCATTATAAGGAATAACACAACTTAAGGTTAAAAGTTATTGTTCTGTCAATTACATAAATCAATAAAAACTGATTTACGACTTATTTAACAAATGCTTACGACATTCTTTTTCAAAAAAGAATCCATTAGGCATTTCGTTCGACAATTATCTATGTAAACAAAAAGGGTTCATAATAAATTTTTTTTAGAAATGCTACTCACTTGTTAAATTAAAAATAAGCTTCTGATTGACACACTAGGTGAATTCCATGAAAATACTAAAGATATTTTTTTTTTTGATATAATTCTTGATAAGATTAAACGATGGAAAAGTTTGATAAATTGCTAATCGATAGTAGTATTTAATCACCTCAAAACATGTCAATAAAACAAACTTCTATTTATATAAATCTAAAGCTTCAAATAAAAGTTGATGCATTCAAACTATTCTACAGAATTTTATTCAATGTAATGTTAAGCAGAGGTGGGACATAGGTAAAAAAGGATGTGTTAAGTGATGATGCGGGATCATGAATGGTATACAAATATTTTTTTTAATATCTACAACTTAACCATTGTCTTTTTTCACATTTATTGCACACATCTATCATAAATTTTCTTTTGGATTCATCAAAATATTCAACTATTGATTAAATAATTGGAAAGTTATTAAAAAAATCTTCGTTTATTGGAACGCATCATAGAAGGGCTAATTTTTGCATATCTGTAAGAGGGTTATACGAAAAAACACCCGTCCTCTTTTTGATTTTTTTAAAGCTTTGTACCAAGTTTCTTGAGGGTAGCATTTTGTTCCCAGTGTTTTGGTATAGTCCAATAACTCTCTCCCTTCCCCCTCAAACAAAAAACACTCTTTTACAATAGATATCTGTATGGACTCTTCTAAATTTTGGGTTTCATGAGAAATGGAACATTTGGGAGCACTACGATATATCGCAAACTAAAATCTCGAATAACGAAATCTCGCATTTTTTTATAAATCTCGAAATACGAAATCTCGCATACTAATAAACCCGCTTTTCACAAACTCGCAATAACAAAATCTCGCTTTTAACAATCTCGCATTTACATTTCACAACCAAAAATTTCAACTAAAATCTCGCAAACTAATCAGAGGCCTAAAAAGGGAGATAAAATCCTTGAACCCGATATACGCCGGCCACCCAAGGTACTGTTTATTACAAATAAACTGAAAGCACACCAACTGCCAATTAGGCGGCTGCCTGGCGACTGAGCATCCGCTAAGTAAAGCGACGGAGTCGCGTGAGCGGGACAGACGACCCGAAAAGGGAGTTAAAATCCTTGAACCGACGAAGCAGGCCACCCAATGTACTGTTTAATAAAAATAAACTGAAAGCACACAAACTGACAACATAGGCGCCTGCCTGGGGTCTGAGCATACTCTAAGCGGAGCGAAGGAGTTGCGTGAGCGGGCCAAAGGACCCGAAAAAAGAGTTAAAATCCTTGAAACCGCGAAGCGGGCCACCCTGTTTATTTTATTGTACACAAACTGAATAGACCAAGAGCCCACAGCAGATTTGGGGTGCGAAAGTGAACCAACAAAAATTATATGAGTCGAAAGGTGTATAAAGGGCCCAGTTATAGCTATCATTGGAAACCATCATTGAAAATATTAATTGTCAATTTTGAGAGATTTTGAAGAAAAAATATATGATTATTTTGATGCCAAAGTAAAGCTAGTTGACTTAATATTTATTTTTAGTTAAAAAAAAAATTCAGTTTTTCACAACTTTTCTCATAAAATGACTTTTAATTTTTCAATGATGAACCAATGATCATTGAAAAAATTAAAAGTTACGTTATGGGCAAAATATGGGTCAAAATGATTTTTTTTGATGCGAAATCATTTTGAAGTTGTAATCTATATTTCTGCATTAAAATATTCAATGATTAAACTTTCGAAGGGTCTCAAAATCAACAGCTAACTTTTTCAATGATGGTTTTCAATGATAGCTATAACTGGCCCCTAAGGCTGATAAAAGAAATGTAAGTCTTGCAGTCCCTGGTGGCGGCTGTTAGGTGGGAGGGGCAATTTTCTAAAAAATTAAAAATGGTAAAAATATTTTTTTTTCGCAAAATTTCACGTAATTAAGTACTATTTTTGTTTCCAAAATTCAATGCCCTTATCAATTTGTAGTCAAAATCTGAAAACCGGATGGTTCTAGGACTTCTACTTTTTAAGATAAATGAATCAGTTTTCTCATAAAAATGAGACAAATCCGGCTAAATTATTATTTCAGCAACCAGTTAAAATAGGAAAAACATGCCGGAAAAAATTCCTTTATTTTTGAAACTTTGTTGGGAATATCGAATTAACCATAAGAATAAAGAATCAAAAGAGTCCATAAAAATATCTGTATCACACGGGTGTTTTTTTGGAGGGGGAAAGGGGGATGTATGACTTATCGAAATTAAAAAAATATATTGATACAATTTGGACATATGATACAAGATTTTAGGGTATTTTTCAATTCTGAATCTAATGAGATAAAAATTATGGCGATACAATCACCCTAAAGTTATGGTCCATTTTATTCAGAGATGACTGTTTTTCAGTAAAACTGCTAAACTATTAAAAAAATACCTTAAAAAGAATGGTACATTAATGAAAATTTGTATAAATATTTAATTTGACATGAGAATAAAGGATCAAAAGAGTCCATAAAAATATCTATGACGAAAGGGTGTTTTTCTTAAAGGAAAGAGAAGGTATGAAATTTTGATAATAAGACCTATACCAAGAATGGGAAGAAATTTATTAAAAACGTTTCATTTGTCAATAGCCAAATTGAATATTTATACTAATTTTCATCAATGTACCATTCTTTTCAAGGTATTTTTTTAATAGTTTACCAGTTTTACTGAAATGTTGTATCGCCTTAATTTTCATGTATCATAATGTCCAAATTGTATCAATATAATTTTTTAATTTAGATAAGTCATACCTCCCCTTTTCACCCTCTAAAAAACACCCGTGGGATACAGATATTTTTATGGACTCTTTTGATTCATTATTCTTGTGGTTAATCCGATATTCCCACCAAGTTTCAAAAATATAAGAATTTTTTTAGGCATGCTTTTCCTATTTTAACTGGTTGCTGAAATGATAATTTAGCCGGATTTGTCTTATATTTATGAGAAAGCTGGTTCATTTACTTTTTAATATCTTAAAAAGTAAAAGTCCTAGAACCATCCCTTCAGTTTTTGACTACAAATTGATAAGGGCATTGAATTTTGGAAACAAAAATAGTACTTAATTACGTGAAATTTTGCGAAAAAAATTATTTTTTACCATTTAAAAATTTTTTTTTTTTAAATTTTGAGTTCAAAAATTATTAATTGAAAGATATTTATTTAAAAAGGAAATGAAAGAAGGGACTTCGGGCCTTTTATGAAAATATAACAGGGTATTGTGCGTGTTACCGTTGGTTTTTAATAATTTTATTTCTGTTTTAAGTCATTTTTTTAGAAAATTGCCCCTCCCACCTAACAGCCGCCACAAGGGACTGCAAGACTTGCATTTCTTTCATCAGCCTTAATACACCTTTCGACTCATATAATTTTTTTTTGGTTCACTTTCGCACCTCAAAATTTGCTGTGGGCTCTTAGACTAGAAAGCTCACCAACTGACAACATACACAAACGAAAACCATAATATAACGTAACTTATAAGTCCTAAATGTTTTTTAATGCGAGATTTTAGTTTTCGAGATTTTAGATTGCGGGTTTTTGTAAATTCGAGATTATAAAAAGCGGGTTTTTGTAATTGCGAGATTATGAAAAGCGTGTTTCTAGAATTGCGAGATTTCGATTGCGAGATTTTAATTTGCGAGATTTCGTAGCCAACCCCGAATTTACATTTCAAAACTAAAAATCTCGCAAATTTCATCTAATATCTTTCAAACTAAAATCTCGCACTAACAAATCACGTTGGAAAATTCCGCAGTAAATAATAAAATCCTACAAATGGAAAATGAAAAATCAGAGGCTCAAAAAGGAAGATGAAATCCTTAAACCCGAAACGCGGGCGATCTAAAGTACTGTTTATTACAAAGCACACCAACTAAAAACATAGGCGCCTGCCTGGCGACTGAGCATACTTTAAGCGGAACGAAGGAGTCGCGTGAGCGGGACAGAGGACCCGAAAAGGGAGTTAAGATCCTTGAACCCGCGAAGCGGGCCACCCAATGTACTGTTTATTGTACATAAACTGAAAGCACACCAACTGACAACATACACAAACGAAAAACCTAGTATAATGTAAAAAGCGGAGAGCCGACCGTAGGATCACTAAGCTCATAAGGTAAGAGGTTCTAATACCGCTTAGTCAATAGATCTATTCAAGAGAAACTCAACGCACATGTGTTGCCTAGCGAAATTTGGGTAGGTGACGTCTAAAACGGTCCACTTCCGGTTGGTTTTTTGGACCATGACTTAGCTCGAGTAAGAGATTTTAACTACGCCCAACGAAATCCCAACGCGCGTTGGCGTAAGAGCGCACAATCTTGAAAAACGCAGCCATTTTGCACTCTTTGTTTGTGGCTATATCTGTGAAACAAATTTCCCTAGAAAGACTATTTAAGTGACAAATGGACCGGATAAGATTGACAAAATCAGGGAAGTAAATACAAATTAGCTACAGGGATTGCATGGCTGATGTTTTGAATTAAATGACTTTAAAAGAATTTAAGAGTGCAAAATGGCTGCGTTTTTCAAGATTGTGCTCTTACGCCAACGCGCGATGGGATTTCATATGATTAAGGACACTGTTCTGTACATGGCCACCAAAAAATATACCAGTTTAAAATTAAAAAATATACCAGTTTAAAATTTTGTCCGGGTCAAAGTCTAATTTGACTTGACTAATCTGATAAAGAAGTAATTTTTGTAAAAAAAAAAATCATTTAATCCGGGTTTGCAGGAACATGCACCTGATTGAGAAAAGGCAGCCTATATTTGTTTGATAGATTAGAGTCTAAGCTTTAATTTGATGTATGTTTTAAGCTCTTACCTTATCAAATTTTAAACATTTCACCTGAAAATGTAGATATTTTGTGTATATTTTGGCAAAGGCATGCACCTTTTTAAAAGGAGCCAACCTATATTTTTTAAATATAGCACCGTCTGGGTTTTAATTTAATGATACCGGTTTTACTTTATGTCTATATAAAAAGACAATTTTTGTGTACAAAATGTAACTGAAAACTTTTAAGACTGAGTTAAATCTATTTTTTTCCTACAACTAGAAGACTTAGGAAGGAATAAGTGTGTTTTATTAATTATCTACAGGTTGTCTACTTGTTTTTGGTATTAAATACTTTATCAAACTCGACCAAAATAAAAACTTTTAAGCAATAACGTGTTTTAACATTTTTTTCCTTTAAGAAGGGTTGACACGTACACCTACCCATTTTAAAAGTGGCAACCCTATTTTTTTATTTTCAGTACAGTCTAATCTTGAATTTGATACTAGTTTTATCCTCTTACTCGATGAGCTAAATCATAGTTCTAATCATAGTGCTTATTAAAGAGGGTTGGCAACACTACCTACCCATTTCAAACTAGGCAACCCTATATTTTTCGTTCTTCCTCGTCAAGGCCTATAATTCATGGTCCAAAATACCAACCGAAAGTGGCCCGTTAAAGACGCCACCTACCCAAATTTCGCTAGGCAACCCATGTGCGTTGAGTTTCTCTTGAATAGATCTATCGACTAAGGGGTATTAGAACCTCTAACCTTATGAGCTAAGTGACCCTACGGTCGCCGCTTGGACTATAACTTATATAAGTCCTATATGTTTTTAATGCGATATTTAAGTTTTCAAAATTTTAGTTTGCGTGTTTTTATAAATGCGAGATTATAAAAAGCGGGTTCTTGCAATTGCGAGATTATGAAAAGCGGGTTTCTGTAATTGCGAGATTTTGTATTGCGAGATTTCGATGGCGAGATTTTTATTCGCGAGATTTCGTAGCCAACCCAAAAAACACCCATTCATACAAGACATTTAAAAGACTCTTTTGATTCTTCATTTTTATGGTAAGTGAAACTATTTCACCAACTTCCAATTTTTTATTTTTTCAAGGGATTGTGAGTATTATTTAACCTGCATTATGGCGGTAGATTAAAATACGGTTCTTTATTATTCATTAGACTTCAATATCGCATACATAATCCCCATAAATATATCAAAATGTAAACTAATTCCTTTTTTCGTGACCTTTTTGATTACTAAATAAGATTTCCCTCTAGTAGGCTTTAGGTCAGTTTTTGGTTTTGTTATTTAAAAAAAAAAAATTTTAAATTCAGAAAGATTTTAATTAAATTGTATGAACTTCACAGATAATTTTAAATACCCAAGTTGTATGAAGAAAGTCGTAAACACGATCGAAAAGTCACTTGATTTTTTTTTTAAATAACGAAACCAAAAACTGAAGGAAAAACTAAAGGGAAATCTTATTTATATCAGAATGTTTGAAATCGTCTGCTCTGAATATTTTATTTGAAGAATAATTAACGTAAGTTAGGAATGAGAAAAATGCGAGACAGAAAAAATTAAAAAAAAAACATACTTAACCTCAAAAATATTAACCACGCAGACAAAAAGATTATACACAACTTATAGATAATTGTATTCCCAACAACAATCTAATGCTAGATTTCCATTTGTCATTGAAAAGACGCAAATTGACAAACTTTCCAGGACAGGGTGGCTTTTACCAACACAAAAAGCAAAGAAAGTAGTAATAGCGAGCAACTATAACTCACCCTGTCTTGGAAAGTTTGTCAATTTCCGTCTTTTCAATGACAAGTGGAAACCTAGCATAAAAACACAGCTCGCACAGTGAATTTGTTATTTGTATACAAAATAGCACATTAGGTGTTACAACAGATGGAACGCAACTCGGTAATGGGCAAGCGTTATAGTGCCGGTCAACAATTTTGAACTAAAACACTTTCTCTGCACGAGATACACACTTATGCCCATACAAAAAGGATAACGCTCATTGAGACCACTCGTATGACATATATATCACAAAGTGTTGCACCAATGCCCATTATCCTTTGTATGCAAAACTTTAATTTGGTGAAAATTGAATATTTTGTTTGAAATAAGATAAGAAACAACTTATAGTTTATAACCTATAGGTAGTTGAACTTAATTTAAGTATATTTTAAATACATATTCAAAGAAAAAAACTCATTCAAATTAGTTTCATGAGATTTATGCCAAATATGTTTTGGATTACCAACAAAAAACCGCTTATAAAAATGGAAACCAAATATTATTTATATTTGCACGCGATTACTCTGTAAAAGGTTTTCATTTGAGATAACAAAAATATTATTACCCTGGTTACAACTTACAAGTTGCAGAGTTTTTTGTTTTTTAATAGGTCCTTTTATTTTGTTAACAAATCCAAATTATTATTTTGAATGTGCTGGCATTTAAATCATAGTTATCACGCAATGATATGATGTATTATGTTCCTAGGTATATGTATTATACAGGTATAGGTACATTAATTTATTATTTTAGTTTGGCCTAGTTTGGTTTGTTTTTGGTTAAATAAAATTTAACTTAAACGTGTGACTGTATTACGAGTAGCTATTTCTTTCCTATTTAAAGTGTACTTCTTTTCAAAGAAAGTTTGCTGTTGCGAAAAAAAAAATAAAAAAAAAATATTTTGCTCGTTTGACGAAAAACACAACGAGAGTAATATGAAGATTTCTTCTCTTGTGTTATGAAAAATGAAATAAGAAATCCTTAGCGGTGTTTACTTTTGATGAAATTATTGTAGCAAGTTCATTATTAAATAGATACGTATACAGGGTGTGTTTTAATTCGTCGATAGTATTTTAGGGCATGATTCTTGGGTATATTCTTTATATATTTTCGAGCTTAAAGCAAAAGAAAAATTATTTATTTTTAAATTTAACCTGCCGCTGGTTTTCGAAATTATCAAAAAATCTATTGGTTTTTCGCCAATGTTGTCATTGAATTTTATTTTTAGTATTGTTACATACATTCAAAAAAAATATTTAAACATCATGTTGATTACGCATTTTTTGGATAAAAATGACACTAAATTCAAAAAATTAGCATCGGCAGAAAAAATGGAAATGGCTAAAAACTGAATATCTTAAGACTGAGAAAAGATATCAAATATTTAAACGCAGTTAAAAAGAATGGTATTTCTTCTAAACATAAATGCCTAAACGAAGTTTCTATCGTTAGTACTAACAGCGCAATTACCGTTAACATGGGTCACCAAAGTTAGACTTTTCTTCCATCCCCGATAAATGATATCAAAATTGGAGATAGGCCCGTACTGTAGAAGGCTTTGTTTCTAGAACATACCCAAGAATCATGTCCTTATATACAGGACACCCTGTATATCTAAGAATTATAGTCTGGGGCATTTACTCTTTTGCTGGGAAACAAATCAGAGGTCAGATTTGACTTAAACATTTGAAAGAATATTAGTACACCAGTTTAAAGCCACATTTTGCACAACTGTACTTAGTGTCATTTAGCCACCATTTTGTTTTTGATGGTCTTTTTTATATTGGAGCTTAACTCGCGTATTTTTAAAGCTAGACAATAGAGTTGTGTGACAAACTTGTAGCAAAATAAATTATCTATAAAATATGTTTTTTTTTTTTTGATAACCGCTATTGTTTAAAGGTTCCAACTTCGCTACAAGATTGTCTTCCATTTTTTTAGGATCAAAAATACGCGAGTAACGCACCAAAATCAAAACGACAATTTAAAACATAATGACAGCTAAATGACACTAGGTACAGTTGTGCAAAATGTGGTTTTATTTAATCAGTTCGAGAGCGAAAATGGAAAATCGTAATAGATTACTAGAGTCAAGTCTCCACTTTTTTCCGCGCACACAGTTTATTGTCCGTAATATTATTGCTGCTGAAAATTTGACGTTTGTAGTTTTTGTTGGTTGCCGTTGACAAAAAATCATAGACAAAAATTATAATTAATTTCAAGTTCAATTTTTTAAAGAAGAAATAAGAACAAAAATGAACCACACCATTCTTAAGAACCCTTAACAGATATGTATCACAACAAATTAAAGTACGAAAAAGAAAACGAACAAATATTTTCTGTATGACAAATGATAATGGGGAAAGTGGTCTACCTACTTAACAGTAACGTGTGTAGGACACATTACTGTCGTTGAAAAGGATATTAAGCCATCAAAACTGGCAATTCTTCATTGGAAACTGGTCTACCAACTCAACAGTAATCTGTCATACATCGTTGTCAAGGTTATTATACATGGGCTTCATTTCATTATATGGCCAATAAGGCGTGGGGTATTTGTCTTTAAAGCATCAAAAATAACAATAATGCAATTCCTCATAGGTAAATGGTCTACCAACTCAAGAGTGATTTGTGATACTTCAATGAAAAGGTTATTGGTAGTTCTTAATTTTTGTATACAACCGATAAAGTACAGGTAGTGGGGTTGGAGAGGTATTTGTCAAAAATGCATTAAAATCAATAATGCAATTCCACATTGGAAGCTGCTGCACCTACTCAACAGAAATGTGACATATCGTTAAAAAGTATAAAACGTGTAGTTTATTTTTTTGAAAGCCTTTAAGATGTAGACCATGGGGTTCAAGAGGTATTCGTGCCTAAAGATCGGCAAATAGAATAACAGTGCAATTCTTCATTAAAAATGGTTAACCAACTCAACAGTAAGATGTCATACGTTTTTGAAAAGGTAATTGCAATTGCATCATTTCATTATATGGCCAATAAGCTCAAGAGATATTCGGCTTCAAACAACTCCAACAATGCATTTCCTCATTGTGTACTCTTCTAACAACTCAACAGCAATAAGTCATACGTTGTTGAAAAGTTTGTTGCCACGGAAATGGGTTTTTGCGCTATTCTGTTTTTTTTTTTTCCAACTATCTTTTGAACAGCTCAATGACAATATATAATAAAATAAAGAGAACGCAATAACCTTTTCAACAATGCATTCCTTTTTTATATTCTCCAGTTTCAACTCGATGCCAACCGTGAAATTGTATGAGATAATTAACACATTATTCTCAATCCACTGTGTCAACAAAAAAATTCTTTCCTTCCCTTCTATTTCATCGATAACTATAGGCTGTTGCATTCAAAAAACCATGAGGCGTATTCATAAGCATTTTAACATAATTAAACATAGGTTTAGTTGAATTTTCGGACGTTGATTCTATTTTTTTAAGAATATCATTTCAAAATATTTGAAGCTACTTGAGTAGTATATCAAGTTAATTATTTTATAAAAATATAAAACCAACAATTTGTAATTAAAATCGGTCTGTATTCATTGAGCCAAAATTGTCTTAAACTGTAGTTTAGCTAAATCTGGGTCTATCTGCGACTATGAGCCCCATTATAATTATTATAAAAAATTTAAAATCAATAAATATATATCAAACTTTTTTTTTAATATGTATGTACTGTACATGTGTATCTTTGAATTGTTTGGTAATTTTTTTTATAATACAAATCTTTTTTTCTTTTCCAGGTTAGTTTTGTTTCCATGCCATTTTATTAATTTTGTAAGTACAATCAATATTAATTTACTGCTCTGAATATCCGTTCCATTTATGTAACTATTAATACCAGAAAACGTGATGCCGATGACGTCTACCTTTGACTCAATTTAACGAAGAATATTATTGGCGTGCTTTGATCTTAACAGAAAGTCAGTATCATATCTTCGCGGAACTAAATGAGTCGCTTTACGCTTGAACTTGGGAAATATTGAAAACTTATTTCCAAAGTTAGTGATGTGTAGCCCAAACAGTGCGTTTTTTTTGAAAAGAAGTTTAGGTCGAAATAAAGCACATATCGCGTGTCTGCAATGTTGACAAAATTGGCGCTTCTGGGGATCAACAAACCTGCACTTGATTGATGAAAAGCCAATGCATTCACTGAGTGACAGTTTGGACGACCTCTGGTTCATATACAGGATGGATGGCCATGCCACACAGCCCATACCTCAATCGATCTTTTGCGCACCAAATTCTCAAATCGTGTTATCAGCCGTCTTGGCAATGTCAATTGGGCGCCTCGGAGCTGCGAATTGACCCCTTTGAATTTTTTTGTGTGGAACCCTAAAGGATCGATGTTATGCCAACAATCTGGAAACGATTGAAGTACTTAAGGGCAATATCATCCAAGCAATCCGTGAGCTACAGCCCGAAACCATCAACAAGGTCTTGAAAAATTGGAATGACAGAATGCGCTGCTGCGAAGCCAGCCGAGGCTTCGAGGAATGTTTGTTGTTACTAAAAAATGCCATAATACATGGAACAAATTTAATTTTGTTCATTTTATTGGATTTTTAAAAAGAAACGTGTATTTGGCCCACCTTGTTTTTAGAAGTTTTCAGGATTTCTTGAGAAATCGATAAAGTTTGTAGTAAGACCGGAAGTTTTTTTTCCTAAGTTAGTCCTGTGCACAATAAAGACATTCCAAGCAGATGTCAAAAATCACAATAATGTTCACCATCGAACTTAACTTCAAATAAATTATGACTACACTTCTCAGTGGATGTCATGTTATATACAGTTAGGTAAAGTTTTTGACCTCTCACAAATATTTTATTAGTGCACCAGACTCCTCTCTTGCTACTGTTCAAAAAATCCAAAGAGAAGCCATTTAATTAGCCGAATTCATATAAACCCAATGTCATCTTTGCAACTTTCAATTGCATGAATCATTTATCCATCCACCACCAGGAGGAACTTTCTAATTACGTTTCGCTAAATATTATCAAAACAATCTTATATTGGTATCCGGATCCATCCAGAGAAACCATTCATTTCATATCATACCGCGTCGTGAAGTGAAGTGAACACAGTTGCCACTTGCAAACAAAACAATCAAAAAATGTGCCCTTCATGTAAGGAAATACAAAATTTATAAAATTCAATAATTCGAAGGGATTGACCTACAGGGTGGCGCACCAATAGTGCTACAAAGAAATACAAATAACTTTTTTCTTTAATCGAAGTATTTAATTTTTTTTTATTGGATAGAAAATTAAATTTTATTTTAAATAGCTAATTGTTTTTAAAGATGATAGACCGCAAATGACATCCACGCTTACCAACGAATATGCGGGACCTGATCAGAAAATTGTTCATTGCGGCCTGAAGGGTTGAAGTTGGGATCGACTCAATTATTGTCTTAATGGATTGCTTCAATTCAGTCAAATTCCTGGGGTTCGTTTTGTACACCTCCTGCTTGACATAACTCCATAACAAAAGTCTGGTTCAGTCAGGTCAGGTGACCTTGGGAGGCCAGCGAAAAGCGAAATGGGATACGTCTTCGGCGCAGTTCTAGGTACAAAAACTCATTAAACATCTCATGGAGCATTTCTGGATTAGATTCACTCCATAAACGGCTCAAAATGGGCCTCATCAGACACGAACAGTCTATTTATCAATGGGTTGTCTTCTTCGGCCATTACAATAATTTTTCGGCAAAACTCCACGTAAACAGGCCAATCCTGAGGGTTTAACTTGCTTTGTAATTATAGCTTTGTACGAAAACAAGTTTAAGTCATCATGAAGTATCCGTTGTTATGACTGTCTGCTAACCCCAATTTGGCCCGATAAGTTTCTAGTCGAAACGCTTGGATTGCCGATGCTACAGCCGCGATTGTATCCTGAGCCCGAACATTGAGATGTCGATCGTACGGTCTTCGTACAATGCTTCCAGATTCGGCAAACATGTTTACCAGCCTCATAATGGTCCATCTACTCGGGGGAGTACCGCCAAACTCCCACCAATAAGATTCCCTTTGGACCGAAATTACGGACTGCAAAGCATGGTACCGCTGCACTATCCAAATTCTTTTTTCAGTATCCCAAGTATACATTTTGATTTTGATTGAATGAAATAAATAAATTTTACTAAAACATTAAAACGATAAAATTAAATCTATTTAACCATCCAAATTGAAAAAAAAAATCTGCTTTTATATTTTACCGAAGTGGCAATCATTGACTTGAGTACCATCGAGCGATAACGTTCAACTGAATAGCGTTAAACTGTAGCGCTACAGTCTCTTGAGAATCTCTTGAGTTTTAAGCCTTTCATGTATTGGAGGTCTGTACAACTCGCACTCAAATAAATAGTTGCATTTCGCTAAAGATTGTGAGTTTGATGATGTTAGATTGCTCAGCTAAAGTGCCGGTGGCACTTAAACAGTTAAAAAAATAAATGAGAGAAAACTTGAAATTTGATGTTTTTCCAAACACAAATCAAACTTTGAATCTCTTGATATCTAATAGGTTTGGTTGGTGGAAAAAGTATTTTTTTTGTTACCTACATTAAAGTACCTTGTTGCTTATTTATAAACGTGCGAAAGAGGCGCAGTGCTGCCGGCACGTCCAACCGGTTCGGTTTATATTTATATATTGTCGTTATGACGAATATTGTTGCTATAACGTGTTTTATTGCCATAATTTGTTTGGTAATTCTACGAAAAAGTGATTAAACCTATGTAAATATGTATATAAAATGTCTAGGATACTCTGTAAAATGGAAAAAAAATCTTGTTTCATAGAAACGAAATGGAAAGTTCGGTTATGTTTTGTTTTTAATGAGGAAAATCTTAGCAGCATAGGAGTTTCCTTCAAAAAGTTATGCAGTTAAAAAAGCTCTATGGACTTCGCGTATATAGACAGACAAAAATTATAGGTGGTATATAAAAGTAAAAATATACATGACTTCTGAATTATAGGGTAATAATGACTTCTGTTGTACTTTAAAAATATCATCGAAAAATTTAATGAGTTTAGTATGATGAAGCATTATTAATATCGTACTAGATTTAAAAGGGGAATTTGCTAATTTTAAATCAGTTTTGCATCGATCTCTTGTATTTTTCTATTACTTGGGCATTCTTATAAATTAATGTCAAATTTGTATGTTTGTCAGTTTTGCAGCGGCTGTCATTGTTTAAGACGTTCTTAGCTGGAGTTTATTAGACAAGTTGTTTTATATTAAATATTATGCCAGTTAAAAAATTAAAAAAATTTTAGTAAACTATATAAATATTTTTAAAGGGATACAAAACATAAGTGAAATTATCTCCAAATTCTGGGAAAAAATTTCAATCATAAAATTCAAAGTAGGCTGCAGAGATATGTATGTTTTTCGAAGACATAAGAGATTAATTAATAAGAGTTCACTCTTTTTCTATCTGTTCTCCTAAATTAAATCTTGAAATTAGTTTTTGGGTGGATACTTAAGGGTGTAAACTGTTTTGTATTTGTATGAAATCCGATATCATTAGTTTAAAATTAAATTGTTAATCGGAGAGAAAACTCTGAATTTTTTGAAGTTTAATGAAGTTTAGTAAATTTATAACCAATTGGTAGGTATGTACATCTGACCCAAACAAATAAATCAATTTTGGGATTGATGAATTCGTATTGGTCGATGGAAGGACATTTTAATGGAGGAAGCCCAGAAAAATTTCGGGAAAATTGGAAATCCAGCAAAATAGCTGTTGTAAGTGCATAACTCGAGAACGGATCCTTCGATTGTCAGGTTTCTGGGCTTGATGAATTCGTATTGACCCAGTGAAGGACATAGGACACTGGAGAAAAATCCCAGAAATTTTCCAGAAAAATAAGAAATCCGGGCAAATCCTGTTTTTAGTACATAACACCAGAAAAGATCACTCGATTCTCAAGATTTTGGGATTGATGGATTCGGGTTGGCCCAAGGAAGAAATATAAGGTGGTGTTCTTTTCATCATCATTCCGATGAAATACAATTTAATCATTTTTTTTTAATTTCATTGTATTCAAAGATTTGTGAACGAATATTTAAATGCACTTTGTAATCTAATTCAAGCTACTATTTTGAGGATCATTCTGTGTTGGTCAATGTCGTCTCTCCAACGTTTCATTTGCCTCCCAATTTTGCGTCTGCCATCTCTAGGTATCCACTACCTACTTCTAGTGGTCCAGCAGCGGTTGTCTTTCATACGAAACACATGATAGTTCAAGAGCCACTGAACAAAAAATACAAGGCTGTTCATCAAAGCTGATTTGTGTACAATTGATAGAGTTTAGGGTGTAGAACCAAAATTTCTTGGTCAGCCAGCTGGGAGGTGAGTCCTTCGCTCCTTACACGCCCCCAAACATGTACAAAAAATGGAAAATGAAATCGCGTTCGTCAAAGCTGAAATTTTGTAGAAATATTCCTTATCTACTATAAAACAAGAAAACATTGGTCAGCCAAGTGAACCCCGCGGCAATCTTTGGTCAGCCACTCGAAATAGCATTTTTCTTAATATTTTTCAAATAAATCCATTTATCACGATTCTTATTATTCAGAGAGAAAAAGTTATTCGCAGAAATTGTTCTTTTCAAAATTTGGAATATTTCTTGTCTAAAGTTAAAAAAGTCAACCCGCAAGGAGATAGAGAGCAGTAAACTGCTCGAAAAGCTGTTTTTTTTTTTTAATTTTGTCCATGTTAATATTTAAAAAAATCTATTTATATCAATATCTGTTCTTTGGATTGGAAAAACTGGGGGGTCATTCGGTAACTCGATTATCGGCATACGATATCGTTTGAGCGATAGCGTTGCCTTTATTTGCTTCACGTTATTCGATAATCGTCAAAACGATAGCTAAATAGGTATCGTCTTGCATTAATATTCAAGATTGCAGGTGACTGTAGTTGAATGATTATGTACCCACTGTAATTTGACATTTTTTTTTCTGTTATCTGTTGACAAATTGAAGTTAAAATCATTCGGCGCAGCAATGTTTTTTTTATTTTAGATATTGAAATTGAAAATGAAAACGAAAATTGGAACAAAATACATACATAGGTACAATTACCTAATACGAATACGACGACAGTTGAGAGTTAAGTCAAATACCATTTCTTCTTCTTCCGGGATGTTGTCCCATAAAATGTGACTACCCTTTATACGTATGTATGTATATGTTGAGGTACTTGCATTTATACTAATCTGTAAAAATATTACGATCAAATAACTTATATTTTGTAACAATTATTTCACTTTTATACAAAACAACACAACAAAAAAAAAAATTCTATTGACATTATGACACATTTTGACCATTAAAATATAGTTTGACAGTACCAAACGCTCTCAAACTGTGAACGATGGACGACACGATAGTGGAAGAGTTACGTGAAGAAAATTATGGACGATCTCGTTGACGATCATTGTTTTGAAAATTACGGATAAAAAAGTTCTCTTTAAATTCATTATATTTCTTGTTATAATTCCAACTCTCGCAAGTCAGCCTTAAAGAAAATATAGATGGGCAAAGTTCTGTTTTAATTTTTTTTTTGAATTTATTATTAAATTATTACGGGTGATTCACCTTAGATGAGCCAAAAAGCTTGAGCATGTAAGATTGGCCGAGAAAAGAAAAAAAAATCGTGTGGTGGGGGTTTTGTTTCCCCTCGATTATGAGGGAGGGGCAGTTTACTAAAAAAGCGACTTAAAGGAGAAAACAAATTATTAAAAAAAACAATGACAACACTTACAATGCCCTGTTATACCTTTTTGCATACCCAGAAAGTTTTTTTAATGAATATTTTTTTAAATAAATTATTTTTAACTCAAATTTTTGAAAAAAAAAAAAAATAAATACAAAAAATGGTCAAACTATTTTTTTTTTTAATTTTACGTAGTTAAGTATTTTTTTGTTTTCAAAATTCAACGCTCTTATCAATTCGTAGTCAAACAACTAAGAAAGTCCGAATAAATTATAATTTCACCAGTTGATTACTCAAGGAACACATTTGTTGTGGTATAAACCAAATTATATTTTTGTGTTTTGTGTTTTGAATTCGAATATGAAATCAGAATTGCTGGATTGGCTCAGGTTTGCGAGATGTCCTTATCCAAAGTGAAAAAAACCGAGTTATTCGTTAATTTAAAGGTTAATTTACTCCACCAATAATATTTAACCCAAAAAAATTATTATATTGCATCTGAAACTACTAATCTCTTCGAGATATCGTTAGTTAAAATGTATGAGTTTTTCATTGTCTGGGCTTAGTTGGGAGGCAAACACGGAGAGGCGGAGACTTAAACTAAATAATGAAATTATTAGAAAGATCCAATTTGTTTTTGTTAAATGGGAAGATTAGTACTTTCAGTTGCCCTTATGATTTTTGTGGATAAAAAGATGATATTAGTGTCGCAAATTAACCTCAAAACATAAAAAAAAAAACATTTTTTTTTCTTCTTTTAGACCCAACCAACCCAGCAATGCTGAGTTCAGATTCTGAGTTTGACTACAAATTAAAAAGTGCATTGAATTTTGGAAACAAAAATAGTACCAACTTAATTACGTAAAATTTTGCATACAAAAAATAGTTTGAACAATTTTTTTCAAAAATTCCAGTTTGAAAATTATTTTATTCGTTAAAAAAAACTTCATTTAAAAATAAAATAAAAGAAGAGATTTCTGGGTATGCAAAAAGGTATAACAGGGCATTGTAAGTGTTGTAATTGTTTTTTAATAATTTGTTTTCTCTTCTAAGTCGCTTTTTTAGTAAACTGCCCCTCCCACATAAACCAGGGGAAACAGAACTCCCCACACATACGATTTTTTTTCTTTTCTCGACCAATCCTACATGCTCAAACTTTTTGACTCTAAGGTAAATCACCTGTACAAATTTAACTAATAAATTAAAAAAAAAATTAAAACAGAACTTTGCCCATCTATATTCTCTTTAAGACTAACTTGAGAGAGTTGGAATTATAACAAGAAATATAATGAATTTAAAGAGAACTTTTTTATAGGAATAGTTTTTCCACTCCAAAGAACAGATAGATATTGATATAAATAGATTTTGTACATATTAACATGGACAAAATTTAAAAAAAAAACAGCTTTTCGAGAAGTTTACTGCTCTCTATCTCCTTGCGGGTTGACTTTAGAGGGTTTTAACCTTAGACAAGAAATATTCCAAATTTTGAGAAGAACAATTTCTGCGAGTAACTTTTTTCTCGCTGAATAATACGAATCGTGATAAATCGATTTATTTGAAAAATATTAAGAAAAATGCTATTTCGAGTGGCTGACCAAAGATGGCCCCGGGTTTCACTTGGCTGACCAATGTTTTATTGTTTTATAGTAGATAAGGAATATTTCTAAAAAAATTTCAGCTTTGGCGAACGCGATTTCATGTTTGGGGGCGTGTCAGAAGCGAACCAACAAATTTTGGTTCTACACCCTTAACTCTATCAAATGTCAAAAAATCAGCTTTGACGAACAGTCTGGCATTTTTTGTTCCATGGAAATCGTCTGCCCAAGGTAGACTTCAACAAAATCCAATTTGTTTGCCATTTACAATTATATCACTTTTTTCGGCTTTGCTCATCAGCTTTGTTTTGTTGGCATTCATTTCAAGTCGTGCGGCCTTGCAATGACTTTGCATTAATTTTTCCTAAATCCTGACATGATGGTTTCATCTGCAAACCTTAAATTATTGAGAAATTCACCATTTATTTTTTACTAAGAACTCCCAACTCATTTCTCGAAATATTTCCTCAATAAATTTTTTTTTTTTTTTTACTTACGATATACAATATACATTAACACTATGTACGTAGTTTAGGACAATTAAATGATTCGTGCAAAAAATCGAACTCAAGATAATAATTTACCCTTACATTGTGATGATAGAGAAAAAAAGTGGCTCTGGCAATTCTGTCTGTCTGTTGTTCTGTCTGTCAGTCTGTCGGTCTGTACCTCGACCTGCAGCCTAAACCACTGAAGTGATTTTCTTCAAACCTTTTGGACTTATGGTTCCTAGGTGATTCCTTAGAGGGGAAATTAAATGCCATACAACGATTGCATCGACCACTGGCCGAAATTCGACCGCCAAAAACTCACAGACTATAGAGCCAGCTAAATACTTTAGAGCTAGGTTTTTAATCTGGGTTTTTTATTTGATTTTTAAAAATCTCTTTAATAAGCAAAGATTGTTGCTTAACAGATTTCCTATGGAAGAATCAAATGAATTAAGCAAACTATGTATCTTTTATTAATAAAAAAAGGTTTTATTGAAATGCCACTCAACGCATCCTTTGAAAGTCGATGTTGTGTAGAAAAAATGTTTCTGGAGATATTGTGATAGTTAAGAGGCTCCTGTAGCCACACTCCACCAGAGTGCCAACTGAATGCTTCTGCTAGGTTTCAATATAACATAAAGTTAATCATATAACAACGAAATAGTTTTTATATATATAATATGTCATGGTGCATCCAGACTATCACAGCGATAAGCGAATAATTACTACTCCTTGGCTCTGACTTGGAAGCAACTCAATCAAAGTCATTACATCAAGGTTGCGATACAGCATTTTTTTAAACCCGAAAATTTGGTTTTGAATTCAAATAAGTATTTCGTAAAACAGAGAACCTCAGCAAATTCGAAATATCGGTCAATTATTCCAGTTGTATGCCAAACGGCAACGGCTTCAAAACCACAAAACATTCTTCTATATAAGATACCATACCTATAGAGCATATATACCTTATCTACCACAGTAACCCAGTAAACCAACAATAAAACTCCCAGTTTATTTTTTATCTGCATCTAGCAGATCTAGAAACTAAGGCAAGCGTGTAGTGGAATGGAAAAACACCACAAAACAAATAAAAAAAACTGAAAAATACACCAACAGCTACAAAACTTTTATATGACCCAATTCTTTCAGTTTCCGTAAACCGTCTTCCATGATGCAAAAAAAAACTTTAGTGACTTGAATTCAAATTGACATCTGTCTGTTCTGTTATATTTTTTTTTTGCGGCAAAAGAAAGCTATTTAATTCTAAAATGGGCGAGATAAAACCTTTTTTTCTGCCGCATCTGTGTGAAAAGCGAAGAGAAATTGTAACAAAGGCAAACTAAACCCTCTTCTATGCCATGCCGATATGCCATTTTCTTTTGGCGAAACTATGTTTCTCGTTTACTGTGTCGCATTCAATAAATTTGCACAACTGTTGCAGGAACATCATGATGTTGTGGTATCAGCCCATAATAATTACCCTCTCTAATATTAGCTGGAGATTGGAGAAAAATAAGAAGCAGGAAACTGTTATATTGAACCAAAAGTCAGTGCAAGAAGTATGCAATTAATTTCCAGCACATTCGCGGGGTGTTGCCTTTTTTTTATTTGTTTGGGCTATAGGGAAATAAATATAAATACATAACTAAATTTCTTAGCTTTGTTCTTGGTACAAGCGTATCAGAATCATTTTATCTGGCTGGGTGATGGTGTAGAATTAAGTTTATTGTTCTATGAACGGGCCTTGCCACAAAGCAGCCATCCAAGCAAAGAACTTAAACCAGCAAGCAAACAAACCGCAACGGGTGAATAACTACAACGAAGCAGAAAGAAGTACAGGGTTGCCAAAGTTCGATAGATATATTGAGTAATTTCAGATATTTATTATCATACATTATAATGACCATTTGACAATGAATGGTGGTTATGCCAAGGTGAGAATAATGTTTGATCGCCTACTTAGAAGCGTGGGTTATAATTAAAATGAGAAGTATTAGCCCAAAATGTCAAACAATTTAACAATACATCTGATTTAATATGACCCTGGGCATTTTCGTAGATAAAATTACTTTCATTATCATAACAATTTCTAAAGTATATAAAGTATTACTCGTTTAAAATTTTGCGCTACTGAAACAACAAACTTCGACATAAATTGTATAAACATCTAGGTAGAGTTCAAAAAAAGTTATGAAAGTAGTTATTTTTTGTAGCTGAAGTTTGGCACTTTCTAACCTTATACTACGTTTCCATGTCCTTCAAATATCGAAGATTTACTATACAAATTTTAATCTCCTCAAATGATGTTTTAAATTAAATCCATGTAAATCTATTTGAAAACATTGCTTTTTTCAAATCAATCATACATTTTTTCGGAGAATACTTGTGGAACCGAGCCATTTAAATGCCATTTTCTTCCGTTGAGCAAGATGGAAATCAAAAAACAAAAACTATCTCTTTTTGAACTTTTTATGCAGTGGAAACACCAAATAAATCTCATGTAGTATAACAGTTACAGTAGAGTATAACAGTTACAGTAGAGAGATCTTACATTTCATCCAAGTGTTTGTCTGATTTTATAAGCACGATACATAACGAAGTACAAAAGTTGAATTCGCTAAATGACGCAATGGCAACGTTGGCTATGATGACTGGCTGCTGATTTTATAATAGGTAAACGCATGAGATAGTTTTCCTACTTAAAGCTAAACCATAATTATCATCATTATCAACATCATCAGCGTGTCTCGGTGGTGTGTTGCGGAAAGATTCTATATAGCTATTCTATTGCTATCCATTCCATTCAATGCAATTTTTTTTTCGCGAAATATTTTGTCGGCATGAATGCTTTTGCATATACAAATTGTTTGGAATTGTTAACAGATTTTTCAGCGAAAATTTTAAGGCTTTTGTGAAGACAAATGTTGATGACCTGTATAATGTTATATAATATCAATTTTTGTTGTTCATTAATCTTCATTGTTTCTTTATTTTAACTCGGTTCGTCTGCCTACGAATAAGAAAACTTGAAAAAATCCTATATTGTTCGGCCTTGAACGAGTAGCCACGACTTTTCTTAAAATCTCGATTTGTTTTTTTTTTTTTTTAATTTTTAAAGCTGTTGGAGCGGTTTTTCAAAAAAAAAAGTACCTGCTGTTCAGTGTTGCCGTTTTGACCTGTTTCATGTCCAATTTGACAAGATTTCATCGCTGTTGACATGAAATGAAATACAAATCTTGTCAAAAGTGTTTTGACTTGGTTTTTGACTTAATTCAATAATTCAATATGCAACTTAACTTTTTGATAAAATATTTTAAAATACATTTCAACTTCAGTGTAGGCCGAGTGTAATGTGTTATACTATAAACTGCAATCAATGAAGTTACCTTTGAATTATGAAACTATTCCGAACACGTAAAAACCGGACACAATAAACAAATATTTAAACCACCTTAATGTTTTTACACCATAGGTTTTTGTCGTTTTTTAGTATAAAATTTTTTTAATTAATCGATTAAACGAAATAAACAAAAACAAAACTAACGAACGTTCAAAAACACGTACCTTGAATGCATTTCGGACTATATGCAGTCCATCATCAGCATCACGACTGATCAAATTGGTGTCATCTTATTGGTTTTATAATCAGATGAGAGAAAAGAGGCTCGAAGATATGTTGCCGTTATCAGCATTGATAGAATTGCTATCTTTCTGTATAAAATAGCTCTCATAGGCATCCAATTTTCTCTCATCTGTTATGTGTTTTTTGAGACTCACACTGCTTGCATTTATGTAGAAGTGGTTGGACTTTAAGACGTGGTCTGCAATGGCAGAACTTTGATTTTTATTTTGTTTAATGTACGCACAGTGTTCTTTAAATCTCTTTTCTATAGTTCTTTTGGTTTGACCATAATAAACTCCTTCACAGTCACCACATTTGATTGCATATATGCCTGATTTTTTCATGTTGTCAATTTTGTCTTTTGTTGACCCGAGTAAGTTTTTGAGTTTTGTTTTGCTTGAAAAAACCAATTGAATATTATGTTCTTGATTTTTTAATTTTCTTAGAATGTTTTTTGATAAGTTTATCCACTAAACTTAAACTGTAGCCGTTTACATCTATCATCTAATATATTATAGAGTACAGCATAACAAAAACCATTCCCAAATCCCAATCATATATTGTCATTCGAATTGAAAATCAAATCGGAAGTGAGCGACGAAGAAATTCATATTAAAAAAAACTGCAAAAGTTTTATTATTAACTAATAAAAGAATTAAAGCAGAGAGTGCCAAAAAATCTAAAAATTCTCAAACAGATCAGCATGCTTTCTTTCGACACATGCCTTTCCCAAAATAAAAGCTCATTGCTTCCAATTCTGGAAGAGATGAAGTTTAAGCCTGATTCAAAAGAAAAGATTTTAAGCCAGTGGAGCAATCTTTGTTTCATAAAATGGAAAAACTTAAAAGAGACAGTGCCTTTCTGGTGCGAAGAGAAGGATTCCAGTGGAGAAAATCCATTTAAAGAGTTGGCGAAGTTTTCTATATCAATATTGGTTTTGCCAATTTCCAATGCAGAAGTAAAAAGAATTTGTATTCAATTAAATTTGATCAAAACGAAACAAATAAACAGAATGCAGCTGTTGTTAACTAATTCTCTTTTGACGATAAGAAATCATTTGCGCAATAAAAACTGTTGCAATAACTTTGGAACTCCTGCAGAAGTAAAGTTGGAACATATGCTATATACAAAAAAATAGATATAACCAATGAAATTGAATGTGATAGCTCAGATTTTGAAGATCTTTAACTTTATGTCCCTTAACTTAAGTACCAATGTTCATATAATAATAATTTATGAAATATTATTTATTTTAATTAACTCGTTGAATTGAAGTTGTTTACAATTAATAAAATGTATTTATGTTATCATTAATATTTGGTTTTTTGATATTTGACTTTTTTTTTTACTTGATTGGGAAGAGACAAATAAAGTCAACAAGTCAGATTTGCCTTTATTTGGAATTACGACTTGTCAACATTGCTGCTGTTAATAGGAATGCAAAATCAATTTTTTTTTCTTAAATATATTGCCATTTTGCAAGAACACACATTTTCTTTAAAAATTTTTTGAGCCGTTATTTGAGAAAAAAATAATTTTTTTAATGGTTTTAAAAATAAAAAAAACTGATTTTCTCTTTAAATGTTCAAAAAGTAGTTTTTCAAAAATGTTGGTATGCAATACCATTTATAATTATTTAAACTTTTAGGATCTTTTGTGTAAAAAAAAAAACAAAGAAAATCAACTGAAGATAAAATTAAAAACCCATCTGGGAAAATTTCCCAAAAAAACAATGTTCCTCAAGTTAGCAGAGCAAGGCCAGCAAAGCAAAATTGTTGGTATTACAGGCTAATTAGGTCCCCAACACCAAAATTAAGTGGTACTTAGGTACTTATGGAAATAATTAAAATTAAATCTAACTTTATTTCAAAATAGCAGACGAATTCTCAAAACCGCTTCAAAAACCCTAACGGGTGGCCCTTGTACTAACGAACTACTTATATAGTACTCTACGAATACAAACAAAAATTTAGAAAAAAATTGTTTTTTTTTTTGTCAAAAAAAAAAAATTGTGTTGAAATTTTTGTTTGTTTAATTAAGATTTTGAATAGAACGAATAAGAAGCTCATGTTCCTTAACTTTTGCAAGATCTCATTAGCAGTGCAGTTTTTTACTTGCGACGTAGTTCGAGATAATAATTTTCTCTAACATTACGATGATAGAAAAGGCGAAAAATGTGGATCTCGCAATTCTGTCCGACTGTCTGCCTTTGTCTGCAAACTTTGGAATTAAGGTTCGTATGAGATTCTCTAGAGGGAAAATTGATTTTTTTTTTAGCTCAAAAAATAACGGTACCTGCCATACAACCAATATAAAAAAATTTATTTATTACAAAAACGGCTCTAACGATTTTGGAAAAAATAAAAATACGATCTACTATAATTACTGCAATTTATATGTTGGTAGAAAAAAAAATTATATATTAACGGTTCCTGACATAGAACTGATTTTTTGTTTTTCAAATTTCTCGTTAACGGCTACATAGATTTCAACCAATTTTTTTAAGTAACAGGTCCTCTGCAATTTAAACAATTTTGCATATACAATTTTTCAAACAAATAATTTTTGGATTTTTAAAAAAATATTGAAGTTGAAAAAAAACGTTTCTTTTGAAAGTTCAATATCTTGTAAACGGGCAAATGATTTTTTTTTTTGAATTTGTGCAAAATTGTATTTTATTAAATTCTAAAAGTTGGCATACCAAATTTAATTTCTTTAAATTTGCAAGAATTTTTATATATACAATAAATTAAAAAAAAAACCGCTCTAACGATTTTTGAAAAATTTTTTTTTCCATAAATTCATACTTAATAAACAAATCAGATGGCATACTTTTTTTGAGCTCTATCTGTTTTAGCTATTAAAATAACAAGTTTATAGTAATAAATAGTAACTAGTATCGCCAGTGGCCGAATATTCGGCCAGCGAAATAAACACCAAATTCATGGATACGTCCTAGATTACCTTTTTACTACTTTATATAAGATCCATGACAATTTTGAAAATTTTAGAAAGGCAAAAGTAATTAAAAAAATAAAACAACAAAATTTACGGATACGTACATTCCTTAAGCATTCGTTTTAATTTTGTCTTGAACTTAAAAACAAAATAATGTTACTTATTTTTTAATTATTTTGTTCATTACCTATTCAATAGTAAACCTTAATTCATCTATAAAGCACATATTACACTACTCTATTTTCTAAGTTAAACCAAATTTTGTTCTGCTTAAATTATAAAAAAATAAATTTCTGAACTGAAATTTAAAATTACGTACACCCAGGCGTATACGTACTTTTTTTAAATTTGTAAACTAAATAAGTGCCCAAGCTTTAAAAAAAAAATATGAAAATGTGCTCCCGCTTAGTAAGTTCAAAATGGACGGATATAATTCACCTAATTTTTTGCCTTTTTAAAAGTACTCAACCTAACATTACCCTTAATTTAAGTTAAACCAATCTTTGTCCTAAATATGAATTTTTTGGCAAGTACCCACATACCAAAAATTTAAACAACCATTGGTCTTTTTAATGCTTAAGAGAGTTGCGTGAAGCGGGCCACCTAAGGTACTGCTGCCCGAAAAAAAATGATGTAAAACGTTCAAAATGAATTATGAAAACATAACATTTCAGACTTTTATCAATGTTGCTGAAAAAACTCTAAGCTTTACCTGTGAATTCTAAAATATGCTTATTTTGGAGTTTTACAATAACATGTTTTGCAGGCTTAAAGCTGCATTTGAGTCCAGAACATTCTTATTCCATGTTGTAGTTTTCCTAAACACGGAAGCTGAAAAAACAATTTTTTCTTTATGCATATGGGAGTTAAGATTTAGTTAAGAGTTTATAAATACGGGGGTAACGGGGGTAAGTACCCAAGAAAATCAGAAAAAAAGTTCGGACAAATTATAGACAGGGTTTTTAAAGTCCTAAAGTTGCCATTCGTTTGTACTTTTTTAAACTGATTTTTCATAGTGTTAATTTTTTGTATTTAATTTTATTTCTATTTCAAATTAATTTTTTAAATTTGTTTGGGACATGTACACTTAAATAAAAAACGAATTAATTTGTTTTGCCTAGGGCAATTTTGCCTACATACTTATGCATTTGAACCTATTGCTTGGGTAGAGTAAACATAGTATTTTAGCTTTGGGACGTGTTAGCTTGCGCAAAACCACTGTGTTATAATTCTGAAATGTATACAATAAAATTTTATTTGAAAAAAACTTTACTTACCCCGATGAGATTTGAACATGTGATGCTCCGATGTTCAAAAGGGTAGATATGTGCATTCAAGAGGATACAAGCGTCCACAGGTTTTTCTCAAAACCCACCTCTGTCTACCAACTCCTACTTTCATCTCCTAGTGGTAAACATCGGGTGTCTAGTACCTCAGCTGGAGATAAGGTTTAAACCCCTATGGAAAGCTGTTGGGGATAGCCAACGAGAGAGGGGGGGAGAAGTGTCCCCACTAAGGCACTTCTCCTTTCATCGAGGCGGCAGCTAACGAACTCCCAAGATGGAATCAACGGTGGCGTCTACAGTTCCAGTCATAGGCCGAACTACTTAGTGAACACCTTATACGGGCTACTTCGTGTGTTTATTTGGGTGTGGATTCGTCGTTGGAAAAATACTTAGGCAAAAAGTCTTGAGTTTCAATTATTTGAACGAGCGCCTAGTGACGATCCGCATCAAGGATAAACTCGCCAACATAAGCCTCATATGCGTGCATGCCCCGCATGAGAAGAAAGATGAAGACACCAAAGACGAGTTCTACGAGCTCTTGGAGAAGACGTACGAGCAGTGTCTTAGCTATGACGTTAGAATTGTCCTAGGCGATTTTAACGCGCAGTTAGGAAGAGAGGACGTTTTTGGTAACATTATCGGAAAGCACAGCCTGCACGACACCACCTCCGACAACGGAATCAGGCTGATCGACTTCTCTGCGGGACGAAACATAGTGGTAGTTAGTACGCGGTTTCCTCACTTCGATATCCACAAGGGGACCTGGAAACATTTCGATCAATCAACCGTCAACCAAAATGATCATATTGCGATCGACGAAAGTATCAGGGGTGTCCTACTTTTCCGAGGAGCCAACGTTGACTCGGACCATTACCATGTTGTAGCCAAGGTACAGCTTCGGATATCTCGAACTCAGCCAAACCGAAGAAATGCTGTAAGGAAGTTTGACGTCGGGCGGCTACAATCGCAAGAAATTGCTAGGTCTTTCTCCGATCGTGTCTCATACAACCTCTTAAGAGGTCCCATGCCGCCGGTGTTGCAAACCAGTGGCAACATTGCCAGGAAGCCATCAGAGATGCGGCATCTGACGTGCTGGGTTTCACTCGACCACCACAACGAAACCCATGGTTTGACGACGATTGCCGGCAAGCACATGCAGCGAAGCAGCAGGCATACAAGGCGTCGCTGCACAGAAGGACCAGAGCTGCTTGCGAGCTCTACGAGCAAAAGAGGAGAGAGGAACCCAGGCTTCTCAGAAGAAAAAGAGGGAGCATGAGAAGCGCAAGATCGAGGAGATTGAGGGATGTCATAACAGGAATGAGGTTCGGAAGTTTTACCAAAAGGTAAAAAGGAGCTATGAGGGCTACAGAGCCCGAACCGAAGCCTGCAAGGACGAGCGAGGGAGCATCGTAGTAGATTCGCAGTCGATGCTGAGAATATGGAATGATCGCTTCTGTAGACTGTATAACGGCGATGACGAATCTAATTCCGCTGTCAGGCAGATAACACCATTCAACCTAGACGATGAAGGTCAACAATGCCGTCTACCCGACCTCGACGAAGTGAAGATAGCAATATCTAAGCTTAAGTCCAACAAAGCTGCTGGAGCCGACGGGCTCGCTGCCGAGCTATTCAAAGCAGCAGGAGATGATTTGGTAAGGAGTTTGCACCAGCTCATCTGAAGCCTCATCACGTAAACCCAAAACGATAGGGCGATATCGTTTTCAATATTGCTATCTCTATCACTTCAGTAGAGAAAAATAAAGACATCTATCTCAAAAACGATATCGATCGATCGTTTTTGTTTTACGCGATGAGGCCCCTGTAAAATATGGTCGGAGGAAAGCATGCCCGATGAATGGAATCTCAGCATTGTTTGGCCGATCCACAAGAAAGGAGACCCTCTAAACTGCGCCAACTATAGAGGAATCAGTCTCCTTAACATCGCCTACAAGATCTTCTCTGCCGTATTATGTGAACGCCTGAAGCCGTTCGTCAACAACCTGATAGGTCCATATCAGTGTGGCTTCAGGCCAGGAATGTCCACCATCGACCAAGTATTCACACTACGGCAGATCTTGGAAAAAACTCAGGAACGTCAAATCGAGACTCATCACCTGTTCATCGATTTTAAGGCCGCGTGTGACAGTATTTATAGAGACGTACTATATAAAGCAATGTCTAGTTTTGGCATCCCTGGCAAACTCGTCCGTTTGTGCAGGATGACGATGGAGAACGCACGCTGCTCCATCAAGGTTGGCAAAGAGCTCACCGAAACCTTCGACTCATCACCTGTTCATCGATTTTATGGCCGCGTATGACAGTATTTATAGAGACGTGCTATATAAAGCAATGTCTAGTTTTGGCATCCCTGGCAAACTCGTCCGTTTGTGCAGGATGACGATGGAGAACGCACGCTGCTCCATCAAGGTTGGCAAAGAGCTCACCGACAACTTCGATGTCAAAAAAGGATTAAGGCAAAGCGACTGTCATGCGACTTCTTCAACATCATACTTGAAAGAATAGTGCAAAACTCTCACGTCAACACTAGAGGCACAATCTTTCAAAAGTCCATCCAATTACTTGCATACGCCGACGATATTGACATAATTGAAAGAACAAAGCGTGATGTCACTGGAGCTTTTGCAAGCATTGAGAAGGAAGCGGCAAAGATGGGTTTTGCGGTGAATGAGGGCAAAACAAAGTATATGCTGACATCTAGAAAGCACGCTCAGCACGAACGTCTTGGACAGAACGTCACCATAGACAGTTATAACCTTGAGGTAGTTAAGGAGTTTGTCTACCTGGGCTCCGCTATATATTCAGTCAATGACACCAGCGCTGAGATCAAACGAAGGATAACTCCTGCCAATCGCAGTTTCTTTGGGCTAAGAAGGCAATTGAAAAGTATAGCCCTATCTCGAATGACTAAAGTGTCCCTGTACAAAACACTACAAACCGGTCCTGCTGTATGGTGCAGAAGCATGGACCTTCTTAGCGGCAGATGAGTACGCTTTAGGAATGTTCGATAGAAAAATTCTACGTTTGATCTTCGGTCCCGTATGCATAAACGGGGAATGGAGGAGAAGATACAACAACGAACTGTACGGGCTGTACAGCGACATCGACCTAGTCACAAAAGTGAAAAGGCAAAGACTCAGGTGGCTGGGTCACGTAGAGCGGATGGACACCAATGCTCCGGCCCGAACAGTCTTTGAATCCCTCCCCGAGGGACGGCGTAGTAAACGAAGGCCGCGAAACCGGTGGCGCATGCAGGTGGAAGAGGACCGTAACCAACTTGGCGTGCGAAACGGGAAACAGCTAGCTAGGAAACAGCCTAGTCCACACCGTACTGTAGCGCCAGCATAAGTAAGTTGTTTCTATACCTCAAACTAAGGTGAATCCACATTATAAAATAAATTGGGCGGTGCGACGGCTCGTAAAGAACCAGGGCCTAGTGACTAACCAATCGCAACCATTCCTGTGTGCGCGTGTCGACAGGAATGGAAGGGAACTATAATTTTATGCCGAATTCGAACGGCTAGACGAGAAGCACTTATTCATGACAAGTGATACTTTTGGAGGATTTGTCAATTCCTCGCAAGAAGCAGTAGCCCTGAAAAAAAAACTTTTTAGTTTTTAGGTGGACGAGTTTGGGAATCCACATTAGACCTTAGTTTATATAAGGTACAGGTAAATAACATATAAGACATTCCCTATTACATGGTTAAATGACCTTAAACCTAAGGCAATTCAGTTTTTTTAAACGTATTTATGCTATTTTGCTTTACCTAGGATTTACTCAAAGTGTCTTAGTGCTGGGGAAAGTTATGCTTGTCTAATAAATTCCATACGAAAAATGGTACCACGTTTGTATTTTTTTTTGTATGTGTCCCATTGTTTTTATATAAAATTATATAAACAAAATTACTGTTTTTTTTAAAGTATGGAATGTTTTATTTCATTTTTTATAACCTCTGGGTGTTATTAATTTTTCAAGTCTAGCTTTCTTTCTCTTTTAAATAAATTATTCAAAATTATCGAACATAAAAACATAAAAACTAAAAGTTGGGCCGTCGACTTTCGATTTGGGCAAAGTTGGTAAATGCATTCGTTTGTAAATCGTTTGATTGGTACAAGTTTGTACATGTCTTAAACTAATTTGAACAACCATCGTTTTTTTTTACAGACAATTTAAATTTGTTGTGGATCCACCGCTCTATATCACTACAAAAATCTTGAGCCGTCGCTCGATAGATAAATCCTGTGTACGATTTCTACAAAAAACATTTTTTTTTGTGCCTACCACTTTAAAATTTTATTTACACAAAATTAAATTTAAAAATGTTGGCTACAATTTTCTAAAAATAATTTTTTTAATTCTCTTTGCTATTCTTTTTTGAAAATTTATTTTCTTCCTTTTTTAAATTAACTATTCAAAATGTTGGGGCATTAAATTACATAAATATATCTCTGGAAATGCTTTTCTGTAGATAATCGTTTTATCAACGTTGACAATTGCCAAATTATTTAATTGTTTTGTCAAGGCCCAATTGAAGAGGTATAATTCAAAATAAGTGCGTAAATGTAGCCGTTGACTTTGTTGACATTTTTGGCAAATGTTGCATTTGGCCCTAAAAGTCAAAAGCTTGGATTTATCATTAGGACCACATATATACAGTGTTTTAAAATAATGCAATCTTTTGTGAATGTATGTTTGTATATGTGAATGGCATTTAACGTTCATATCAATAATATTTTTGAAATAAATTACCGATATTTTTTAATGAGATTGTAACGATTTCGAATTAAATATAAGCGTAAGAGTGGCAATTTTTTCAATTTCAAGGGAAATTTTCGGAAATTATTCCGCAAATACTGGCATATTCAAAAGTTATTAGTCCGTGATTTTACCAGATTCGCCTTCTGATTTTATTAAATTCGTCTGTGATTTAACAGGATTTGACACTAATTTAATCGGGTTCATTCGTGCTAAATCAGATCCGTTTATTGTTTCACCTGATTCTTTAGTTATTTTAGATTCTGTGACTTGGTCGGATTCCGCCTTACTTAATTAGATTTGTTAAAAAAGGCATCCCTTGATGGATTAATCGTAAATCAAACCAATAAAATAAGCCATTGAGATCAGGACCGCACCAAAGGACTCAACTACATTATTGATATAGTGATACCGCAATCCAACATAAATTTAAATTGGTAAAACCAAGATATTTAGCAAGTTCATGAAAATGAGATATCATCAGGTTTCCCACTGTCAAAATATTAATACATGAGTAAATTATTGCAAAATGTTGTTGGCTTATGTGTATTGATAGTAAGAACCACTTTCACGTTAAGAGCTCAAATTTTGACAGACATTTTTTCCACTCAACCCAAAACTTTTAAATTTGTCTGAAGCAAAATATAATTTAAAAACCTTACAGATTTATAAACTTATAAATCTAAAGCATCAATCCTGCATTATTTTCGTTTAAAAAGGTTACACAATTGATTCGAAGAATATAATACTATTTTTATTTTTTTTTTCTTAAAATAAAATAAGAAATATTGACAGAAGCAATCTCTACTATAAGCTGAACATATCCTTCAGGATTTAAAGCAACTTTTTGGATGAAATTTTAGCTCTCCCCCACTTATACGTGCATCGATTGTGTTCTGTCAGTAACAATCTCCAAAGAATAGATTTAATGTATTGCTAAATAAATGTCCTTCTGGGGGCATTTCTATAAAAAAGAAAGAAAGAAGCAAACTAAAAGTAAACCATATAAACTACTTACATTTAAATGAAGTCTGCACATTTTATTTCTACACAAATCATTCCGCCTTCTGGAGTTGGAAAATTCCGAAAATAGGATTAAAATTTCAAATGCATTTTCAACCTCGCTGCTCCTACAACCTCCAAACTGATCTTAAAATGCAAGTCATGTAACACATACTCGAAGCACTAGAAAAGTAACCAAGCTCACAAAAGTTTCTCAGTTTTATTCTCTTCGGGTGGGTAAGGGCTGGTCTATTTATGTAGCCTTAGGTTTTGCTTTCTCGGGCATGGGATTTCATGTATGAAAAGGTGGGAATTTACAATGGCCTCACTGAAAACAAGAAAAATAAAAACACTAAGAAAAAAACTCCTCTCCCAGCGGAAACATATAAAATGAAATGAGGAAAGGAAGTTTTATTCAAAAAAAAAAAAAAATCATGTATGTATATGAAAACGAAAATAGGCACCTAAGCCAGGAAATAAAAAAAAAACAAGCAAAAATATTGGTTACCTGGCCCTGAGCCAAAATCTTTGTGCCCCGCAATCTCCTTTGGCCTTATTTTACTATTCCAAATATACGGTTGAGTCGGTTGGCTTTCTGTACATAATGTATGTATACATGTACAGTACATATGTATGTATGTTGGCAAAAAACATTACCTTCGCTGGAAATCTCAAGATGTTATTTTTTTTTTTCTTGGTATTCCCTGCAATGATTTTTGATCAATAAACAAAAATGCAATTCGACTTTCCTTTTTGCAGAACAAATCTTAGTGATGACGAGATGATGAAAAGACGCTTAAATATAATATAATAAATACACTTAATTTAAAAATACACTTATAAAGTTTGCACTTATGTTCGTAAATATTGAAAAAAGCTTCCATCTCGAAATAAGCCCTTTTTGTTTTATAACTCCATTCATCAGCGCTATTAGTGCATTGAAGTGTAACATTTCCGTTACATTTTGGGTAGCACAAGATTTTTTATTTTATTTGTAGGGGGTTAAGTGTGAGTGTAAATGTTCATTTCCGGATTTTGGACCCACATAAGTTTACCATCTTGGAAAGAAGCGTTAGAAGTTTTTCAACATTCCTTAAGAAAGTCTCGCAAAAAAAAAAAAAAAAAAACTTAACACCATTTTGAGGAAAATTGAATTCTCAAAAATTTATGTTAAAACACTTTTTGTAAAATTGAAATATGTTCAAGAAAAAAATCATTCAAAATGTAATTGTTCTTGGAAATACATGGGTTGCCTGGCGAACTTGAGTGTGATGAGCAAAGGGTTGCCCATCTTTAAAGGTAAAATTTTAGAGGAAATTAATTTAAAAAATTTCAAATGCGTCATTCTTTTGAAATCGGTTTTTCAGTAGGGTAATTTAGGATAGGATTAACAATGATAAAGGTCGAGAATCTGTTTTTTAAACGGAGTTAATTTTCTTTGTGTTATCGAAAGATTAGACATGGTCTAATAATTTCAACTATGTTTTGAAATTTGAAAAAAAAAGAACTTTTCTTTGAACCTTCCATCATTGATTTTTGTTCTTTAAAATGTTTGCACGAAAACATTCGTACTAATTTTACTATATCAAATATTTTTCATTTTCAAAACGTATTCAAAAAGAGAAGTTTGATTTAATGTGATCCTTTCCGCACCTTTGGCGCAGAATGTTTAATGGTTTTTGTGTAGAATTTTACAAGCTATAATAATTCATATAGACATTTATTTAGAATAACTAATGATTTTCGAAAAAGTCCTTACCCAAATTCAAGATTTCTTTTTTAAGATTTGCTTAAGATTTTAAAATGAGGATTTCCACGAAACACACACATAAGTTGGCTATTCTGAAGATTAAGGACAAAAAATAATTTTGATCAGAATTCAAGATTGTCTTTTAATTTGTAGCCAAATTGGCGATGAATGAAAAATATTTTATTCAATGCTCGTAAAATTAGTAAAATTGCAACCAGTGTTTTAGAGAAAAAATTTTAAATTTAATTTTAAAAATTTTGCGGGTGGCAATGGCACAGTGGATATAGTGTTTGACTGCTAACCTGGACGTGTGGGTTCGATCCCCAGTCTAGGTAGCATTCTTTTCTATATTCCCCAACTTCAACTGGATGCCACCCGTGGAATTTAATGAGATAATTAACATCTAAATCTCAATCCACTGTGCCAACAAAAAACTTTCCTTTCCTTCTATTCCTTCTAACTAGTGCCGTGCATTGCATTTAAAAAGACCTGAGGTCTTACAGGCATATAGTTAAAATTAAAAAAAAAAAAAAAAAAAAAAAAAAAAAAAAAAAAAAAAAAAAAAACCAATAAAATACGGGTTGAGCAAAAACACTGATTTAACCTCTTTTTTTTAATTTCCAAAAATAGCCATTTCGAAAACCGTTGTGAACCGGTATGGACAAATTCTGATAGGTCATATCCTGGCCTTTCACATTATCAAGTTTGGATCATTGATAATGGGACAGTCTCTATATAAAAAAAAAGAAGTTGTGAATGCGTAGGAGAAAAATCAAACTAATTTTCAAAGAGAGTCAACAGAAATGTTTGATGTAGAATGCATAACAAACAAATTCCATTAGTTTTTCTATATGAAAACATCTTAAATAAAAAAAAAATGCTCGAATATTTTAAATTTTGCTCAATTTTGTGAGAAACTTCTTAAGAGTTTCAGCGTTTCTTAATTTTCGCATGCTTCGTTCCCCCTTGCACTCTTCCAAACCTTTTAAATCGTCATTTTAATGCTAAATTGTTTTAGCTCCTAAATTTCTATGAAAAATATCTAAACGTTTACAATGTCATATTAAAGCTAAAGATATCATTTTTTATGAAGTTTTTTTTTTAAATTAAAAAAAATCGGTACTAAATATTGTCAAACCCGGTACTAGAAATTCATAAGTTTTAATGATTTTTCATGTTTTTCATCTGGATCCAGTGTCTTGACTGTTAAATAAAACAAGTTGATATTTTACAGACATCAAAAGCATAATATAACTATATAATAAATATAATCTCTAATTGACTCGATTGGTTCGCTCTTTAAAAACAAAATTGCAGGTTGAAATGTTGATATTTTGAAAAAATGCAATATTTAGAGCTTAGAGTATAATATCACCATGTTCGAGACAAGCTACAAGTACATATGTGATATACATGGTATTATTATTACAGGCGGAAATACTGGAGTTTACACTTGACAAAATAAATATAAAAGAAAAGTTCTAAAAAGGCTTTTTTATATTTTGCAAACATTTTTTTATAAATTTCAGATTTTTTTTTCAAAACAGAATTTTAAAAAGTCGAATATTTAAAAAATTCAAATTTTGGAGTCAGTCAGGCTCAAAAAACTTGATTTATATATATCCTTATAATGTTTTGCTTAACTCTTGAGTTCTCGGAGGCGGGCATAACCTCGTGACCCCTGGCTTTACAAAAAGACATAACAGGGCGTTTTAAGTGTTACCGTTGTTTTTGTTTTAAGTCAATTTGTTTTTAGAAATCTGCCCCTCCTACCTAAACTAGGGGAATAGACCCCTCTTTCCGTACTTTTTGTCACATCTTAGGTGAATCACCGGCACGAGTACGATAACTCAGGGGCCAAGAAATAATAACGGTTTTTTGTAAAACCGTTAAATACAAGCATTTTTTACTTCGGACGAGGGGGGTCTTACTCCCCCCGTTTGGGCGGGAGGGACAATTTTATAAAAAAAAGTACTAATAATAAAAAAAAAATATTAAAAAATAACGGTAACAGTTACAATAAGTGTAATTTTTCAGACTGTAAAACTATATATATTATTTTTTTTTCTTAAATAAGTTGCTCTATTTAATTCCTAATCAAAAACTGAAAACTAGATGATTTTTTGTCTTCTACTTCTTGATAAAATTAAAAATTACTGAATCTACTTTTTTATTTTGTTTTTTTTTTTTTTTGCTTGCTTACATAAATATAGTGCTATAGCACCGATGACAAACTCAAGCTATTGCACTGTATGTTTAAATATATCTTCACAATCTCTTAAACAAGTTGGCATATTCGTTGTTAAAAAAAAGAAGGTGATATTCACCTACTTTGAACACACCTATATCATAATTATGTCATAATATTTAAACAACCTATATTCAAAACACTTCCATCCTAATTTCACACTAGTCTTTTCTCATATCAAACTAACATAATTAAAAAAAACAATTCGGTGTTAATTAGTCTTAACTGTATCTTCCGTTTAATCTGGATGAAAAATAATTTCACACGAAATTATTTGCTAAGTAGAACACGTTTATTGTTCTAACTGAAAAACTCCACCCAACAAACCATTAAACTCATTCTCTTTACGACTTCTTTAACAATCAAAACGCTAATTCCGAAAACAAAGCATCAAATTGCATTTATTTTAACACCTAGACTTTATTGTGAGTCAGCAGTAGTGACGACGACAATGGACGGTGCCTTACCAACCAGGCAACCGCCTTAATTCTTTCTCCCACAAACTAAGTTAAGTTCAGCTCCTTTGGGCGAAAGAGTGGAGTGGGGGGAATGAAGAAATATAATCACCTTAAATCATAGTCGGTGTGCGCTCGCATAGCAATCTTATATTCACTCTTCACTCATTCCCATCAGAGACCAGACCGCAGCGTAGTAGTTTTTCATTTTCTTCAGCCACTCCGAGCAACATTAGGGGTCAACCACTTTGAAATAAGTTTGACGTAATACTCTGCACAAGCGAGCACTAACCAACCAATAAGTATGTATAAAGAAGGTATAGTAGTTTTGGCGTACGCCACAACGACACCATACAGATTTACACACACACTATAAAGGGGTCTCCGATCCGTGTGCCAGGAAATCATTGGAAATTGTGCCACAGTAAACGGACTAAGTGCTACTGCTGCTGATGCTTCTACTGCCAACAGCCACCAGAACACTGAGTCCCACGATGTCTTCACCAGACGGAAATGTTTAATTTTGAAAACGTATTCATGCCCAGTTGTACATAAGTAAAGTGTGTAGGTATGTCTCTTTGTCTATTTAGTATAGACGAATAAGAAAAGGATTGAATTTCCTAAGGTACGTTTGGCTGAGGGTGCAATTTTGTTTCGTCCGATCAACATAATTGAGCTGGTATTTTTCTGCTTTTCTTTCTCGGAAAAGATTTATTTCAGATCAGTTATTTAAAGGTCAATTTTCAACAACGATATTGCTGAATGAACAAGTAAACTTGTCATGGATCAGATTCTTCTTCGAATTGCATGATTGATTACTTATTTTTAGAAGAAAGTCCAAAAAGAACTGTTTTTGATTGTTTTGATGAACTAACGAGTTTGATTCCTTAAAATAGTCGTATTTTTAAAATCGTCACATCGTGTCGTCTTCCAGCAACCTTCAGCCGTACAAACATTCAAATTTCAACGATAAGTCGGGAATTAATGTGAGAATGTGGGTGATAGTGAAAGAGAAAAGCTTGAGGCGTGAATTACCTTCGTGCAGGAAGTGTATGAAAAATAAACTCAAATGTTGACAGAAGCTGAAGGTCGAAAATGTATTTGCATAATCAATATGCAATCAAGATAAGGAAACTTCTCAAGGTATTATATTTGTTTTAAGTTTTGAGTTAAGAAAAAAGATTTTTTTTTTGTCATAAATTAAATTTATCGTCTAAAGATCGTTAAAATATTTTATAAAAGATTTATATAAAAGTTAAATTGTAGCGATGACCTCATTGCAAGCAAAGAAGGAAGAATTAGAAGTTAACAATTTTCTATACATTCATGTGACATATTGTACATAAATTGTTGTATGAAATAGAGTAGGTATATTAAAAAAATGTTTAGGTTTCGGAGAATACATCAATCTTTTAAATGTATAGTTTTAAGGTCATCTTCTAAGGCCTAATTTATTCGATTTCCATTAAATTTAAATTCGCTATTAAAAACTAAAAATTGATCGATTTTAAATATTTGTTTTTTTTTTAACCCTCCTTTAACGATTTAAAATGAAGTTTCCTCTATATCCTTATTGTTTAATTAATTTAAAATTGGTTTTAGCTTAAACGACAAAATCCACTTTTTATGGGCGATGTTTAGCCATGATAGAGAGTTAACGAACTGTTTCCTTTTATTCAATGTCAATAACCTATGGCTGACCAATTACTGAAATAAGCTGACCTTTTATCACGAGTCGATGGCCTTTTAAATGGTATTATTCTTTTGCGAATATCCCACAAACGAGGTGCTAAAAGTCTTATACGACCTTGAAAAAATAAATTTTAAAAATTCATTTAAACAAAAACTATGGCTTACCAATTACTGAAATTAGTTAAATTTTTATGAGGTATAGGTAAACTTTCAGATGGTGTATATTTTTTTTTGAAAATCCCATAAATGAGGTGCTAAAAATAGTTTTGATCTTGAAAACTTTTAAAAAAATTATTAAAAAAAATCTATGGCTGACCAATTACTGAAAGTAGCTGACCTTGTTTGACCAATTACTGACCTTTTAGATGGCATACTCATTTTTTATAAATTCTATAAATGAGGTGCTAAAAGTCTTATACGACCTTGAAAAAATAGTTTAACTTGAAAACTTTTAAGAAAATTATTAAAAAAAAATCTATGGCTGACCAATTTCTGAAACTAATTGACCTTTGTTGACCTATTACTGGAGCTTTTAGATGGCATACTTTTTTGCGAATATCCCATATATGAGGTGCTAAAGGTTATATATATGTTGTCCAGCCCAAAGCAGTGCTTTCAAAGTTCGGTATGATTTGTGGCCACCGGATCTTCAGAATGTACCGCAGACAACGGTTAACGAAGGCTTGCAACCCAACCTGCTCGAGATGCATTTCCATGTTTCTGACAGCACATATTTCACGTTGGATTCGAAAAGATTCAACTTGGTGCGTAGGAATATTTTGCTAGAGTTCCACACAGGAGAAAGGATTCCAAATGCACTACGGGCATTTTTTATTCTATTGTTAACATCCAGGTCCGTTCCACCATCGAAACCATCGTGCTATGAAACTTCCCAGATAATTTAACTGCGTGACCTCCTCTATGGGCCCCTGCCTGAGAATAACTTGTTGTATGCCTTGGCTCGTGGTCATCATTTTGGTCTTGTTTGCGTTGGTCCTTAAGCCAGCCACTTCCCCATTTAGTTGCAGCAATTGACACATTTGATTTAAACCAGCCGTGTCGTTTACCATGAGACATATATCGTCGGCATAATCTATGTGGCTAAGTTTGTCAAACAGACTCCATTGGATACCATGCCTTTCATTTTCACCCACCGTGGCAGTCATCACATCGTCAATTGCCAGCAAAAACAGAATTGGTGAATTGGTGACAAGACATCTCCTTGTCTCACTCCTTGACGCACATCAAAAGAGTCGGAAAGCTGTCCATTGTGCAAAACAAAACACCTTGCGTTGTTGTAATACTCTTTAATAACAGCAACAATTTTCTCAAGGACCTTTCGCAATAAGCTATCTCCTGATGCATTCTCGATTAACCCGATCGAACGCCTTCTCAAAATCTACAAACATGAGGTACAGCGGTGATTGGTACTCAGACGATTGTTCAAGTATGATTCGCAAAGTGTTGATGAGGTCGACGCACGATCGGCCACTACGAAACCCCGCTTAGTGCCCCTTGAGGTTGGACTCGATCCTGGATTTTATCCTCTTGAGAATAATGTTTGCCATTAACTTCGGAAAAATGGACAGAATGGTGATACCGCGCCAGTTATTACAGTTTTTTAGGTTCCCTTTCTTTGGAAACTTCACAATAACTCCATCCTTCCAGTCCCGTGGGTAAGTTTCACTCTCCCAAACAGCCTGCACTAGTTTAAGCAAAATACGGGAAGCTGCTTCAGGGTCTGCTTTTAGGAATTCTGCGGGAATACCGTCAAGTCCAGCTGCTTTGTTTTTCTTTAGAAGATGGATCGCTTGTTTCTTATCTCTGTACTTTTCGGGGGACTGGTATCAATGCCCCTAAAAGATCTGCGCATAAATTCAAAAGTTGATAAAAAGCAAAACCCACACACTTATTGGTCTTATAAATCGGGTGGCACAACGGCTCATGAAGAACCAGGGCCTAGTGACTAACAACTCGCAACCATTCCTGTGTGCGCCTTTCGACAGGAATAGAAGGGACCTACAATTTTTATGCCGAATCCGAACGGCTTGACGAGAAGCACTTATTCGTGACAAGTGATACTCTTGGAGGACTTGTCAATTCCTCGCAAGAGACGGTAGCCCTGAAAAAAAAACTTTTTTAGTTTTTTAGGTGGACGAGGCTGGGAAGCGATCCCAGACCTCCAGCGTGACAGTCGAACGCACTAACCATTACGCTACGGGCTACTACTTATTGGTCTTAGCCTCCATTAAAATAATGCCAACAATGGATTTATGATTAAAAACAAAAGCGGTGCTAATATTCATCAGGTAAATCGCTTTGTTTACAAACAAAAAAATAAAAAGTACAACAAGTATCTTAAACACTTTTCGTCGCAAATGGCTTAAATAGTTTCAAAAATCTTGTCTATTCTTTCTTAAATAACTAATTAATAAAAAAAAATTGTATTCACTACCAAAGTAAAACCTAACACATCATTGACGATAACCCCTAGTTCGTTTTTTTTTTTTGTATTTTTAATGGAACATAATTAAGGATGCGTTAATGCTGATGGATATGATATTAAAGCTAAACTCTCTAATTTTCATAACATTTAGACATTAATCTGTCAAGTTCGTTTCAATCATTCATCTTATTTATTTAATCGTTTCAATCTAAATATATATACAACTGAGGTCATATTTTTAATTAATACCTTACAACCAACAAAATTATCGCCTTTCACAAAAAATATATAAATTTTAAATCAAAAAAAGTTTTCACAAATCATTAGCGCGATAAATTAGCTGTTTCAAGAAGATATTCCTCTTCTAGCTTTCGTAGTTTCATTATGTCTACCGAGCCAAGCTTCTGAAAAAATTGAATTGTCAGAATGACAGGCTTCGAGAGTCGTATAGATATATTGAAACAGATACATAGATAACAATCATCATCAGCGTAACACCACCGCCCGCACCGCCAGACTTGGCTGATTTGAAAAATTACCCGTCCATTAGTAACTTTGTGACAGTGATAATTTTGTCGTTCGTGTCGTCAGATTGTGGGTAAATAATAGTAGAAGCCAAAATAATTAATTTATAATAATTTTGTGCCCAGAAATACCATTACAATAATACTCGTATCCAGCATTCAATGCTGTGAGTGTAGCTAGATATAGGCCTTTGATTGTATCGTTAGTTTTACGATGTGATTGCATGACGAGGACATAGATTCATAAGTATAGTAATCTGGTGGATTTATGTTTCCTATATTTGTGTGCTTACGTAAGTATAAATGTGGAAAATTAATTGTTGTTTTTTATATATAGAAATATAAAAGGATTGAAGTACCGTAGAGCAAAGAGAATAAAGTGATTTTGGATTGTTATATTATAACTAAATTGATGTTTTTTTTTTAGTTGCGAAGGTAGTGTGATTCCCATACGCCATGTCACACCGATTTAAAGCTTAAAACGACAGGAAAAATCGTTTAAAACGGTACATGTTATTTTCTAAAAAAATGACTTCAAACAGAAAAAGCAATATTAAAAAACAACGTTAACACTAACAATGCCTTGTAATAATGTCAGAAAATCCTTCTTTTATTTTCAAATAAAGTTTTTTAGTGAACAGTTTTTAAACAAAAAATTAACAAATAGTACAGTATTATAGACGTATAGCGCAAGAATTGGCTTCGACTCCTGATAGCAGGGGTTTCTGGAATAAGCTTTAGCAATTAAAGGGTCCAGTTTTCATTTGTGGTCTACGTTTAAATGCAATGGCTTTAGCTAACTATTTCAAAGTACTACTAAACCCGCTCTCAGCAGCTTACAGTAGGTATATACAGTATGCGGAACCATTTATACAGGAAGATTTCTTAGACCAGGAAATATCAATATATGAGCTTGAGTTTGCCCTTAAAAACGCGAAACAAAACAAAGCACCAGGTCCTGACCGTATTGCCACGGAGTTCTACAAAAACGAACCCTTAGAACTAAAAAAGCATATCCTTGCATTATTTAATAATATTTTTAGAACTGGAAAGGTACCGCAATCCTTCAAAGACGAAATTGTTTTCCCAATTTATAAAAAAGGTGATGCTAATATTCCCAGTAATTATATAGGAATATTTTTTATGAATGCAATCGCTAAATTATTCGCCAACATCCTTTTGCGACGCATAAATTCTTAGGTAGGAAGAAATAATTTACTGAGCGAATTTCAGGCAGGCTTCCGTCGGGGTTACTCAACGGTGGATAATATATATACACTAACCACAATTTCTAAACACTATTTGAACAATAGTAGGAAGCTTTATTTGTTTTTTTTTGTGGACTTTAAAGCGGCCTTCGATACTATAGATAGAAACGCACTATTTTTCAAACTCTCGCAGAACGGCTTGTCCACAAAAATGTTAAAAGTATTGAAAATATGTACAGCAATACACGGCAGAACATTAGGGATGGATATTATCTATCGGAATGGTTTGAGACCTTATCCGGAGTGAGACAGGGTTGTGTTCTTAGCACCATCCTGTTTGCAATTTTTCTAGATGATATAGTCGCTCATCTGCCATCAGGAATTCACTTTGCAGGTCTTAGCATCAAAGTACACCTTTTTGCAGATGACATTGTTTTGTTTTCAGAATCACCGCAAAGTTAGAAGTTAATGATAAACAAACTTAACAATTATTGTAAAATGTTGAATTTGACTGTGAATTTAGAAAAATCCAAAACAATGATCGTCCGAAAGAAGCAAAGCTGAGTGTAAATGAAAAATGGTCTTTTGATGGACATGCGATAGAAATAGTTTCGGAATACAAATACCTTGGGGTTCTTTTGAAGTCATTTAGAAAAAAAGCTGGTTTCTGCAAAAAGCTTAATCAACGCCTCCTGGCAAACAATTTTAAGGAAAGCGTCTTCAGCCAAGTACAGAGTCTACGAATCTGTCATGCGATCGGTGATGTGCTATAGCTGTCAAATTTGGGGTTTTAGATCGTACGAAGAAGTAGAGCAGCTGCAACGTTTTATTTCAAAAAAAAAAAAAATGTTTAGACTGCCGCCGAATACACCGAACTTTATAGTTCAACCTGAAACTGGTTTACCAACACTGTTCATATACACCCTGAAATTGCACTGCGATTATGTTTTAAAAGTTCTAGGGTACAGGCAAAACCGAATTCCTTGGGTTATTTTACCAAATATATTTTTGAAAAAAAGATGGACTGGATTGCTGAGTGGATTACCTACATTGGCGCGAAAATGTGGGTGTGAACTGAACCTACAGTAGACTGATGTTTCCGCATTAAAAACGCAAGTCGATAACTTAGTGGAAGCTTTTGCCATTTACCAGCGTAACGACTGCATACAGCAGGCGGTATCTTCTATTTACAGGATTATTAACCCTGAACTAAACTTTAACCTTGGCCAAAATAATTATTTCAGGGACGATATCAGTTTGGAAGCAGTGTCCTTGATTTGCAGAGCGAAGGGGAATCTTCTGAATCTGAATGGCACGCCATACAATAAAACCGCCACGCCTTTTTGTACGTTGTGCAATCTTAAGGCAAAAGAAGATTGTTTTTTTTTTTTGGCTATCTGCCCTGTTCTCAAATTAATTTTTCAAAAACTATCGATAAAAATAACTTTATTTAAAAAGAAGATTCCAGAATTGGTTTCTGGGCTTCAGATAAGCTATATGAGAATATTGTGGGTGTTACCATTGTCTTTCAATAGTATTTTTTCTACCTTAAGTCATTTTTTTAGATAATTGTCCCTCCTATCTTAACGGGGGTATATAGACCCCCCTTCCGGTATGGTTTTCCTATTATTTTGGCTCACCCTACAAGCTCCATTGCTTTGATGCATTTATGTCAACCAGTCTTTATTTTCCATTATACTGTTTGATAAAACTATACCTACTTGTTATATTTTTTTCTAACCGCTAAATTTTGAAATGCTGTATTTTGTAAAACATTCGGGTTATAGACATTCACATTGGAGCAAAGTAGGTTACTTTGAAATCGTAGACCAATATTCTTATTTAAAATTACGTTTTTAGGACTAAAACCGCCAATCACTGGAAAAAGCGCGAAAAACTAGCGGTCGCCTCTCGAGGTCGAAAACTTAGGTTATTTACTAGGCCAATATCCTGAACAACTCAGCAAAAAATCAGAAATACCAGATTTGACGCAAACGGTGCCTTCCATATAAACGACAAGGTTACTGGACTAAAAGTCAACATTAAAAAAAAAAAAATAATAATTTTCTATTAAAAAATAAATGAACCAACTTCCTCATAAGACCAAAAAGAATCCGGCTAAATGATCATTGTAGCAACTGGTTGATTTGTCATCAAGTTCGTTTTTACCAACAAGTTGGTTTCTTCATATTGTAATATTTTGAAAACTAAGAGTCCTTAAACCATGCGGTTTTCAGTTTCTGACTAAAATTGATAAGAGCATTAAATTTTAAAAATAAAAATAGTTTTAATTATTTTTTCCAATATTTTGAAATTTTGCCCCTCCCGCCTAAACGGAGATAATATACACCCCCCCCCCCTTTAAGTCTCGACCCTACCTACACGCTTTAGCTTTTTATCACACTTTATGCGAATCAACCTGTATAATATTTTTAACATGTCAAACAACATTCAATATTTAAAACTTGTGTTCGAAAATCCTATACATATTTTCCAACTTTGATCATTTTTAAAGTCGCAAAATATCACTTGTACGAAAAAAGATCCATGATATTTTTTCTACACAATTTTAAAATTTACATTTTTTTTTTCTACAAAATAATAAAATCTACAAAATAAGCTCAAAATATTTTTAGAAAAAATCGGCATTTAAGAGTAAAGAGCAAAAAATCGGTATTTTCAACTTTTGGCGATTTTTGTGAGATTATTGTTATATCATACAAATACTAAATGCTAGAAAAAAACTGTCAAAGCAGGATTACTCATACAGCCGTATTTATTAGATTTCACTAATACTCGGTTAAACCTCGGAATAGTTAAACCGAGTCGAAGCACTTACACCGGGTTTACGCCATGTCGAACTAATCCTTACTTAAAAAAAAAATTCTTAACCGTTTTAGTTACGCCTGCCTTACGTCAAATATTTTTTCAAAAAATCACCAATCTAAAACTCTGGTTATCATAAACGTAAACAAACCTGAGCTGATTTCCATTGTTGTTCGTATATTTTGGTAAAGAAATTATTTGTTAATTTTTGATAATAAAATAAAAATAAAATAAAAGAAAACTTCCTGAAAAGACTGTGATAGTTCTCAAAATATATGTTAATATATTTATATAATTACAACAGATAAAAATAAATATTTTGGTTTATATTCATAGATTTTTCTCCGACAATTAATCAATCTCTCAGTGTCATGGGATCTAAATGTGTTTTGTACTGCTTTGGCTTTCTCCTTCTTTGTTAAATGTTGATCCGTTTAAAGAATTTAAATGATTTATTAATGTAAAATAAATATCCATTCTATCGTAGTGAAAAAAAGAAAAATATTTTTTGCACTCTATGTGAATTTCACACAATGTCATGTCAAAATGACATTTAGATACTAAAACGGCTTCACTCCGGCTTTAAACCTGGGTGGTGTAAAGTGAGAGTAACTTTACGCCGCCGCTAAACCGAGTTAATAAATAAGGCTGATAATGTTTAAATTTTGAAAATTAATATTTCGATAAAACTTACCGTTTTAAAGATGTATACGAAAAACCTGTATTTTCGACATTGGACCATATTAAAGTAGCAACATCTTGCGACAAATGAATTCTATAAAAAAACATTACTGCAGAGAATATTATTTTCGACATTTAAGAGTAAAAAGCAAAAAATCAGAAATTGACTTTGTATCAAAATGTTTAAAATAATTAAATCTTTAAAATGTTTTTTTTTTTTTTAAATAACAATGTTCTCTTTTAGAAAATTAGAAATGTACAGATATTTTATCCAGATGTTTTCGAAAATGTGAACTGTTTAGGAGTTATTTATCTATAGCTACGCGAAAATCGACCATTTTCGGCATTTTACGTTTTTTTTAAATGTAGGTATCTTCGTAACGGTGAGCAAATAGACTTCTGCGACAGTATTTCTAATTCTATGATACTTGTTATTGCGTTTAAAAATCTTCACTTGGATTTTTCTATATTTATTTTCCTGGGCTACTATACTTATTGTTAGAAAAATATTTAAACTTCACAATTTTTGTAAAATTTACTTCCAAAAATTGTGCCGAATACAAAAATTGCTCTTTAAAAAAAAACTATAAACTGAAAGTTTTTGGAGTTTTAAATACAAAATTATTATAAGGTCTCTCAAAAGATGATGAAAAAATAAATTTTTGCTATGCAGCGAGGAGGCGAGGCGCATTAAATTTACTCATACAATTTTAAATTCGACAGGCCGCAGGTTTAACTATAAGGATGCAAGCCCCCAAAGAGGACCACAGCCGAATCTTGTCATGCGGCGAAAAGTATTTTGTATTTGTATGTATATTTAACTGTTGTTTGAGTAGATTACTGTTATTTGTTTGCAACTTAAAAAAATATGATTTTTGTTAATCCAATAACCTTTTTAATCCCTAGTCCAACCCTGTAATGAGAACATCTTAGATCATTTCTAATTGTATAATTTAATATTGCGCATTTTTTCTGTAAGGTCGTTCCAATTTATTCTTTTTATTGTATAATGTTGTTTAGCCTCCAAAACATTCCGATTAAAACTCATAAGGTTATTTTTGCAGAGATCTATATATTTCGGCACTAAGTGCCATCATCAGGATCTAACAATAAAAAGCAAGAAAAACATTATAAGTAATATAAAATTTAACTATAAATATTAAAAAGATAAAACTGTATACAGTGTACCTACCTAGTTTATAGTTATCACAAATTTAAATTATTTTTGACAATGACTTTCGCATCTGTCAATGAATGCTTCAAAACATTAAAGACAATAACACAAGGTAGAAGTCAGCACTGATTATGCTGTGCAGTGTTAACACGGAGTGTGTCTCGTTGCGATCTTTTGTTTGTGTTTACACGATGTGAGGCTCGTTGTGAATTTTTTCCATTAGCATATTTTATGAGATTGACGTATGTATTTGTGTAATCTTTTTTGTCCGTTTTAAAATTACATACATCTTCTTCAAATTTAACTATTTGGTTTACCTCGTGAACTTGAAGTTCAAATTTTAATATTTCCGTATTATCAAAATTGAAAGAGTGGCCAGTATGGTGTTTATGGTAAGCCAGTGCTGCAATACTTTGCAAATTAGCGGTGCCCGAGTCAACCTTATCACATTCATTTGAGTGTTGTTCAAGTCTTTTGCACAATTTTTGAATAGTTTGACCGATGTATTTTTTGGGACAATCTTTACATGGGACGCTATCAACAACACCTGAGTTTTATGTCAGTGGCAGTTTATGTTTCATATTGGCAAAGAAATTCGAAACTTTTTTCACTGGTTTCATTGCTATTTTAATGTCCGGAATGAAGTATTCACAAGATTTGGCAAAAGACTCCGTAAGACCTGGAACATAAGATATGGCTGAATAAGTATACAATTTTATCTTGTTAATATTTATTGTTAAATTTTATATTACTTATAATGTTTTTCTTGCTTTTTATTGTTATATCCTGATAATGGCACTTAGTGCCGATATATATAGATCTCACACTGAGGGAAAAATGTATGTACTCAACACATAAATGTGTTGAATAATTACATAGATTTCTGTACACATAACTTTATGTACTCATTAAATGATGAAATCTGTACTGATTGCATACATTTTTCGCATAATGTATTTAATAAAGAATTCTATGGACCCATCGCATAAAGATGTGTCAGATATCTGAAAATAAAAATTTGATTTTTTAAATTTTTTACACAAAATATGGACTGAATACACGTCGCTTATACTGAACACATAACTAAATGTGATGAATAAACGCTGTTACAAAAAAGTTGAATGGATGCACGTTGCTTTAGACTCATCGCATAGCTCGTGTGCTAAGTAAATTGTTTTATGCTGAAACCTTCCGATTTTAAGACCTGCACACATAAAATATAGACTGGATACACCTTGCCTTATACTCAATACATACATTTATGTGAAGAATAAACGCTGCAACAATAATATTGAAAAGATACACGTTGCTTTGCACTCAACACATAACCTCTTGTGATGAGTAAATTGTGCTTCATTAATTTTGATTGGATACACGCAGCGATGCCAACTGAGGCTTTTTAATCCCTTTTAGGCCTTTTTTCACTGCCTGAGGCTTATTTTTTCCCAAAAGGCTTTTTTCATTTCTTTTAGGTTTGCTAGATTTTATTTTAACTAAACAAATTTTTAATTTTCCAAAACATTATAAAAAAGAAGTAGGAAAAAAGTATACACATTTTTTTATAAAAAGAGAGATGGTTCTAAAACATTTCCTTTTCTTCAGAAACTAGCTTACTCGGACACTGTTGTATGAATTTTTGCGTGCATTAATTTAAACAAAACGAATATCAGCAACATATTCAATACAGATATACATTGAGTGGAACTGTTCCCACAAAGACGCTTTTAAAAAATCGTAATTGTTACGAGTTTCAATTACGAGAAACCCATATATTTATTTCAAAAATCCATGTAGGATTTTAAGGATCAGGAACAGGATGCGATGACCTTAATTAAAATTTAAAACTATATTTATTTTTGACTTAAAACATATGCATTTAAACATCTTTTTTGAAATTACTTAAAAGTTCTTCAATAAGTTAAGAATTGTTTCTGTGATCTATTTATATTTTTTTTGTCTAAAAAAGTAATGTTTTTGTTAATTCTTGTTACAATTGTGTTTAAATTTAGATTGTTCTTAAAAAACTAAAAAAAAACATCCAGTGAGGCATTATTTCATCGAAAAATGCATTATTTTTATTCAAATGAGGCATGATTGTGCCTAATCGGGTTGGCAACACTGGATACACGTTGCTTTGTACTCAACAAACAACCTCTTGTGATGAGTAAATTCTACTTCATTAGGATTGAATGGATACACGATGGTTATACTCATCGCATAACACTATATAATAAGTAAAGTTACGTTGCACCTCTCTATGTATTCATCAAATAAATAGAAATGTTTAATTGACTCAATACATGAATGTCTACGGGTTATAGAGTGAGTACAGTTTATTTTATGCACTCGTTCTATCTCCATTGATTCATAACATAAATATCACTCTGTTATCTGTGATGAGTATATGATTATGTAGTGAGTAAATTTTATAAGCGGCATTCAATGTACTCATAACATACACAATATGTACTCATTATATAAATATATGTGGTAATTACATAAATAATATGTACTCATTACATAACATAAAAAAGAGCACTTTTATTTCTTTATTTTATGTGGTTTTTCTTTTTTTATGTAATGGGTACTTTCTTAACTTTGCTGTTTATCGCAAAGTTATTTTCACCTTTTACTGAGGGGAATTTCTTTCTTCACTGATAGTACCCACAGCTGATTTCCCCTTTATTCTGAACGTATACAAATTTATTTTATTAGACAAAATGATGGATTTGAACTGGTATCCTTCCAAGCACCGAGCGAGCATGCATCATTGAGCTAATTCGCAATATTATATTCTCGTCCATAATGTTAATACATTAAACGTTACAAACGTTGAATACACGTTCCATAGACTCATCCCATAGCTCGTGTAGTGAGTAAATTGTTTTATGTAGAAACGTTCCGATTTTAAGATCTGCACACATAAAATATAGAGTGGTTACACGTTGCATTGTATTCAACACATAACGTGATGTGATGAATAAACGCTGCTACTTTCGTATTGAGTGGATACACGTTGCCTAGGCTCATCGCATTACTCGTGTGATGAGTAAATTGTTTTATGCAGAAACCTTCCGAGTTTAAGATATTCACACATAAAATATAGACTGTTTATACGTTGCATTGTAGTCAACAGATAACTTTATGTGATGAATAAATGCAGCTACAATAGTATTGAATAAACGCACGTTGCTTGCTCTCGGATTTTTGAACTTATTTAGTCAGTACATATGCCACTGTAGCTGGTCAATAGCTATGTGTTGAGTCAATATTGCCTGTATTCATTGCAAGTTAAATATTTTCTATAGACTGACTACATAAATTCTGCTAGCTGAGGGTGCGTTTCATTTGGTACATAAACTGAAATGTAACCAGCACATTTTAACTTTACTCAGTAAATAGAGCTTTCATGGCAATCCTATGCAAACTTCAGTACATAGATTTTACATAAATATCTCTTTACTGAGCCCATCCATATTTCTCTCAGTGCAGCAAAATAAAACTTATGAGTTTTAATCGGAATGTTTTGGAGGCTAATCAACATTAATACAATAACATTAACCTTATTCCGGCAATACAAAATCTTAAATAAATTTATTCTTTTTTATAGACATCCTTACTTTATCAATTATTGCGTTTAAAGTTAAAAATTTAAATTAACAACTTAAGCCTTTTAATAAAGATTAAGGTTAAGAGTCCTTAGATTAAATAAGAATCAAATAGAAACTCATCAAAATAGAACTAACAAATTTTAAAGCAAATAGCTCGTTAAGAGCTCTCTTCATTTAAAACACTCAGATATTATGATTTTTTCACATTTCTCTTTTGTTTTCTGCAAAAAATACTCCTCAACTAATCCACTTGAATTATAGACTAGTTATATACCTAAAAACGTTCATTGGCCATGCTTACAAAACTCCTTCATCCTTTTTCCTTCTCTTAAAATTGTTTGAGTGATGATTGCCTTCGACGACGACGTCCATAATCAAACCAAACACCCACGTTCCCACCCAACGCATTGCACATTTTAATGTTAATAATGGCTGAGTAAAATTAGAAGTGAGTTCTTTTTGTGTAGGTACTCCAAGCTTCTTTCAAATCGACTTACCCATTAACGCTATCAATCAATATTGAAAGATCGATTCTTTCTAGATATAAATACAAGAGGAAATGGAAAAGAATACAAAGAATACGTGCAACTTGCATCTTAAATTGACGTGCCCATGCCCACCCATTGGAACTGCATCCATGATAAATGTGCACTTCTCATGGCTCAGAACAGAACAGAATAGAACAGTGGTATATCTTGGTATAGGTATATATTTCCATTTCCATAAATATGCGAATAAAATGTTCGAACCTTTCGCTTCTTAACTTTGGATCTGTATAAAAGTACCTTCAGCACTTGATTCTCAATCATAATATTGTTTCGAAATTCGATCAAATAAAAAAAAGGAATACTTAATGATTGAAGTGTTCGACTTATTATTAATAGCAAACTAATCTGATTTCTGTACAATTTAAGTTGAAGCTAACTTCAAACAATTCCCGTCTAATTTAATGAAAATTGAGGAATTTCTATATTAACGTTATATCTCAAAAATCGCTTTATCATCAAAATGCATTAAAAATTAAACTTTGTATCTATATATACCTATATACTATATACTATATATATATACCGAGGCAAAGCTAAACGTGGCTTGCGTTGTAGGTTTTCAACTATGTATGTAGATGCCTTCCAGTATGATGGTCCTCAAACTTCATTAATATAAAATTAAATCATTTTTCTGCCCTAAGTCAATATACCTAGGAGCAAAATGCATAGACATTTTTTTAGAGTTCACTCTGCTTTTAACGAGCAGTTGAACTTTGGTAAGACCAGTGTCAAGAAAACTGCATTGAATAATAAATTATAATCACGACATGGTCGCAAATACTTGCACTTCATTTTTCCCGTTTTCTTTTATAAAATCGATTGATCTAAATTCTTGTTGATCTGAGAGAATAGGTATACAAAAAAAAAAAAAACTTTCTACTTAAAATTTTAAACATTTTTTTTAATCTCAAATTTTGAAACCATTGACCAATAACCTATAAAGGGAGATTAAAAAAAAAAAAAAACTGTTTATTAAAACAACTTTATTTTATATTTATAAAGTGTTACCGTTGTTTTCAATAGTTGTTTTTCTGCTTTAAGTAATTTTATTTTAAATTGCCTCTCCTGCCTGAACGGGAGAGAATATACTTCCTCCTCCCGTATGATTTTTGTATTGTCTCGACGCAAGATATACGCTCTAGCTTGTTGTCAAACCTTAGGTTAATCACCCTATATAACAATTTTTATGAAAATTAAACAAGTTAAAAATGTAGGTTTTCGACACATATGTATGTATGTGTGTATGCACAACAGCCCAGTAGAAAATATTCAAAAATCGCTTTTTCCTCAAGAAAAAGAAGTATCATCAATGAATTTTCTGGTGATTCCTCTAATGAATTTAACATGGGCTTGGCCTAGGAGGTAAGTAGGTGTACCCATTCTCGATGAAGATTTTGTAATGAAATCATCGATAACATGGAATCATTAAATTCATGGGTTCAGTTTCTTGGTGAAAAAACAGATACTTGATGACCAATGAAAAAGAATATATGAAATCGCTGCGCTCGTGGAAGCGGCGAATTCATAACTTCTTTTTCTTGGTTGAAAGAAAAAGGAAAAATGAAATCGCTGCGCTCGGGGAATCGTTGAATTCATAACTTCTTTTTCTTTGTTGAAAATACTGATTCCTGAAATGTGATGATTTCGGGACTGGGCCTTAGACACTGAAAAATAATACATGTCTCCATTACATTTTAAAGATGTAATGGAAATATTATGTTAACCTAATCTTATAAATATTACTGGATGAATACACTGTGAATTTTATTTTTCCACGAAAAAATTTTTTTATATTTTTCTCGCAATCAACCCTCGTCAATGAACCAAATGGACTTATGGACTTACTACATTACCATTCATGTGTAGATTCATCAAAAATGGAACTTACTTGTTTTCTGTTATTTCTTCTCGTAAGCAGAAGAGTGGATTTACACAACGAACTCATGAACTTATGCATTACTTTACATCAGTAGAATCATCGAGTATGGTTTTTTAGTTGAATAACTCATGCCACTGAAATGATGCAGGAAAAAATTATTGCGTTCATTTGTGTATTAATTTAAGTTTTTTTTGTCTATTCTCTACATTTTTTCTTGAGCACAGCACAACATGCTACTTAAATTGCAAACTGATGACCGGCTGCATTACTTTTCATGAGTGAAATCTCTCCTACATGAATGCGTCATTTAGGATTTCACCAATGAATTTTTCATTGAGGAGCTTATTTCCTACTGGGAGGTAGATTTATTTTTATTGTATGTATTCATAAAGGCTCTTTCGTTGTTTTTACCGAACAAATAACTTGTCCTTATTATTGAAGCTATAAAATAATTTTTGTCCTTCATTCTTTAAACATCAATGGGCGAACTTTCATGTATATATAAATTGTTGTATCAGAATTATATGAGATTTATTTAACATTTTTTTAAATTAGAAGCTTACCCCATTGAGCCAAAGACATCATAAGGCAGATGCCTTATAGCACACATTATATCAAGAATTTTACACTCAACACACTGCAGTTAGATGGTAGAAACATAATATGTAAAGTAAAATGTATTCCTATATGGTATTTTGTCAATGCCAGATGTTTCCCCCTCGAAATCTAGACAGAAAGTCGGTATCATACCTCCACAGAACGTCGATTTACGCTTGAACAACGTTGGGAAATATTAAAAACTTATTTCCAAAGTGAGTGAGACGAAAATGATCTTTTCTGACGAGTCGCATTTCCATCTCAGCAGCTACGTCAACAAACAAAGTTTCCGCACCTGGGGCTAGGAAACCCCGCACGTTACTGTCGAAAAGCCAATGCATCCACAGAGAGTTACAGTTTGGTGCGGATTGTGGAGTGGCGGAATCATTGAACCATTTTTCTACGAAAATGAGTCTGGGAACAACGTTTTGGTCAACGATGGCCGTTACAGAGCCATGTTAACCGACTTGTTTTTTTTTTTACTGAAGACATACATTAAGACGACCTCTGGTTCATGCAGGATGGCTCGCCATTCCACACAGCCTATGCCACAATCGATCTTTTGCGCACCAAATTCCCAAATAGTGTTATCAGCCGTCTTGGCGATACCAATTGACCCCTTTGGATTTTGTTTGTGGGGAACCGTGGGAACCGATGTTATGCCAACAATCCGGAAATGATTCCAGCACTTTAAGGCCAATATCATACAAGCAATTCGTAAGCTACAGCCCGAAACCATCAACAATGTCTCGGAAAATTTTAGTGACAGAATGCGCTAATGCGAAGCCAGTCGAGGCAGCGCAATTACCTAAATTTACTCTTAACCAATGAAGCCATAAAACATGGACGACATTTAATTTTGTTCATTGTATTACATTTTTTACGTGTTTTTTTTGTTTAGTGTTTGAAATTTTCAACTTTTCAAAGATTTTATAATTGTTTCCCACTGATTTTATTCCTACATAATTCGGAATTAAATTAGGTTAATTTTAGGTTAAAATTATATCAGATTTAAAAATGCTATTTTGTGTGGGAAATGCGGTAATTTCGTATTTAATTTGACAATTTTCAACGGAATCACTACATTTGGCCTAATGAAAACGTAGTTAATATGATTTGTAGGCGTTCCGTTTTTTTTAATAACTTGTTTTAACGTTTAAAATATTAAATGAATCGCGGATAATCAAATCATGTACGAGTATTAGTCAGTTCGGTGGCAGGTTATGATCCCGACCCGAATACTCAAATTCCAAAATCCCAACATTTATTCTTCTCCATAAAGAATACCTTATAGTTTACAGTCAATTATGCCAATTTTTCATTTAATAACATTTTTTGAGAAATAAAATTTCGGATTTTTTTTTTTGTGAATTTCCGAATGGGTTATCTGTATTTTGAATTTTGGTTTGTGGAGTTGCAATGCGACTGTGGATATTAGGAAATCTGACTTCAACTAATCACTTCGTTTTGTTTTTTTTTTTAGGCGAGTGTGCTTTTTTCTATGTATTTAAAAATTGATATACATTATGTACATGCAATCATATTTATTTTAATTTCTTTGATGTTTTATTACTAACATTTAAGGGAGTGTAATGGCCAATTTCATAAACATTTATCTAGCTTTTAAATTTTTAAATGACGTGTTTTGTATGTAAGAAACGTCATTTTAAGACTTAAAAGCCTGTTAAATTTGTTAAAGGGCTTTATGAAATCGAGGATAAGAACAGATATTTAACGGTGCCATGCCAGTGTTAGTAGGTAGCAGTGTTGCCATAATCCTAAATTACATAATGCTAGATTGCAAATTTCATAATGTCAAATCGAATGAAAGCTCAAAAAATAGAATGCTAGATTTCGAAAACCACTTATAAAATGTTTCTTTGCATAAACTCCCATATAAATGATAAATAAAAATATTTACTTTTAACAAAGAAACCTTTAAACATGAAAGAAAACATATATTCGTAGAAATCTTACCCAACGGTAAGAAAACGGACAATATTTGAGGCAGTATCTATTTCCCCAAAAAGGCGAAAATTCAAAATTTATTGTCTCAACGATGGAAATTAATTATTGATTTCCATTTACCATGCTATATTGCCCTTGCCAAACCGTCTCCATTGGCGAAATTCAAAGAAAGGTAAATGAAAGTGACAATTTATTGCTTCAAAAATTGACAATGGAACCCCTAGGCTTAGGAAGCTACATAGGTATAGGTAACTTCTTTAATATTTGAAAAGATATGATATAATGTACAGGAACTTATACCTAAATTCTTTTTGAAGTGAAACTTCTTTGCGCGCGTTGAAATTGTAATTTCAGGGTGGAATTTTTGTGAAACGAAAAAATGTAACCACACATGTGCAACGCTGAGATCATTGATTAGCTTAGTGGTGGGATATTGACAGGCTATCATATTTTATAGTGCAATATGTTTGGATTTTTTGATAATCTATATTATTGTAACAGATAAAAGGGAAAATGTCCTTTTATGTCTATTTTCTACTTTCGTTAATTAGAATGCTAGAGTTTTGAAATGTTGTTGGTGGAAAGATAATGAAATTCTAAGAATCTTACTAGTTTAAGATTTTTATCTATCTCCTATTGGTATTGAGATATAAATTATTTTAAACATTTTATCTCAAAATAGGCTAATTTCAAAAAATTGAATTAAATCAAGAAAGTCCGCTAAAAATTGGAATTATGTATGGTTGAAAAATAAATAAAACCAAATTAAAGTTGTCATATACAAATTTTTTATTTTGCAGAGATTTTCAGTGTAGGAATTTTTGGAAATAGTCGGAAACTCACTCTTATAAACTGATTAATATCTTGTAAATGTTCACAATTGTTTACTTTAAATGTTCACCATTATTATTTAATTTTCAAGTTTACAACCCCAACCCATCGATCATTTTGATATAGAACCCATAGCCTGTATCTTACGCATATAAGCTTAATATCCATATACATACATATCGAGATTTTAGATCGCCAACTTAGTTTCACTTCTGCCACAAATACAGAGTTACACGCGCTCTTTTTTTTTATAAGAAACTTGTTTAAAAATCACATCAAATGTATGTACCGACATAGTACCTATCATCAATAGATCAAATTATTGACAGTAAATTTTGCATTCAAGAGTGCAAAACAAAAAAAAAATTATATTGCCAAAAAAGCATTTTCTAAAATGCTTGTACCATTATGGTTCCTAACACTGGTAGGTAGTTGTCCCTTACCATTTTTGGAGTAGTCTGCTTTGAGTGGATGTCACATACAATGATTAACTCCACCAACTTGACACAAATTGAACAATTTAAAAAGCATATTGGGGGTTATATTGCCACATTCTCCGTTGTAATGAGCTTATCAAGTTAGACCTTTCTATGTATAATGCATACCCAATTATGATGGAATATAAAAAAAGGCTTATGATTGTTTGTTTAATTTTGTTTTCTTTTTTGCCTTTTAAGTTTTTCCAGCTTCATCGTACCTATTCCAGTTTTCCTTGTGCTAGGGTTGCAAACTTTGCGCAAAAAGGCTTTTGTTTGGTTTTACTCTGTAAACAAATAAAATGCAGAAACTACTCTCTCCTTGCTACTTGCTGAGCTCAAGGATATGTCCTTATTGATTCATAAAGTATGTATATGTATGTATATCTATTACATCATGTACGCAAAATATGTAGAACATATTCTTTTATATCGAGATAAAAATAACTTTTACTCTTAAAAAATACTAAATTAACAATTAATGTTTTAGAATATTCAAAGAATCTACGATTAAGTACATTCATATAATGAAGGCATCTAAATTCATAAATACAAAATGTTGTCAAATTTTTCAAGAAAGCAATAATTGGTGAATAATAAAAAACAAAACAATTATGTTTGTTTTTACATTAGGGTGGCTCAAATTAAAGGAAGTTGCTTCCATTTTGATAATACCATAAACAATTGGTTGCTTATTTAAAATAATAAACACAACGGAAACACCTTCAAGATTTGTCCTTAGTTTTTCTTTTTATTAGATTTTTAAATATAGTCATTTTTTTAATTTTTTTACATGTATACAGGGTGTCCTAATAACAATTGTCCAAAAACTAAAACTGGTGAAAAGCCATGTCAACAGAATTTGGCAACTGGTCCATACCGAATCATAACCGTTTTCGAGTCATGGTTATTTTTTTGCTCACCCTGTCCGTAATTGGTTTTTGTTTTTTACAACTTTTGCACTCATATTGGTTAATAGTTGTACCTACTTTTTTGATTGAAACAAATATTTGTCATTGCCATCAGTGGCGATTCCTGGTCCTTAGTATTGGTTGAGCTAGGTGGGGTGGTCTGGGCAGGTTAAAATAAAAAAAAATCATACTTTTTTTTAATTTGATTGATAACGACAATAAATAAAAAAACGTTAATAAATTATAGGTATAAAATAAAAGTTTAAAAATTTATCGATACATAAATTCGCTTCGTCGCGTCGTTTGACGGAAAAAAAAATTTTCGCCGACTTTGTTGTGGTCAAAGTAGGACACTTAAGTTGGCACTGATTTTTGTACACGTAGTTTGAACCCTTATACATAAAATATAATGTTTATGCTTTAGGTCTATATTTGTAGCTAAGTATCTAAATCAGACGACGTTTCAAACGTGGTTACGTTTTTCTTCAGGTCTCAAAAACATAGTTATTAATATTTAATAGCTTCAATTTTTAAAAATTATAAAATATGTACTTACAAATTTTTTTCTTATAAAAATAATATCAAGGTTTAATCCTCTTTTGGTTGTATTTTGGTTTTTGAACGCAACTATTATTCTTTTTAATATTAAGAAATGTCTTGAAAAAGACGTTTTTTTTAAATCAAAAGTTCGAATAATAATAAATATTTCAAACTATATTTATTATATTTTGAATAATAATTCAAAATATTTTAAATAATTCTAACCTACAAAACAAGTTAAATATAAATTCTAAGTTTTAGTTTATTGCCTTTCAATGAGTTGACCATATATGCTGCTAAGTCACGAAGAATTATTATCATAAAATATAGTTATAATATTTATATCTTTTTTTAAGCAACTTTGGTACTGAAATTAAAAGTTCCAAAAACTGTTCACTTGGCTTAAAAAAAGATGTAAACATCTATTATAACTATATTTCATGATTTTATGGTTCTAAGTACGTGTACAAAAATCAGTGCCAAATTAAGTGTCCTACTTTGACCACCGCAATGTTTGCATCATAATTGTGTTGCACTTAGTTTGCATCATATTTCTTGCCAAAACTATTTCACCGATTTGGATCGAATTTCGTCTTGTGATACTCTAGAGTCTAGACTATTTGATTCCAAATTTTTAGAAGAATTAGACAATTTTTGACATATTTTTTGAGTGCTTCAAATTTACTTAGTTTTTTCAGATTTTTTTTTAATTCATGGTTAGATAGCAACACAAATATAACATGCATTTAAAATTGATTTTGTTTTGTAGAAAATTTTATAAAAAACAAGTTTATAGTGGACGGTTTTTTCATAAGTTGCATATTTCCAAAGTTATAAAGGAAAATTATAAAGGAAATTGGGTGATTTTAGCGTTTTTTTCACTGTTGCTGCAAACTTGGCTATATACTACTCTAACATGCCCCAACAACATATAAAAAATGCAGAACTACATCGCGCTTTGCGAATTTAGCACTTTTTTTTGTGTAATTATTCACTGTGCTAAAAGAACTCAATCTCAATGTTTACTCATATCAATCAAAGATCACTAATAACAAAACAATGCATTCATCCTTCCTACCGCATTTTCCCAAAAACATATACGAAAGCAAAAAAGAGAATGACAAAAAAAACGTACCCAAAATGTACCTGGAGCTGCTTGCATACCTAATGTATCGTGCCTTATCGCATCATACTTACGCTTACGCTTTCATTTATTTAGCTGGGCTTTGCTTAGGACATTGTGTAGTAAAACGCTCTTGTATTCTAGATTGTATTTGTGCTTGTATTTGTAATTTGTATAGATATTATTAAAAATTGTATGAAATTGTGCAGCGCAGATGTTGCAAGCTAAAATGTTTCAAGGGAGACTTGTTCTATGAGAGGTTTATGTTGTGTGTCTGCAGGAAAATATAATTGAGAACAATATGGGGGTAGGTTAGGTAGGTATCTATTTTTTTTTTTTAATTATTTCAATGCTCTTTGTAGAGAATTTGGGTTTGGTATCGCATATTGTAACGCTGAGGCAGATAGGAAGATGGGAGTTTTGTGTTGTGTGAAGGAAAATATGATTTGAAAATAGGTAGGTAGGTGGGTAGGTGGGTAGGTGGGTAGTTTTTTGTATTTATAGTATTGATTATTGTATGAAATCATTATCATTATTTCAACATTGCCATTTGTTACTTTTTGAAAATAAAAAGTACATCATACAATTTATTCATTTAAATTCTTGGTTTAGCGGCGATAAACCTGCTAACTGGGAGGAATCGCCACTGATTGCCATCCGCCTTCAAATCAATATATAGACTAGAATTTTGATCCAACTTATTCTCTGACCTCGATCTTTTGCATAGCCTTCTGAACAAAATTCATATGACTCAATACTGGTTTTATCATATAAACATTTTCTTAAGTTAAAAAAAAAAAAAGATACATATATAAAAACAGGTTCAAAATCACACAGAAGTGAAAATTTTTTCGATTAATAAGGCTTTTATTTGAAACATAACTTCGACAAAGCTGTGCCCACGTTCTGTAATTTCGAGAAAATCGGCCGAAAAACGATGAAAATTGAAACAAAATGCATGGGTTTTGTTCCATTTTTCATCGTTTCTCGACCGAATTTTCGATGTGAGAAGTTACAGAACGTGAGCACTGAATTTTGTTGTATAGCTTTATTTTGATTGTTGGATTGAAAGAGGAAACATCGACTTTTTATAAGCAATGTTTGTGAACAAAATTATAGTTTATTAAATTCTATACAGAAATGATCATAATACGCAATGTAATACTAGAAAAATGTGCTGAAAGTGAACGTAAAATATCACATTAAAGCAAAACCATTTTTTGTTCACGCTTTTAGTCCAGGGACAAATTAATTCATGAAATTTTATTTCTGGTATCGACGCAGAATTTTATCCTCAACAACATATCCAAAGTACCCCAAAATCCCCGCGTTGGCTTTTTGTATAGGCTTTTGTATATTTTAAGAGGTGGAGAGAGGAGGGAGACGGGAGTTTGTCAAGCTGAAAAATTTGTTGTAATACAATCTTATTATATAGCACATGTTTTTAGAGTGCTTTTCAACGCTGGTTCTAATGAGGCCAAGACTGAAAAGATACATCTATCCTGTGGAAAGTTAATGTCAGTTTTATTGAATGATCACTTTTTTTAAAGTACAACACGTAATATATTACCCAAAACCATTTTAAAAAAAATTTGGTATAAATGTTTCATTTGGTATGTTTACTAAGAATCAAAAGAGTCCCCAAAAATATCTGTGGAGAAAGGGTGTTTTTTTGAGAGCGAGATGTTAGTGCGTCATTATGATACAAGCACCCTAAAAAAAGTTAGATTAATTTTGAATCAGAAATTACTGTTTTTTCCGTTAAGCTGGTCAAACATTTCACCCCCAAAAAACACACTTGGACCTTAGATATTTGTACGGACTCTTTTGATCCTTGAGTGCCAATATAAGTTTAATATTTTTAGCAAAGTTCATAAGTGTCAGAATTTGTTCATGGATGTTATGGTAATAATCACTCACTTCCATCTCTCCGTCAAAAAAACACCCTTTAACGACGGATATTTTTGGGGACCAAATGAAACATTTATACTAAATTTCATTAATATCCCATTATTTTAAAATGGTTTTGGGTAATATATTACTTGTTGTACTTTAAAAAAGTGATCATTCCATAAAAATGACATTAACTTTCCACAGGATACATGTATCATTTTAGTTGTTTGGTCTCCTTAGAATCAGCGTTGAAAAGCACCCTAAAAACATGTGTCATATGATTAGATTGTATTACAACAAATTTTTCAGCTTGAAAAACTCCCGCCTCCCTCCCCTCTCCACCTCTTAAAATGCGTCTACACAAAAAGTCAATTCAGGGATTTTTGAGGACTTTGGATATGTTGTTAAGGATAAAATTCTGCGTCGATACCAGCAATACAATTTCATGAATTAATTTGTCCCCGGTTGCCCATATTAAATTTCCTATCTTTCCTAGACTATTTCTCAAAATCTTCTGATCCGACGAAAAAATTATTTTAATCTTTTTTTGTGTAGAATTTTATAAGCTACAATTTCTTAAACATTAGCTGATGATTTTTGAGAAATTTGATAAAGTTCTGGATTTTTCCCCTTTCAACCCACATAACAGTGGATAAAACCAGATGGAGTCATACGTATTTTGTTCAGAGGCTATTAAGAAGAAAAAAAATATTTTATTCAATAAAATTAGTACAAGTATAAACGAATGTTCAAGCAGAAGTTGTAAAAACAAAATCATATTATATAGGGACAGGGTGAGCAAAAAACTAGTTCAAAGAAATGTTTTTTTTTTTCAAATTTCAAAAAATAGCCGTTACTTGAAACCGCTATGATTCGTTAAGGACAAGTGACCAAATTCTGATAATCACCTGGCCTTTCACCAGTTTGGGTTTGGACTATTGATGATGTGTATATTTTTAAGCTCACACTTTTAAAAAATAAAGGGGGACAAAATATTTCATATTATATTTTGCTTCAAAATTGTATGTAGTTAAGTACTGAAAATAGTCAATTCAATTCAATTCAATTTATTTTATTTCGATTGCTTATACACAGTAAGATATAATATCTTATAAGCTAGTGAAAAGCTAAAATTACAAATTTATATGAAAAAATACAGAGTACTATAACATTGTTTAATATGTAAATCAATCTTTAAATTATTAATTGGTAAATCAATCTTCAAATTATTAATTTTTAGTTATTTGTATTTTACTTAAGCATTAAAACAAAATTTTTAAGAAGTAAAATACTTTTTCATTTCCCTCTTCACTCTCCTTGGATCTTCGATTCTTCTGATGTCGCGTGGGAGGCAATTCCAAAGGTGAACGCTATTAATAATAAATGGACGCTCCGATGTTAGGGATGAGTATCGTGGATGTATAAATTGTCCGGATCTACCAGAGGAGGCAGTTCTTATCCTATCGTACAGATAGTGCGGTTCATGTGTCAAAAATATGTCAGAAAACAAAGAAAGGGTACGAAATACTATCAAGTTATTAAAAGTCATTTTATAAAATAGTCCCTTTTGACGCCCACTTTATGTCGAGCTAGAGCCTAAACGAGTTCACCAATTTGTTGTTAATTTAGTACAAATATGCATTGCATTGAAAATCAATGATTACTTTATTTTTGAAACAGATTTTCCAAAATATTAATCAAAATTTAAATGCCTCTACCTTAAAAATACGTTTATGGAGTTATCATGTTTATACGACACACCACAGATAAATGTATATTTATTTTGATCCCATTTTTTTTTCTTGTGCAGAATTTTGTTTGAGACACAAGACCAATTATGGTAACACTAAAAAAAAACTTGATTCAAAAATAAATTAAAACCAATTTTACATGGTAAAATCAAAGCAACTTCGTTCAATTTGACCCACCCTAATGTACATATGAATATGAAAGTTTTCGTTTTAGATAAATAGCTGTTTATGGTGCATTTTTTTTAACAAATGATAGAACAAAGCTTTTGAATTTAAGAATAAAAGTATTAGAAAAATCCACTCGAGCCCTACCAAGTAGGTACTTATCTACTTGAAAAATTTGAAAAAAAAGCACATTTTACGATTTTGCCTACATTCGTTCAAAACAATAGAGAAATAAAACTACTGCAGAATCATCAGTTGAGTTAAAGCATGTAAATATAGCAAAAAATCATAACTGATATTTTCACATAGCTGCTGACACAAGACACAGAGTAATGATCGTCGGTCGTCATTGTTGTGTTTTTAAAGTTCAAAAGGTGCGGTCATGGTCATCAACAACTACTATTAAAGTGAGCATGATGCCCGAATGATTAAAGGTATAAGATGCATTTTCGTGTAGTTTTCTCGCTGTCGCGTCGGTCGTCGTCATCGTTATGCTTAGCATCGGCAGTTGCCCTGCATCTGCATAGACTTTGCAATCTGTGCTAAGACAAGAAAATTCTCTCGTTTGTCTTTGATCCGAATCCGATAATATTCCCCCAGCAAAGCTATAATACTAGTTACATATTTTATGATGGTGTTTTTTTTTTACTCTTGAACTTGAATTTTTCGATGCGTGACAAAATGATAAAGCAAATGCATGTTTGCATCTACCGCATCCACATTCAAGGTGGGGTAACCTCCATGAGATGGGTTGGTTGTCATTGTCAGGCACTATTAACTATCTAGAATTTAAATACTTTAGAAGAATGCTGATTGAATTATTTTTGTTTTGCTTTTATATTCTTGAGGACTATCTCTTCCACCAAAGATTGATGATGGAAGATATTGTCCTATGAAAGAAAAAACACTTCCGAAGATTTATGGGGTAAGTTCAAAGCGCTGTTCGCGTCGGTAAATTTAGCTTTGATATTGAGGTTGAAAATTGAAAACGTACTCAAACAAAAGCGACAAATTGCAGAACCATCTTAGAGGAAACGTCCATGTAAATTTGCCTTGCGATATAGGTTTGTACTTTAACCTAAAGGGCAAGTCTTAGAATGGTGAACACAAATTGAACTCGAGATTTCAATCACGATGAATGAGAACCCGAAGAATAGACCAAGAGCTGGCAATGATTTTTCGACCACATCGGAACATGAATGAATCTTAGGTCACAGAAATATTGAGGGCCATCAAATTCAAAAACGTCAGACTTACCCTCCGGTTCCGAAGCTTAGGTTTGATATTTATAAAACATTAAAAATAAGTGCCGAACTGGAGTGGCAGACTGTTGTTTTTGTATTAGATAGTCATTAATATTTCCTGAGTGAGGAAAAAGTAGTTTTGTATTATTATCTATTTTATTAGCTTGAACTCAAACAAACTACACCCTTATCATAGATTTTACCAAATTAATTTTGTCCGTTCGATACACAAAAAGCTCCCTCCCTAAACAAAAAAAAAAAACAACTTTCCCTACAGGACGTTTTTATAGACTGTTTTGAATCTTCATTCTCTTCACCAACTTTAATGAGTTTTGAATGTTTTTTATTTGATATGGTACTAAATCTTCTGAAACGATTTTCATCAAACTTCAGACTTGAAGGTTTTAATAAAATAATTTTTGTAGCTCCCATAATAACGGTAAGGTATGTTATACCAGCCATATAACTGACGGTGCACGCTAAGAAAAAGTTATACATTTTTCACGGATACGGGTCCAACAATTTTCTTACCGTCAGTATTTTCTACATTTAAGTAAAAAATCATTTTAACCAGAAACTGCAGAATTAGTCTGTCTCATTACGTTCTCTGATCCGCTCAAATAAATCGGAAACCACTACCTCTTGTTCGTGGATGTTCGTGTGGGCACCTGGGCATGAGCACTCCTTTTGGATTCCTTGGTTCTCATAACGGTCGACCAATTGGGCGTGCGGAAATAGACACTTGTTGACACTAATTGTTTTAAAGACACTACGATCCTCTTCAAATGATGATGATGAATATGATGATAGTGGTGAATAAGTGGCTTCTCCCTTCAAACGTTTTTACAACTTGTTTTAAGCATATCCGATTAAAAAATGGCATTGCTTTTTTTTCAAATGCAAATAAAGGCTTTGATGTTAATTTAAGCTGCAATATGATTAAATCTCCTTACAAACTACTTAGTTGAACTAAAAGTGCATTATCTATCAAAGAAATTTTATCTTCCAAGAAGATGATATTTAAGCTTAATAAATTGCTGTTCACTTTATGGCGTTCATTTGCGCCAAAGTAATAGCATTAAACATAAGAAAATTCACGGAAGTGTAAATAAATTCTTTCAATAGATATTATTGGTTTAAAAGTGCCTTCTTTCGTGTGCAATGTCTTTTCTTTTTTATTCTTGATGTTTTTTTTTATGAGAGTTATAAAATAGAAAACTCAGTCGTAATCGGATTAAGTGTAAAATTGCACGATATTTTTGTTTGTGTAGATACAAGTATGTTTATCCTTTTGTCTCATAATATGAAAAAGAAACCTTATAGAGAATCTTCAATAGAATATCTATAGTCTATCTGTATTCTATGTATACACTACTTTGTAAGTACCTTTAAGTATATAGTGGCATTTGAATTGAATTGTGGGATGTGAATTTCCGGAAAAATCTATAATCTTATCCCTGAACACGTTGAGTGCAATTTCTTCGAACCGTTCGTTGCGTCGTTCAGAAGAAATAAAAATATGTTTCTAATAAAAAGCTGTAAGTTCCAAAAAAAAAACATAAATAGTTGCAATGTTTGACCGCAAAAAGAAAATATTAAAATTACATCTTTAAAAAACAATAGACGTATTTTTTTGATGGCGTATGCACTAACGCATAAAATAAATTTGTTGGTAAATAAAATTTTTGTATATGAAAACTATAGTATTCTCATGGAGTCGTTTTTATTTACGCTGGATTTCGACGGCTGGTGGCGCAAGTGTTTGCAACATGTTTTATGATTTTGACAGCGTAGACATTAATGTTTAGAAAGTGTTAGTCTAGTTATATTGTTAGAGAGTGACAGAGTTAAATCTCGACTTTAAAATTTGTTTCCTCAACAAAAAGTGTGGAGAGAAGTTGGTGGATTGCGACACTACGTGACTCAGTAGACGTCGATGCTGATGATATTACTATAGTTTTCATATACAAAGACAAAACGCAAATAAAAATTATTTTACCTAGTTTGACATGCTATGTATATATCTATGACTCCCGTACAGTCAGATTTTAATAGATAGGGTAACTGCGTGTGCAACATTTTATTATTTTAACACTTAATTTCATGTTTTTTATTCAATTATTTATGTAATATAAGTCTACCAAAACTTAATAAATTTTATTTTTATTCTGTATTTTTTGTTATTGATTCAATAATATTATGATATTGTTAAGAAAATTATTACTATAAATTTATTATCAAAATAGGTAACAAAAAAACTAAACTAAAAAAGAGTTATGACGTTGTTCTTTTTAATGAGCGATATTGCAATATGAAAATGGAATATAACCATTTTTTCCCTATTTTTGACATTGCAATTTTACATTAGAAATGTATAAATGATATGAAATCAACGTAAAATTGACATACAATTGTTTTATTTCAAACCAACATTGAATGTTTACATTCAAAATGTAGAAATGATATGAATCCAACGTAATATTAACATGAACGTCAAAAAAAAATATTTAAATGTTTTTTTGACGTTGTTTCATGTCAAATACATATTAAATTTTCGTAAATTTCTTACATTAAATACGTTATTTAAACCTTGCTATTACAAAAAAAAGAAGAGAAATATATGTGAATATCTCAAGGCACATAAGGAGAAGGACATACATACATAAATACAAATGTTTCTCTTTTTGTTCATAAAAGTAGCAAGGTAAACTACAACGTTTTAAATCTGTCCAGCTTTTTTAAAATTTTAATATTTATATGTAAGAAAATAACGAAATTTCAATATAAATTTGACATGATAGAACTCTTAATTAATGTTTTAATATTTTTCGCATTGGTCTTGTCCATAACAAGATTTCAAGGGAATAAATGTGAATCCATCTTTTTGAAGATTTCTCCAATCATTTTGAAATTCGAAATGCTTTCTTCAACAAAAGTATACCGATTTATCAAAGTATTGCACTATAACTCATGTTCATGGATGAATCTGCGCATTTAAAAAAAAAGCATTTTGAATTTTTACAAAATCTCAAAAATAGGGACAAAAATAGCTATATTCCATTTTCAGACTGATGGAATATCTCGAAAACTAGAGCCGATGGCGGAAAATGGATGACGTATTTAGTTCAACATACGAAATTACCTCTAAGACGAGTCTTACTTGCTCGTTCCCGAATCCGTGTAGGCCTTTAAAATCGAGAAATGCTTAAAAATCAACCGATTTGTTGAGGGTTTTTAGCCATTTATCGAGTAAAAAAGGCATATTTTGAAATTTTAAGAGGCAGTGACTTCTTCAATTTTATAATTAGCATCCCTAGAGAGCCAAAAGAAATCTTTTTTAAATCGATGACACCACGTTTGATACACAAATTTCTTAATAATTTGTTGACTTGATAAAAAAAAACTGGCAGGGTCTGGATACCCATTTTTAATATCTGACAAAAAAAAATCATTTTCGTAGTATTGAGTTTCGAAAAAAAAAAAACTGAATGTTTTTAAAGTTCAAAAAGTCTATTTTACTTTTGCGTACAAAATGTATTAATTAGTTCGTGACAATTTAAAATCAGGTTATATCAGAGCTACCACTAAAAACTTTCTTTTGGATTATTAGAATTAAAATTATCAAAAGACCAAAAAACAAAATGTGTAGAGTTAAGAAAATCAACTAGGCTGTTGCTGAACAGACAGACAGGCTGAATTATAGGACCCTAAAGTTTGATCAAAATCTCGAATTTCTATATATATTCTTCACAAATATCTTACCTCCTATATTTGGATCTGGAGAAACTTATAGTTCTTGCATTGAACTGGCGGAAAAATTAAAAACTAATAATTTCAGAATAAACGAAAACGTTCCACATACGCCATAGTGACGCAAAATTTCTTTTATTTATATTTGTAAGCAAAACCGTCATAGATACATGATGTTTATAATTACTGAATCTACTTGATCGTATACTGCTGCATGAATGCATATAATTTTGTTCGATTTGCACTTCGGTTATGACCTTTTTGAAGTGTTTTTTTTTAACCTACATCTTTAAATTCCGCAAAAACATTGTTTGAAAATTGAAACAAAAAACAATTTTTTAATGTTGAATTTTTATATTATTAAATAATATGGCCCACAGTGTGTAAGTACGTGTCTCTGGCAAAATGTCTTGAAGGCTATTTATATAATTGTAGATTTTACAAAGTGCCAGTAAAATTGCAATTTCAATTCTCAATTTTGCTGAAGATCTTTTCTGGATCCTCAATTCTAAAACTCATTGCATAGTTTTTCCAGCGCCTAGTTGGTGAAAAAGATTCCTTGACTTCTTCGTCTAATATATTTATTGTAAGGAAAGAGGGAAGCCATAGCTATAAAACATAAAAAGCAGTTAAAGTTAACAATTTCCAATCATCTTTATAAATTACAGAGGTACCCAAACTTCCTATTAAAATCTCGACTCAATAGTAACATAATCTCAAGCTAAAGTCGAAATTCCACTACTTGAAGAATACTTTCGATCATTAAAAAAAAAATCATGGTTATGGTTAAGTGCTTTGCTTCCTCCAAAACTGAACAACAATACCAACAAACTCAACACGCGCATAAAAATTATATAAGTAAAGACAAATCCAAAAAGAAACTTTCTTTACCTACCTCAGAAGTTAAGACAAGCACAATATTTGAAGTGCGTTGACAAATTGACCTCGTTTCCGTTTGTAAACACAAAAGTTAGGATAAATTGCATCACTGACATTGCCGTCGTCATCATTGTCAACATGTTCAAGTATGTGTATGAGTGTTATATTATGTATTTCTACACCTACAGCAGCATCAAGCTCCTGCCTTGAGTGTCTTTTTTTAAAAGAAAAAAGTCTTAAAATAAGAAGAGAAGGACTATAGATAGAAAAATCACTACCAGACGTAGTTCTTTTTGACGAAAGGCTATGGTGATATACGCAATATTTGTGTAATGTATGTACAAGACAACTTAAGGCTAGGAACAGCACTTTCGTGTGAAGATATGAATGTTCCAACATAATTCCATAAATAGTAACATGTTGTGTACAGTACAGAGTTGTGTAAAATTTAAACATTTTTTAGTCGTGTCTTCGAGTTTATTAAAGCCGTGTACAAAATAAAGTGCTATATGCAAACAGGAAAACAGAAAACAGGCAAACGAAAACAAATTATTATTCATCGAAATTCGCCAAAAATCCAGATATACATTCACTTACCGAGCTCTAGTTTTAATACAAATTTGTTAAAATATTATTTTTATAAGCAGAACAATTCACCGGCAATTGTTTTCTTTAGGCGAAAAATTAGTGTGTTGATCGAAAAAAGAATTTTATTCCTGGTCTTCCGGTTTTGGTATCAAGGCAAATTAAGGACTATAAAAAATATAAATCGGGTGGCACAACGGCTCATGAAGAACCAGGGCCTAGTGACTAACAACTCGCAACCATTCCTGTGTGCGCCTTTCAACAGAAATGGAAGGGATCTACAATTTTATGCCGAATCCGAACGGCTAGACTAGAAGCACTTATTCGTCACAAGTGATACTCTTGGAGGATTTGTCAATTCCTCGCAAGAGGCAGTAGCCCTGAAAAAAAACTTTTTAGTTTTTAGGTGGACGAGGCTGGGAAGCGATCCCAGACCTCCAGCGTGACAGTCGAACGCACTAACCATTACGCTACGGGCTACTACAATTAAGGACTATGCTTAAGCTAAAAATATGCGCAATATTTTCAAATAGGGACAAAATTGCGGCTTAGCACTTTTTTGGTATTAAAAATCTCGCGGTCGATTTTAAATACCGAAAAAGTGCTAATTCATTCGAGATTCTGGCATATTCAAAAAGTACTTTCTTCGTGTGTTCTTGTTTGAAATAATTGTTGTTTTAGTACGAGCCTTGCATGGCATTGGTTATATTTGATGAGTTGGTACGTTTTCATGTAGACAGACGTTATTGTTACACAAAATCATGAACTTTTAATTAAAGTTTTGGTAAAAACGTTTCATTTATGTACTACGAAAATGAAGCTTTAAAAGTGTCTATCATTTTTGTTGTTTTTTTTTTTTTGTTAATGAAGATTTCTAATGCCATAAAATTAACATCATAAAATTTCTTATAAATAGTGTTTGAAACAAGATATAAATATTAGTCCCGTCAAAGTGTCATAAAAGATTACACAAATTTGGGTAGTTTTAAAATTTGTATATGCTGTTTGGGTTGGTACAGAGTTGAAAACCCAAGTTTTCCAATTACCCCCACGATCCACCATCTTGAACAAAAAGCAAGAAATGTTTCTAATTGAATCTGTTTTTGCCAAATATCTCCTTAGGTATTTTTCTTAGAAAAAGTAACTGGGTATACACTTTTTATTTATTTAAATTATCTTATTTTCGAGACTAAAACGATGAAGCTGAAGATCACTGCATTTTTTTTTAAGCAGCAGACCTCGAAAAGTATCAATGATATTGGAAAATTTCAAATCCTACCAATTTTAATCATAAAATTCGATTTGCAAAAAAAACTCGCCAACTGGCCTTTTTGTTATTTTTTCGTTTTCTTATACCTAATTAGTTGCTAAGCAAAAATAAATGGCTTAAGAACATGAATAAAAAAAAAAAAATAACGCCTCTAGAGCTTGGAAAACTCAATTTTTCTGTGACTTTTTTTTTTACGTAGCATTCGTTGATCCGAAGTTATAAGGGCTTAAAGTTTTTTTTTGTTCTTTTTATGTTTCATTGCTAAAAACGCTCAGTAAAATAATAAAAAAAAAAAACTAAGGAACATCGCCTCTAGAAAAAGGTCTGCTCTACACAGTGCCATTTTTATTTTTTTAACCGTTAGTTTGGTCTATCTGCCCGTTTAAAAAAAAGTTAATTTTAAAATGTTAAAAAACTAATTAAAAAAAAAATATAACGGGTTGCAAATTTGAAAAAGTAACGGACATCGCCCCTGGAAAACTATTTGCACAACATTTTGGTACTTGAAATTTTCCTATATCAGTGATACTTTTCGAGGTCTGCAACTTTAAAAGAAAGAAACACCAGTTAAATGAGGTTATGAAACAATGTGATCAGCAAAATTAGCAAATATTCCTCAAATAGTGCTTTTGTTTTTTCTTAATTCCGTTTTAATCTTTCCAATATCTCTCTTTCTCTTCGATAAATCTCTTTAGACTTCGGAGTGTTGCGATTTTTCCATACACAATTGGAATTTATACATTATACAATTAAATAATTAAAAATTCCTTTAAAAGATTCAAACTGAATTTTTAAGAAAAATATTAGAACTTTTAAAAATCGTGGCCAATATTTAAAAAGAAATATTTTGGTCATTATAACATCAAAAGAAAGCAAAAAAAAGCATTTGTTTTTTTTTTTTTAGTAATATCTCAATAAAATCCTAGGATTTAAAGAGCACTATCTCTGAAAGTACAACAGATAAAAGTTCTGAATGTAGGAAATAAAATAATTTAAATTATTAAAAAAAAAGTATAACACGTTTTCTTGTCACAAATTTCGCGTTTTTTCCGAGTAGGTAGAGGGAATTTCAAAGCGTGAATTTTTTCAACGCTGGATCAACTTGAACAAGATATCAAATACACAAAACTACCCTAATTTGTCTAACCATTTACGAAGATGTACGACAATTTTATTGGACTACATAACAAAAAAATATGTCACAATCTGTCACATTTTCAATGAACCCTCTCCTATATAACTAAAGTAAAACTATTCCAATACGAAACATAAACGAAACGCCTGTGGACAGCGCAATACATGTCTATTGATCCAAATGTTCATAAAGAAATGGTGTGAATGTGCAATTTAATATAGAAAACAAATAAAATACAAAAATTGGCTTACCTACCAGATTATCAATCAATAAAATTGTACCTACATTCATGAATTTTGTGTAAATACAAATTTGAAGAGCCCCCCCCCCCACATCCCATTATGTTACAATTCGTGCTACTCCATTAATAATAGTGTTATATGGTGCAATGATTTATCGGATTGTTAAGTATTAACTTATTAGTTTCGCACATCACTGTTGTATGTGACGATGACGACACATAACAAAAGTGTTGACAATCATCATATGCAAAGGCTTTTGTCTAGCCTCTGCTGCTGCATTATCTACATACCAGTAGTATTCAAGGGTGTGTTACATGAATAAGTTTTTGCATGCAGGACAAACATTTCACAATGCGTTTCATTTGTGTGCTTTTTTTGTCGTCATTTTTAAGCGAGGAGGAGTGTATGTTTCTGCTTTGCTTGTACAGATCCCCTCCTCATCCCGTCCCTATCCTCATATCATAGCAAGGTTCTCCCCATAGAAAAGCAAACATTTTAGACTATTTGTAGATGTTTGTGTTGTGCTTGAGACTCTTGAGTTGTGTCATCTGTGCAGTACACTTTAATTAGAATAATTGCAGTTGGAGGAAAATTATTTAGAATTTCCTTTTACGAATTTTAATTAAAATATAGAAATGGAGAAGAAGGGGAATGCAGAGAGCGTAGGAGGAGGCCTGTAAACATTTAGAGTAAAAGTGAAATTTATGTCGAGCATGTTGACAGGTAATAATACATTAGTTTGCATATCATCATGTACGATTGTATACGTATATACAGATTGCAAGCTCTATTTGTTTATTTGCATATGCATTAATGTTTCGTTGTCATCTTTACGACGCACGAGTAAATGTTTTTCCTCGAAGACATACACAGTTTTTGGGTTGCTTTGATTGATTACCATTTTAATGTTTGGAGTTGGGCCAACATTGTTGAAACTAGCAATTAACAGACAATATGTCCCAGGAGACTGTTGTCATCTTTTACTTTTATGGAAGTCATACACGATACACGATGGCAATAGGATACAGATTTAAATATTATCATTAGAGTCATACCTACTTAATACACAAGTTGTATTTTTAACGTTAGGTATAGAACTTCAGTAATTTTAGGTACGACAGGTTTTATCTAAAACCATGGATATATGGCGCAACGGCTTGTGAAAAACCAGGGCCTAGTGTCTAACAACTCGCAACCATTCCTGTGTACGCGTGTCGACAGGATGGAAGGGACCTACAATTTTATTCCGAATCCGAACGGCTAGACGAGAAGCACTTCTTCATGACAAGTGATACTCTTGGAGAATTTGTCAATTCCTCGCAAGAGGCAGTAACCCTGAACAAAACTCTTTAGATATTTCTACTCTATTCAAATGGCTTTAACATCGTCGAAAACGTTTGGACGTGGCTATTTCAAATTCTTGTACTCAGTAGACAGTTTAAAGACCAATACATCGTAATATAAGCTTTCAGTAATCGCTGGATCAAGATTTCAATTAAAAGACCGCGAATAGAGCTTTTGTAAAAAATGGCAGCCATACTGATTAGTACTAATGAAGAAATACCTACATGTACAAAATAAATGTTTAGACTAAAAACCGTTAACATTTATTATATTTTTTTTCTAACATTTATCAAGTGACCTCAATTTTGTGAGATATTTTTGTATTCAGTTTATTTACATAACCGGGGTATTTTCGATGCATTTTCCTGTTTGCCCCTTCAATTGTATGTCATTTTGTTTTAGCAGTACTACAACACAGCTAACAAACTTTTCCAGGAAAATATAGCAACAACAATATTGTCGAAAAAATGATTATGAAACATGAGACGGGCAGTGTACAGTGCATACATACGTACCTACCAGGGACGAAGCGTCCATATATTGAGTGGAATTCCGTTAAGCAATTCAAAAATTATACGATTTTAGCAAAGAATTATTAATTCGAAACTGACCTAATTTCATTTAATATCTTCTGTAAATTAATGAATTTTTCTCATTATAAAAGTCATTCAGAAAAAAATGTTAACTACACTACAAAAGCTCATAATATCCCTTCGATTTCAAGCACTGGGAATGCACAATATCACTCCATTATAGATACACGCACGAAAGTGCTTGCTAACAAACATTTGGAATGCATACCAGCTGGGCATTCTTGTAACGGGTGATTTTTTAGCTGGTTTGTTTTGGCAACACTGGTTTTGACAGCTGACGTGTGTTTAGTACCTTGTGTCACTGTCAAACAGCTTCAGTTTGGTTTGCAATTTAACCATGGATCGTCTTACAAATGAACAACGCTTGCAAATTATTGAATTTTACTATCAAAATTCGTGCTCGGTTCGAAATGTTCATCGCGCGCTGCTTCCATTTTATGGTCGGCATTCTCGACCTTCTGAGCAGTCTATTCGGAAGATTGTGACCAAATTTCGCACCAAATTTACTTTGTTGGACATTAAACCACCAACACGTTTACGTACTGTGCGTATTGAAGAAAATATTGCGGCCGTATCAGCTATTGTGACAGAAGACCGCGAAATGTCGATTCGGCGCCGTTCCCAGCAGTTAGGCCTTTGTTACAGCACTACGTGGAAAATTTTGCGGAAGGATTTGGGCGTAAAGCCTTTTAAGATACAGCTGGTGCAAGAACTAAAGCCAGCCGACCTACCACAACGCCGAATTTTTGGTGAATGGGCTCTTGGAAAGCTGGATCCGCTTTTTTATCGAAAAATTGTGTTCAGCGATGAGGCTCATTTTTGGTTGAATGGGTACGTAAATAAGCAAAATTGCCGCATTTGGAGTGAAGATCAGCCAGAAGCATTGCAACAGCTACCAATGCATCCCGAAAAAGCCACTGTTTGGTGCGGTTTATGGGCCGGCGGCATTATTGGGCCATATTTCTTCAAAGATGATGCGAATCGCAGCGTTACTGTCAATGGTGAACGCTACCGAGCGATGATAATAAACTTTTTTTTGCCCGAAATGGAAGTTCTTGACTTGCATGATATGTGGATTCAACAAGACGGTGCCACATGCCACACAGCACGCGAAACAATGGCGCAATTGCGAGGCGAGTTTGGTGAACAGTTAATTTCACGTTTCGGGCCGGTCAATTGGCCGCCTAGATCGTGCGATTTGACACCATTAGACTATTTTTTGTGGGGGTATGTCAAGGCTAATGTCTATAGGGACAAGCCCGCTTCGATTGACGCAGTGGAAGCCAACATCCATGCATTCATTCGTGAGATACCGGCCGATGTGTGTGAAAGAATATGCCAAAATTGGACTCAGCGGATGGGCTACCTGAGACGCAGCCGCGGTCAACATTTGCATGAAATTATCTTTAAACATTAAATTGCAAGGTTCAAACTATCGATTCAAATAAATATTTCATTGATTTTTTTGAATTTTTTGTATTTTTTTTTTTTTTTTAAGTTCTAAACCTCTTAAAAAATCACTCATTATATCGCCTATTCTCAACTCTCACTCCATATCATTGAATGTAAATTTTTTAGATTTCTTGCCGTTCACATAAAAAGTGAAGAATGAATTGAGTGAATTCATTATGAAAATTTGTAAGAACAAAAGTAGAGCAGATAAGGAGACATATGAGATGTTTTCTTTTTCTACTGTAAAAATGAGTTCAGTTATTGTCAAAGGAGTAAAAAAGTTCATAATAACACTTGTGTGTTCCGTGTTGTGTTTTTTGTCTGTGTGCAAATCGCATTGTCAACTGTAAATGTTTATTAATCAGAAGGTGTGTGGTGTTTCGTTTACGATTTTAAAGTTGAGAATTTCGTGAGTGTGCAATTAAACCGAAAGATCTCGAGGCAAAAAAATATTCTATGATCATAGATAAATTTGCTTAAAAAAAAAAGTATACATTTTATGTTCAAAACTTAATAACCTTTGAATTATATTATTATTTTTTGCTTTTATAAATAATAAAGTCCCATTAAAGCGATATTATCTTGAATAAAGGACTTTTAAATTTAAGTTTAACATTGAGTGCTTCCGCTTTCAAAAAAGTCACGCCTTGTGCCTGGTACTTACCTCATTTTCTTCACATATAATTTTTTAAAAACATACGTGCAATGCATAGCGTAAGTATTTTTTCTTTTAATTGAGTTTTTAAGTTATTATTATTATTATTTTTTATTATTATTAAGTTGGAAGCAAATTTTATTTGTTTTTGTATTCCTTCAAAAACAATTACATAAATTATGATCCGACAAGGGGGCTATTATTTAATCTTTCAACAATAAACACAAATGCTTTACCCCTTCATCTTTAAAGCAAATCATTAAATCTAAGATTCATAATGTTCCAATTAAAGCCAATCGATCATATTAAAGCTGTAAATCCTTGACACTAACTCACCAAAGAGGTTAATGCAAAAGCAAACTCAATGAATTTATTGTATTGATAATGACTAACCGACGCACTGACTCACACACTCGGGCTCATATAAAGAAGAAGACCGTCAAACTCAATAATTGCTAACGTTTGTTTTATTAACTCATTTAACTTTTATTAGAACTTATAATGAGTTACGGATGAAAAACGAAAGAACAACTGCCTTTCCCACGAGAAACAAGCAGAAAACACAACCCATCAATAATTCAGTTGCATTGTATGTAAATCTTTTGAATACAGTTTACCTTGTTTCCTGCAGAACTTTTTGCCACCAAATTAATTGCCACCGCTGCGCGCCACTGTGGGATCTTGCCTTAGCAGAAGCGGCGAGAAGTAATTTGTTTCTATATGTAGCCAATTTCAATAAAAAATAACTGTTTCGATTAATTGCTAATATGGCTCACATGATTCAGATTTGTTTTTGATTATTTCAGAAAAATAATTAAAATAATATAAGCCGTGTTTTTTAAGAGAGTGACTAGCAACTCAGCAAAATGTTAACACGCAAAACAATAACAAAACAAATTATTATAGAGAATTTTGTTTGTGTTTTCCGTGTAAAACTTTTACTGAGTTGCTGGTCGCTCTCTCAAAAAATACGGCTATAACATAATATAATAATATGAAAATTACTGTATTTCAGCGAAGAATTTTACCAAAAAATACTTTCAGGATCGCGGCCATTTTCTGACATTTTGGCTGTCAACAAAAAAAAAAATAAACAAAATATCGTTAAAATTTTGATAAATTATATTTGAACAAATAAAAAATGTTTGGTTTTTACCTTTTACTTTGTTATATTTTGTATGATCAGTCAACCCGTGCTTCAAGATCCATCTTTCAAATTAATGAATTTTTGGATGAATTTTTGTCATTTATTGAGAATTCATCGGAAAAACGTTGAAAATAGTGTATGGAAGCACTGTTTTTATTTTAGCTTAATTCTAAAGCAGAAAAGTTTATCGCCGCAAACTAATCATATTTGTTGTTGTATTTTACATGGAATTTTTTTTAAGCTAACATAGAAGGCACTAAAAAAACACGCCTAATGTAGTAAAATTGGCAAAAAAAAAAAAGAATGTCGACTTCTTATAAAAACACTAAAACATTTTTTAAATACCGCTACTTTTTGATTAGGCAAACGTTAAAAATAGATTTAAAATTTTGTTCTTAGTTAAATCTATTCTTTATTCGCAACTGAAATTAAAAGTAAAAAATGTTTGCCTAAAATATTTTTTTTTTAAATTTTTTGTGTTTACTCGTATAAGTATGCAAAATATTAAAACATTTTAATTGGGCGTATTCATAGTCATTTTAGACCTGGGTCTAAGTTAAACATAGGTTTAGTTGAATTTTCGGAAGTTGATTCTTTTTTTTTTTAAGTTTATCATTTCAAAATATTTGAAGCTATTTGTGAAGTATACCAAGTTAATTATCTTATAAAAATATAAAGCCAACAATTTGTAATTAAAATCGGTCTGTATTCAAGGAGCCAAAATTGTCTTAAACTGTAGTTTAGTTAAACCTGGGTCTATCTGCGACTATGAATATGCCTCATTATGTTTAAGGGCTCAACATGCAATTTTTCTCTTGTAAAAGGCAGGAACTCTGCGAAAATTTTTTTAACAGTCAATTTAAGTCCATTGACAAAAAAATTGAAGATATTGAGACATTTTTAATGAAAATTACAAACTGCACTAAAAATCATGTGTCAGAGCTAAGAAAAGAATTTATTCAGTTTAAACTTGAACTTAAATCTAAGTGGAAGAAAAGCCACCGTACAAGATCAGTGTTTGATAAAAATGAATCAAACTGGCTTGGAGAAAAAGGTAAATTTAAAATGTATTCACTAGCCTCTGGACGCTCTCAGACTAGTTCTTATCTTTTAAGTAAGCGAAGAAAACGTGAAAGAGTAGCTGATCTTCGAGATACATCTGCAGAAGAGCTTGGTTTTGCTGCTCAAATGAATTTTCGAGCTGCTGGAGATAAAACTGCAGTAAAATAAAATAAAACCTTGTCCCTTCCACCTAATACATCAAAAAGTTCGACATTTATGGTAACTCCTGGTCAAGCTTTGTCAATGATTATAGAAGCAAAACTGTCGCGTGATCAATACTACACAGTAAGAAAATATATCACCGATTTTTTGCCTTCTTATAAAATTGTGCAAACAGAGAAAAACAAATGCTATCAAGAAAATCTTACTGTGAGTGAACAAACAGCTGAAGTTCCAATGCAGAAGCTGCTCGATCACACTGTTGAACGGATTTCAGCATCACAGAAAGAGGGTTTGAATAGTTCGAGCAGTAATGAACTTACGCTTTATTCTAAAGTGGGTTTTGAAGGTAGCTCTGGACACAGCGAATATCATCAAAGGTTTGTTAACACAACTGATGCAGATGACAAATTTGTATTTATAACTTGTCTAGTTCCATTAAACCTATCCAACAATTTAAATGTTTTGTTGTCCTTCATCTCCTTGGTACTTTAGGCCGATAAAGATATCTTTCGAGAAGGAAAGAGATTTATTGGTCAACAGAGAGAACGAATCCATTCAATCGCAGATAAATAAACTGGAACCAACAAAAATAATTGTTGAGGACAGAGAGTACGTTGTCAAACACCAGTTGATAGTTTCAATGCTTGATGGCAAGTTATGCAATAGCCTGAGTAGTGTTCGTTCTGCTCAGAGATGCTATCTTTGTCAGGCAACATCTAAATTCAATAATTTTGAAAAAATGGTATCACTTTCAATTTCTCAACAGTTTTTATCATTTGGAATATCTGTTCTTTATGCATGGACAAGAATGTTTGAATGTCTTCTTCACATTGCAAATAAATTGCCTGTAAGAGAATGGCGTAAATCCAAATCGACCGAAGATTGTGTGGCTCAAAGCAAGTCACGCCTTTCAAAAAGAATAGGGATTAAAAGTTGACCGACCCAAACCAGGATATGGCAATACAAATACGGAAAATGTAGCCAGGCGTTTTTTTAAAAACTCTACAAAACCGAGAGAAATTACCGGTATTGATGAAAATCTGATAAAAAAATTTAATATAATTTTGCAGTGCTTATCAAGTGGATTTAGTATTGATGCTCCAAAATTTAAAATGTATTGTCTTGGAACTGCGAAGTTGTTTGTTTTGCTGTATCCTTGGTATTATATGAGCACTTCAGTTTATAAAATTCTTATCCATGGGCATGAAATAATTTCTCGAAGTATATTTCCCATTGGAAATTCAGTGAGGAAGCGTTAGAAGCCCGAAATAAGGATTTTAAATTGTACAGAGAACATTTTGGTCGAAAAACATCTTAGACAAGACACATTAACAGACATTATGAACAGAATGGTAATATCTTCGGATCCATTTATTAGCAACCAGACAGTTAGAAAACCTTCCAAAAAAATTCCATTTGATTCTGAAGCTATCGCAATGTTTTTACAGCCCGATTTAAACAATTTACAGCAACACTGAAATTATCGACTATTTTTCGGACTCAGAATAGTAACAATTACACAAATAATTTGTTAACAACACCAAGCAAAGGTAAACGAGATGTTTTTTTTGTTTTATATATATGTATCCAGGTGCACAAAATATGTTTGTTTTGTTTCTTTTTGGAGATTAAATACAAACATAATGTATTACAAAATCTTATTTATTTTTCTTCAATCAAAATGAAGCTGTTGAAATGTTTCAAATTTTTTAAATTTATATACGAAATATTTAACTAAAAAATGATATAAGAATGTTTGAAATTGAGTTTGAAATAAGAAAAATATTAAATTCACAAATGGCTTTTTTATTCTAAATAAATAAATAAATCGGGTGGCACAACGGCTCATGAAGAACCAGGGCCTAGTGACTAACAACTCGCAACCATTCCTGTGTGCGCCTTTCGACTTTTTTATTCTGTTAATCCTTATTCTTCGCTCCAATATACAGGGTGATTCAACTAAGATGTGACAAAAAGGTGGAGCGTGTTAACCAACTTCTTAGTAAAAACAAGAAAAACATATTAAGCTGATGATAAATCAACCGGTTGTAGAAATGATAATTTAGCAGGATTCTTCCTAGTTTTATGAAGAAGTTGTTTTCTTAATTTTGTAATGTTTTTTCAAAAATAAAAGTCCTAGAACCATCCGTTTTGATTGTTTGACTAAGAATTAATCAGGACACTGATTTTTGAAAACAAAAACAGTACTTAACTACGTATAATTTTGAAGAAAAATAGTTTGAAAAAAAAATATTGTAATTTTTTCTCAAAATTTTAAGTTTGAGAATTAATTTTTAAAAAACTATTTACTAAAGCAACATTTTTAAAATAGAAAATTAAAGAAGATTTTCTAGGCTAAAAAAAGGGTTTTGTCGTAAGGGTTTCTATTGTAAGTCAATTTTTTAGCAAATTGCCCCTCCCTCCTAAACGGGGGGAGGTGTAACTCCCCCACTCCTATACGATCTTTTTGATGCATCGACCCAACCTACAAGCTCTTACTTTTTGTCACAACATACGTGAATCACCCTGTATACTCTAAAAAATAACAAAAAAGCGTATTTAAAATTTTATAACGGGATTATCTCAAAAACCTGAGGTGGTGGAGTGGTTTTGACTTCGGATTTGAATTCAGCGTACCAAAAATCCAAAAAGACAGACCGTCAGCTGACGTAGTGAATTGTGAGCATGGCTTCTTACCGTGGTTCTATGCGTGCATACTTCACTACGTCAGCCGGGCGACGGTCTTTCCACCCGCATATAGCCAGCTGGCTTTTGTTTTTGCATAATATAAGGTGATAACTATCATATAACCAAATTTCAGCTTTGGTGGAGTCGCAACCCAACTTTTTTTTTTATGTGTTTGGGTGGCTGCTGTAGCCACACCCACCCATGGTCCACCAGCTGACTTTCCCTAGGCTTCATTATAAAGTCAAATTAACCATATACCAAAAGATAAGCTTTGGTTCTATTGGTCACCAAATTCTGTGACGGGCTCCCGGACTATAAGCTTGTTGGATAGAATACGAAAAAGGCATTTAAAAATGAAAGTTGAAGGAACATTAAGAGCAACAATTACATCCCTCGAACACCGCCAAAATATCACCTGTCTGTCACTGTGTTATAGCTATTTTTATAAACAGTGTTCAAGTGAAATAGTCAGTTGCATTCCCCCCTCAAACCGCAATACTCGCGCTTTTAGGAATGCTCATCAGTTTACCCTAACCCAACTTCGGACGTACTGTTAGTGTTAAGTAAAGAGATTCTTTCTTTAGTCGCAGAACAAGAATGTGGAATGCTGTACCTGACCTTATTTTTCAACCCCATTTTGTTATTCAGAACTTTAAAACCAATGTGCACCGGTGTCTTCTTTCCAACCCTTCCCTATTTTCCTAACGCTCGCACTGTGCTCGTCCATATTAAGGGTATTTAACCCCCCCCCCCTGCTTTAAGGAGAACAGACCTTAGGTGTTACAATGTCACCACCTACCAGATCTGGCCTGCGCTAGACTAGCGCTCTAAGTGTTTTATATCTTTGAACAGATTGCATATCAGCTCCGTAATTGATGTCATAACTAGGCACTGTCTGATATGCAAGCATGCAACGTGCCGCCGCGCCGCTTGGAGTATTCGCAAACGATTATTGCAGAAGCTGTATGGACGAAGAGGAGGAAGAATCTATTACTCATCTTCTCTGCACGTGCCCTGCCCTATCCCAAAGACGCAGGCTCCATCTGGGAGACTTCTTCTTCAATGGTCCTAGTGATCTGACAAACATAGACGTATTTAGTCTCGCGCTCTTCATAAGTGGCGAGAAAATCTCTAGATTCACGTGGTATCACATCGGACAAACTTATGGTCTAAGTGTGTCAGTTCTTTGTTGGCAGCCACTTCAACTTAACCTAACCTAACCTTCGCTTCACTTACAACTTGCAAGTCAAAAGTTATGGGTCATAAAAATTCCTATGACGACCGAACAGAAAATTTACACATTCCCACAAAAATATCATAATTAGAAATTATTTGATATTGTCGTCTATTTTTCACTCTAAACAAATATTATATGTACAGAGACCCAACCCACACAAGATTCTTCTTTTGAAAGCGAAACACATTTGCTTTCAAAAACACACACACAAAAAAGAAAAAACTAAACCCGTTCGTCCAACGCGCGAGTCCTTTCAACTTCATTTAATCGAAAGTATTTGGCTCCATAAACTGGTCATTCAGACTTGATAATGCGTTTCCGTAATGGTTTCTTCTTTTCTCTGGTTTCTACACTTCCATATATTTTTTTTATTTATACAAACAAATAAAATAATAATATCCCTTTTCAGCAAACTAATGCGGATATAAATAAATAATTTAAAAAAAAGAGACTTAAGATACATATATGGTCCTGCCTCTTTGGGGAAATAAACAACAAAAAAAAAAAACAAAATCGGGGATTTCCCTGCGGCACAATAATGTTCTTGATTTTATTTTTTGAGCCAAGTGGGTCACGCAAATGTGCTTCGAAAATAATTCAAAGATACAAACATATGTACATAGCATCCATACTTTTAGTTTATGTTTGTGTGTCCCAGTCCGATATTTGTTTTCATTTTATTAAGCATTTATTATGCCAGACGAAAAATTATATGCAGTGCCGATATACATACGTAGTTTTGATTTTGAGTGCACTTTTACTACTCGTTCGTCTATCTTCTCTAGTTCTGGTTTAAAACACGAAATTACTTTTTGTAATGCGTGGGGGGACATCCCATATAAACGATTCAAAATAAAATCGAGGACAGAGGAACGACATCTGCAAATTGAAAGACACGCACTTTGAAGTTAAAACTCACGCTCTAGCCGATTGTGGTTGCGGATAGAATGGTGCGAAATTAACGATAAAACTGCAAACTGTTCTAGTTTTATGGTCGTTCATGACCATTAAGCACACACTCATGAGTCATGACGCATTTGCTATTCCTACGTGATAGCATGATGATGGACGATGGAGCTAGGGCAAGGCATTTTATGGGATTTCGAAGCCAAGAGTTTATAGAAAACATTTCCTACATTTGCCTTTGGATGTGGACAACTACACTGGAAGACTATTTGCTGTTGCATTGAATCGACCATTTATTGTTGGTGCTTCTGCTATAGAACGTGACTTTTACAATTTATCGTGCTTGTTGTCAAACTTGTCATCATCGCCAGGACTCAGGAGCATATACGAGATACTCGAGATGGATCTTTGTATTTTCTTTTTTTAGTTTTTATGAACTCTAAATAGTAAATCGAGAATTTAAATGAAAAGTGAATGTGTCTTTCGACATATATAATTTTGAAAAATACAATGGTTGTATGTACCATAAATCTGAAGGTATCTTAATCAAACAGTACTCAAAGATCTTCAGGTATCAAATACTATTTGCTTTTGATATTCATATTTTAATCTCTATCTATGTGCAAATTATCATTCTAGAAAATAACTATAGAGATATAAATAGGTAGTTGCTGGCATCTACAATACTGTGCAAAAAAGACAAACGTTATAGTATAGCGTCAAAATGAACAAATTACTAAGTAGTACTTTTTCTACTATGGCAAAATGACACCAGGGGTGAAATCGGCTAAGCTGATAGTTGATTATCAAATTTTTGACTGTCGTTTTGACGATTGCTTTCTCTATCTTTGTCTATAGAATTGATAGAGACAGTTATCTTAAAAACAACAATCAACAAAAATTGATAATCAAATTTGCTTAGCCGATTCCACCCCAGGTTCAGAAGAAAACAAACAAAAAACAACTCTCGTCCGTCGCTGTTTGTTAGGGATTATAATAAGGCATCTAACCATCAATGGAACCCTGTCCTTCAAATTTCAAGAATAGGCACCTACCTCAAACGACCTTAATCATGGCGATGGTGCTTTACTTAGTGCCAAACCATTGAAATTGTCACAATTGTCTGGAAAAAAACTTTTCGAATTTAGTATGAAATTGTACATATCTAATATGTATTTATCGACAAGAGGCCAGTTATAGCTATTATTGAAAACCATCATTGAAAATATTAATTGTCAATTTTGAGAGATTTTGAAGAAAAAATAGGTGATTATTTTGATGCCAAAGTAAAGCTAATTTACTCAAGATTTATTTCTAGGTAAAACAAAATTCAATTTTGCACAACTTTTCTCATAAAATGATTTTTAATTTTTCAATGATGAACTACCTTACCAGTGATCATTGAAAAAATTAAAAGTTACGAAGTGGGCAAGATATGGGTCAAAATGAGGAGAAATAATTAAGAAGTCGTAAGGTATATTCCTGCATTAAAATATTCAATGATTAAACTTTCCAAGTGTCTTAAAATCAACAGCTATCTTTTTCAATGATGGTTTTCAATGATAGCTATAACTGGCCCCTAAGTTTCGGACGGGAGGATTTAAGCTTAATACCAAAGGACCGCAACTGTCCTCACAGAATTTTCTAAACAACATTGTATAACTATTAATAATTTAAGAAGTTTAAGTCAGTTTTACGAGTAAAGTAGACTTTTTGACTTTTTAAGTATTCTGTTTTCTCTTTTTTTTTGTAAAATACAGTTTCTGCATTCAAGTGATTTACGAATAAGTAGAATGTACATACTTACTGAAGTTAAATTACTCATGGCATCAACAGATGGTGATAAAAAACTTGTTCTATAGGAAATAGGATGCCGATGATGGTAACACCTCTCTTCTTTTTTCCAAGCCACAGTCACAATGTTATATTGCGTCAGATTAAATTGTGTGTGGTTTCAAGGTGATTGCATCACACTTATATTGTTGACAAAATGCGATGATCCGAGGATAAATTGTGTTTTGTGATGGTTGTGAGGTTGTGACTTGTGATTTATTATTATGTCTTCATATAATGTTGGTTTTTTGAAGTAAAATAAACATAAAAATACTAGTAAGGTATATGTACCTGCTTAATTTATTGACAAAGTCGAAATTTAACTTGGTCAAAGAGATGCAACTCGGTCAAAGAGATATATGTAACTGTTTTGTATTTCACTGGATTTTATTATTTAACAAAACTCAAATTAAAGAAAATTATCAAAAAACTACTGCTTGGGCTATTTAGAAGTATAGTAACCTACCAATACCAAATATTAATTTCAACTTCAATTTCTGTATAGATGTTTTTTATGCAAAAAGCTAATATGAAAAATTATAAAATTGAAATTACTTCTGTTTTTGGTGGAGTTACTGAATATAATTCAATTAAAAGTACAAGTGATCCGAACTCCAGAAAGAAATATGCGTTTTGCCCAGATATGGAAGTGGGCTCTACAGAATTCTAGACCTGTGTCAATCGTGATTGATTCGTTCTTTTTGACCCGTTCATCAAAAATATTGAGTGATTGCAATCGCAGTAAACCGAATCAATCTATCTCAATGTCAATCGTTTCATGTAGCTATCTAGTCTATGTCTTTCAAAGGTAAGAAATATGTTTCGTTCATCCAACTTATTCTCATTCAAATGAAATGAGAAGAGAATTAAACATAGCTTTGAAACATGAAACCAATCAATCACTTAATTTCAATACTAATCGTTCTAAAGAACGAAACTGACTGAAAATGAAGTATTTCACACAGTTCCATATGGTTCCACTTTCTTTATTTTTCCTACGGTTCGCTTACACTACAATTTATTCTATAATAAGATTTGTATGGATTAATCACGCATGGACAAAAATGTTTGTAAGTCTATGTTAGTAAGGTACGCTCAGACTATAAACATATGAAAGATTAGAAATTAAATTGAAAATACAGAATTTATTTGAAAAAGCTATGTATTTTTATTTTTTAGTACTCATGCTCTTATTTCTGTTATCAAAATAATAAATCAGTTAACTTTATAAGCGATGGTTGGTAAGCTACTGTACTTAATTATTTTGCCAAAATATTGAAATATATGAATATATGAAATGTATATGATACATTTATATAGAATAGGCGTGTTTTATTGCAAAAGCCATCCATATTACAGTAGGATTTTACACGCTTATCTAATACAATATCACTAGTAGCTCTACAGCCGATAAGAAGCTAAAGTAGAATCCTACCCTCGATAGATTTCTGGCGCTTATTCGAGTCTCTATTCTACTTTAACTTCTTATCGGCTGTAGATCTACTAGCGATGTTGTATTTGTAATGCATGTAAAATCCTACTGATGGCTTTTGCAATAAAACACGGCTAATGTTGAACATTTCCTAACATCCAGACTCCACAGGCCATGAACGATGGCCGGACTATGGAACATGTCTAAAAAGAAAATCCCATTGAGTCACTAAAATCTATGTCCAAGCAGTGACATATCCATACAAATCAGATTGTGGATTGGATTGTAGATTAGATTATGGACATCGTTCATTGCCTGTGGAGTCCGGGTGTAACAAATTAATAAGGGTATTCATGCAACGATATAATTTTCCGCTTTCCAGAAAAACTTACCGCAAGATGTTTACATGAACTCCCCCTCATAAATACTTGCGTAAACGTGGGAAATACACGCCACAAATGACTTACCCCAGTGTATTAGGTTTTTTTTCTACGCTTCCCGCATCAAATTCATGAGATAAAATTGTCTGTTTTGCAGAATATTTGCCCATAAATATATGTGCATTTCTACCGATATAAAATTATATGGTTTACCAGGTTTATCTGGGTCTTACGCGTTTGCATAAATAGCCCTAATAAGTTTTATAACTAACCTTACGTATGAACATAATAGTTTTACCTATAAAGGTTAGACCACACTCGACGGAACTGCACTGAAGTGCAACTATACTTCAGACGAATTCGTACAAGCTTGTAATTGTATGAAGTTCAGTATTGCCGCTCAGTGCGATATAGCTCATACAATTTCATTCAAATATTGTTTTGCCGTGTTGTGAAATGTAGTTCCGCTGAAGTTATGAGTAGTCTTGACTTAAAAATTTCTTTTTTAATTTGCTTACAAAAATTTTACAGAAAAATCTTCACAAATATCAAAAAAAACAAGTATGACAGTTTAATGAAAATCATTACAGATAAATTCAATTAAAATATAATTCCAAAAATTCGGATTAAAGGTAAGACCGCACACAACTGAAGCGGAACTACACTTCACGACGCGACAAAAAATTATTTCTATGAAATTGTATGAGCTATATCGCACTAAGTGGCAGCTGAACTTCCATATTTTATACAAATTATTGTGAATCGCAGTTCCACCTAGTGCGGTCTAACATTAAGCTGTTGGAGTCCGTTGACTTTTTCAGAAAATTTGTATTATTGTGTTATAGCAGACTATGAATGTAATTACACATTTTCAAAACGCCAAGTGAGGATATATCATCACTAAAAATTCCTTATACAAATACATATTTCGAAATAAGATAATATCAGCTAAAAAAAAAACATGAAATTTGGTGAAGATTTTACCAACGCATCCAATCGGATTCCATTTGAAAAGCTTTGCAAATCTGTAGTTTCATACTAGAAACTAGAAAGAGAAAAACAACAAACAAATTATTTACCTTCTAATCGTTAAAAATGAAATGAGCTATCAAACAAAATTTGATACGAAAACACTTTTTTTTTGTATTTGCTAAATGATCTCTCTTTGGCCCCAAGGAAAACGCAGTGAAAACAACCAATCGGAACGAACCTTTATTAGCTGAACCTGTGAACGTGCTTTTTGTTTCGATTCCTCAATGTTTCACTGTCAACAAGTGTCACTGTCAGATTTGTTTTTGAATTTTTAATTCAGATTTCAATTTCAGACTTCACTGTTCACTTCAGAGTAAGGAAAAAGAAAAGTCCAAACCAGATCTTATTTAAAGTTTTAAGTCCCCTCCCCGGAATTATTGATGCTTGTTTGTGGAGATATGGCGAAGTTGCTGGAAAGCTCTCCTGAATCCGGTACAGGTGTTCTGAAAGAGATGCACAGCCAGAGTCAGAGTGTGTTGATAAGTGTGTTGATATCGATTTGGGTCAAGGGATGCATTTTTATTGGATTTGCATAAATTTATTTGTGTCAAAACAAATTGGAAAAGCCAACAGCATTGTTTACAATACACAAATGTAGGTATAATGATATTTTTGTTTTCTTTATTTACAAACCATCATAAACTGCAATAGATTTTTTTTTTGTAAGAATGTATAATGCAGATGAAGTGTTACTCCGATTCAAAATTTTACATTTGTTTGGTCCTCGATTTCAACAGTTGTATTCAAGTTTAAAGACGTAGGTACATATATCAAGATAGCATCACATTTTTAACTAATATCTATCCTATATTATCCTTTAATAAAAACCACTCTCACGCTTGGTGCTTTTGGTTTTTATCATTGGCATGAAAGTTTGCAAACAAAAACTTATGTTTCCCTGTTTCTGGATGGTCGATAAAGAGTCGATAAGATATTTTTTAAACATCACAAAACAAAGTAATACCACGTTATGTAGTATCCGCACTTTTCCTTTGTTGTTGTTTATAGTGTAAAGTTTTGCTGCGTATACACTTAACAATAAAAAAGGCCTAATATAGACTCCTTATCGATAATCCAGGAACAAGGAAACATAAGTTTTTGTTTGCAACTTTCATGCCAATGATAAAAACCAAAAACACCAAGCGTGAGAGTGGTTTTTATTAAAGGATAATATAGGATAGATATTAGTTAAAAATGTGATGCTATCTTGATATATGTACCTACGTCTTTAAACTTGAATACAACTGTTGAAATCGAGGACCAAACAAATGTAAAATTTTGAATCGGAGTAACACTTCATTTGCATTATACATTTTTACAAAATAAATCTATTGCAAGTTTTGATGGTTTGTAATAAAGAAAACTAAAATATCATTATACCTACTTTTGTGCATTGTAAACCATGCTGTTGGCTGTTCCAATTTGTTTTGACACAATAAATTTATGCAAAGTTGTCACATAGAACTTTGTTTTCTTTTGAAGTGATCTACTCGTGTCACACAGAATTCAAACAAAACAATGTAAATAAAAATAAAATGTTCTTTTCTAAAACCTATTTGTTTTTATTGTACTGCTTAAAATTTGGAATCAACTCGGGAAAAAAGTAAAATAAATAAAAAAGTTGATTGAATGAGGAATAAGATGGAAAGGTACGAGATAGAATAGTTCACCCATGTCTTCGTTGACAGAAGACAGGGACAAAAGGATTAAAAAAGATAATTGAACGAGATAGATTCAATTTGGAAAACGAAACGTTCAAAAGAGAAAGAGAACGGAACGGTCGTAGAAGAAATGATTTTTTTTTGATTGAAAGAACGATTGATTTAAATGAACGAATCTTCAGACAAACCAATACTTGATTGATTCGATCTTTCAAAATGATCGATTGACACAGCTCTACAGAATTCCAAGCCGCTGACTTTGGTCGATTTTCAACCAACCTTATGAAAGTCGCAGCAAAAAGATACTGTGAGCTGTATTATTGTGTGGTAATTTGTTTATACAGTCGACTCCGCTTAACTGGAACACCATAATTGCAGAACATTTGTTTCAGTTAAGCGGAGTTTTCAGTTAATCGAACTTCGGATAACTGAAACTTGTTTCAAATAACCGGAGTTTCGTCAAAACAAATTAAATTTCATTTAGCCTGAAAATAAAAACAAAATGATTTTTTGTTTTGTATCAAAATATATGAAACAATTCAAACAACAAAGGTATTTTACATTTATAGTCACAAATATTGCGTCAGCTATATAATAACAAACTGTTATAAGTAAACATTTCTATGGAAATGCTTCTAAAATTTAGATTCCGCTCAGTAAAAATTATGCCAAAAATTTTAAAAGAAGTGGGAGTACATACATCAATGGGCATTTTTTTGCAATTGACCAATGTCATAGGTACCTATATAGGTATAATTTTTATTTTACTTTCAACAAATTATCTACATATCCACAATGAAATAATTATTATTCGAGTATCCATCTGAAAGCGCTACCGTTACAGTGGCCCTTTCTTTTGAAAACCATGTCAAAGAGAACTTGCGTTTTATTTTGAAACTTAATAAAGGAAAATGTTCAAAAATGTATGGGCGAAATACCCAGGGTCGATTAAGAAAAGTCATACATGGTTTGAAAGGACATTAATTGTAGATGACAAATATGGAATCAGTTTCTTAAAAAATTATCCCCGGGACTGGATATGACAATTTAAAATTTTTAAAAACACAGTGTTTCTTCATGTAATAAAAAGGAAAATGTGGCACAAAAAGTCCAAAAGTTAACCAAAAGTCGTTAAAATCAGCAGCCACAAGATAATTATGTCATCATTCATAAAATGGCGGTTGTCACTCATACCATTACTCAACAGTTTCAAAAAAAAATAGTTACCTACCTAAGCATGCCGGACAACAGTTTTAGGAAATAGTTTGTGCGTAAGAATTAAGAAGAACTTATAAATCATTCGCATACTAATACACTAATGAAAAAATAAGACCTGTCTTTTCGTTATTACTACATAAAAATATAACTTTAAAACTCCGAAATGAAAAGGAAGTCGGTATAACTAAGCATTTTTCATCGGCAGTGGTAGGTACAATTCATAATTTATTCCGGAATTCGCTAATTGATTTCTCGGATAAGAGTACTTTTGATGTATTGACGAGACTAGTAAAAGTAATGTACCAATTTATAACTGTAAACACATTTTCGCATTAAGAAAATGCAACATTCAAGGCACATGTATTTCCTCCAATACCTTCCTTTACTGTTGCTTCCTCACATTCCAAAAAAAAATATAGCGTCCGCCACGCTATTAACAATTAGTTTTTCCAAACCTTGTATTTTTGAGCATTGCCTTATGAAAATCAGTTTTTTCGAAAAATAGTTTTCGAAACCTTCTCTTAATAGAAACTTTGATTTACGAACCTTTTGCGAATTACCATGTGCCGACTAGATAATGTAGGTATGTTTTGTAATCAATACCTCTTTTCTGTACTGCCCTCACCAATGTTAACATGAAAAAACACCTTGCTATTAAAAATAAATAAATTGTCATAACCAGCCCCGGGGATAACTTTTAAAGAAAATAATTTCATATTTTATATATACAGTCAATGCCATTTCAAACCATATATGGTTTTTTCTTATCGACTCTGGGTTTTTTTTTTGGGCACTCTACTTTGGCAAGTATTTACTACTCGATTTTGGCCCGCTTAAAAAATGCTATTTCCCGTTGTTTTGGAAAAAAAAGCATATCTTATAATAGGTAACTATAGTTATAAAAGCTAAGAACTACGACAAAGAGCAACATAAAATGTTAACATTCCTCAAAACCTAATGTTCAATACATTTTAGACAAGATTTGGCCTATTATCTTTTGCAATAAGAAAGAATAAGTAGTTAGCGCTATAATTTCATCTGCTCTATCTAATGCTCATACGTTCCACAACATAAGCCAGAAAACAAGTACATACTTTAATGACAATTTATTTGAGTTCAAAAGGCTTACAAGTCTACGTCTACCTTATCTAAAATTCTATACTTTGAAGAAGAAACACCTTAAACTTTATATTCAGTTAAATATTGTCATAAAAGATACCAAATTAACAAAGATGTCGCCAGTGACATTCCAGATCAAAACAGTGCTGTGAAACGTGTTATAATACCCTTTGTATTGGGAAGGAGATTTGCATAATTTTTTATATGCATACAAATTAATATGGTATACATTTTCTCTCGCTATAACAATAAGTTACGGTCAATCAAAAATAAAAGAATCCTAATACCTAAAGCCGCGATCTTGTTGCGACCTTCGTAATAAATATCTAAAACGAATGGAAATTCGCTCATATCAAGACAAGTAAGATTATCTGACAGCTAACCTCCCACCATATCTTTTCAGAACTCTCGCTCTAAAGATCTCAAAATAAAAAAAAAAATTGTCAACTTTTTCCATAAACAACATACCTACTTACTACATAATCTGAATTATTTTTAACTTCCCATTTTTAGTTATTGTAATCGGTGCGATTTGTTGAATTGACAATTTTGACAAACATATCTTCACGTTCTGAGGTCGCTACAATCAGAATCCGTCGTTTTTATATGTACGTACGTTCGGGGTATTTTTTGTCGTCCACCATATCTCGAACATATCTACTTCGTTTATTTGACAGATAATAGGCGTTTTTCTTTTCTAGCTCAGTAAAGAGTTCTGAACAGAGTCCGAGCATATCGACCATGCTCTGAACATCCTCTGAACAAAGCGTGTTCTGGTTCTGAGCGCTCAGAATTATTTTGGAAACACACCTGAACACTAAGCTGTCAATTTTTTCTCAATTTCACTTGTCAAATGCTTGTTTTCAGCATTAAACTCGGTCTGATCAGTTATTTTATTCTGAGCTCATAGAATGCGCTCTGAACAAGCTCAGAACGATAAAAGAAACACAAATTTGAAGCTCTAAACGTTCAGAGATAAAAAAGAAACACAATTTCTTGAATAATAAAAGATTATTTTAACGATAATACAAACTCAATTAACCGTTTTTTTTTTTACTACAGGAATTTAAAAAAGATGTCATTCGTATCGAATATCTCAACAACGGAAAAAGATTTCAAAAACAAATAATGATTCCGAACCCAGTTTTTTTATAAACAAAAAAAGAAACTGCAAATAACTTCAACTCGAATATCATGAGCACAAACACCGATATCGACTTCTAATTTCTTGCCAATAAATATATGTACATATATATGTATATCAATACCATCTATACGTTGCGTAATTTTGATGTTTTTAAAATGACTCTTTGAAAAGATTAAAATCAAAATATTGCAAAGAAAGACTTTTATGTTTAAGAGTTTCTAAGAATTTCAAGGAAAAACATACTACATTATGGTAAGCTTTGCTAATGACACGCTATCATTTCAAAAGTTCTTGCTTGACCTCGACATGTTTTACGTTTATGTGTTTAAGGGCACCAATGGGAAGATTTTATTGTGGGTCGCACCCAGCCTCTTTTTTTACTCGCGATATACGTAGTATAGGCCAAATTTAGGATTCGTGCAAAAAAGAATTCGAGATAATAATTTTCCCGAACAGTACAATAATAGAGAACACGAAAAAAATGGGTCTCGCAATTCTGTCTGTCTGACTGTAGTTTCGACCTGCAGCCTAAACGGCTTAAGCCATTTTCTTCAAACTTTGGACTTAAGGTTCTTAGGGGTTAGAGGAGAAATTGAATTTTAAAACCAATATACAAAAATTGATTTATTTAAAAAACGATTCGAACGATTTTGAAAAAAAAAAATTACGGGCTACTACAATATTACTACAGTTAATATTTTGGTAGAAATTAACGGTACCTGTCATAGAATCGATTTTTTTGGTTTTCAAATTTCTCGTTAACGGCTACATCAATATTAACTAAATTTTTTATGTAAGAAGTCCTTTACAATTTTAGCAATTTTGCATATACAATACATATGTAGGTAATTTTTTAGCTTAAAGCTAAACAAAAAAAATTTTTTTTTTAATTTTACCTGCCGCTATTTTTCCAAATTATCATAAAATCTGGGTTTTTCTGACTTTTATTTTTAGTATTGTTACATACATTCGAAAAAAATATTAAAACATCATGTTGATTACGCATTTTTTGGAGAAAATTGACCCCAAAGTCAAAAAATTAGCATGGGCAGGAAAAATAGAACAGGCTAAAAACTGAATATCTTAAGATTGAGAAAAGATTCAAAATTTATTTAAACGCAGTTACAAAGGCTGGTATTTCTTTTAAAAATAAAGGCCTAAACGAATTTTCTATCATTATTACTAACAGCGCAATTACCGTAAACATGGGTCAGGGTGCACCAAAATAAGACTTTTCTTAAATGATATCAAAAATGGAGATAAGCCCTTACTGTAGAACAATTGCATGCCCTAAAATACTATTGACAAATTAAGGGACACCCTGTATATACAAAATTATTTAATAAAAAACCGCTCTAACGATTTTTGAATTTTGTTTCCATAAATTCATATTTATCAAAGAAATTCAGATGGCATACTTTTTTTTAGATCTATGGCTGAGTTCCAAAATGCATCAGATGCGCATTTGATGCAAAGTCATAAGTTCCAAAACTCAAACGTGTAAATGTTTACAAAGTGAAAGCAGCATGTTTGCGTAGCAGATGCGCATCAATTGATTATTGCTGCCGCATCAAAACTTTTTGGAACTCAGCCTATCTGTTTTAGCTATTTAAATAACAAATTTATAATTATTTTTATCTAAGAGGTCCTTTGTTTTTAAAAACTTTTTTTAATAATATCATAAAGTAACATACATATATGCACATTGTCAACTTCAAGCTACGTTATGGTTATTAGCTACGAGAGCAAGTTTGTGCGATCCAGTGTGCCCTTTATTACTTGAAATTAGCATCAAAACTTCTTAAGATAATACCACCCGCAACAATACAACACAAAATAGATAGCCTTAACGTAGGATGATTATTCAAGGGTTAAGATTTCCTGATGGAATTCCTGAGATAGGTATACAGAACAAATGCTATATTCACATTTCATTAATGCTTGATGTGATAGTACTATTGGGAAAAAGGAATTATTTCTATTAAATACAATCATGTCGAATACAGAATCCGCAAAAATGTATTCCTTGGTTGATCCGATCCGCAACGACTTTTGTGCAGATTCGAAACGTCAAACGTTAAATGTAATGCGAATGGGCTTTTCAAACTTAGTTACCGACATTTCTTCATTTTTTTTTATAGCGAATTCTGATTGAAAAAAACTGAACAAAATTGTCGGAAGCCATCCGCAGACAATTCATTAGATTCTGTGAATGTAATTTCCTCAAATACATGACCTCAGTAAAGCCTTCAAAAAAGTTGCCCATTCTTTGATTATTTCCAAACTTAATGCTCAAGGCTTTCTTCCACTATGAATTCAACTGAATCTGATCCTATCTTAGCAATTTTTTTTTTTAAGTTGACGACAAAAAAAGCATACTACCTCCTGACGAACCATAAGTACTCCAAAACGTTCTTGCCATATTTTCTGCCACCATTTGAGATCTCGTCTTATTCAGTTTTATCATCCACCCGACCCTATTTGGAACCATTTTATATAAGCTTTCATTAAAATAAAAAAATGCTTCGAGTAAAGGAAAAAAGAAGGGCTGGCCACGAGACGAGAAAAGTCTCGATCTCGGTCTCGCAGAACTGACGACACCAAGACGAGACTGGCACTAAAGCAACCGAGACGAGACTGTATATTTAGACCGAAATTTACATAGAGTCTAATAAATTAAAAAAATCCATTTTCAGTTAATTATTTATTTTCTTTTCCACGTATTCAAACTATAGTCGTAAATATTTCGTTCCAATAGCCAACAGGTTGTCCGGAAATCGTATTTTTCGGAGACGAGACAGATACGAGACTTAATTACACGAGACTGACAGGAGACCGAGACGAGACTGAAAATTTTCGATTTTAACGAGACCGAGACGAGACTTACAAAAGTCTCGCAGAGTCTCGTCTCGTGACCAGCCCTAGAAAAGATTGAACGCGCATATACATATATACGTTCTTTAAGACAATAATTATACAAAAAAATTAAAATAATTTTAAATATAATTTTACGTTGAGTCAATGAAATCTCTGTTAACGTAAGGATGTTAATACGAACAATTTTATTCCTAGTGTGGCTACTTTACAAATTATTTAAATAGGTACATACCATATTTAGTTTCGTAAAAAATAATTAAAAACCGTAAGTTTTAAAGCTTTTATTTCATAATTCTAAATACATTTTGTCAACGCAAACGCTACAAGGTCGGTTTCCGTGATTGTTATTGATATAAATAGTAAGGGTATTCGTGCAACGCGTAACTTTACAAATTTTGTAAAATGATAAGTTTACCCAAAAGTTTGCATGAACGACCTTTTTATTAATTTGGTTAAATGGTGTGTAATTGAATCAGCTGTTCGTTTATTTGACAGATTTGGTTTGTGACACATTAGACTTGTTAGATTTCGAAGTTATTTTATATTTTTCAATGAAAAACCTCTCCCGAACCAATGCGAAATCGGAGCCGAATGTCTTGCAACGATGAAAAAAATTGTTAGATAATGGAACTATAATAGTCGTAGGCTTACGGTAGTGGTCGGACCAAAATGGGCGAATATAAAAAAAATCATATACCCATAACGTCGGTTTCTTGATTTACGCCCCGATGTTGATGTAGTTTCGTCGTCGTCAACGATAGGTTGGAGAGAACCTTTATAATTCTACCTTAATAGTTTACGAAAAGTAGCATTCCTTATCTTTGATTAAATGATTTTTTCTTGCATAAACAACGTTTTAAGTCACTTTTATCGCCAACTAATCGCGATTCGATAGTTACAGAACATAGTCAGGGTTTTTTAGTTCTCTGAGTGAGATATCATATTCTGTAAATCAAATTTATGAACGCTCCTTGGATAAGTTAAACCAAATAAATTTGGTTAATTTTCCCCATCAAAATCCTTGGATAATTTTAACCAAATTGTGTAAACCATTTCCCATACAAAATTTTACAGTTCAATTACCAAATGATAAATTTAACCAAATCGTAAACTTATCTAGTGTTTTACGACGTTGCATGAATACCGTTAATATAAACAACGCAATACAAATATCTCTTTTTCAGGCCCTCGTAGGTACTTCGCTCTTTTTGCGTTTAACACCGCACCATCTCATTATCATCTAAATAACGGAAATCGCAATTACAATTACTGTTTCCAGTTGAATAGAAAATAAAAATATGTAAAATGTACATAATTGCTTTGCAAGAAAGCATTTCAAATTAATCATTTTTACGATTTATCAACATTATTTATCATGTAGCAGTACATGCGCTTACATGTACAAAAATACTTTGACACAATCATATTTAAATATTAACTATTCTCGCCATTCATTCTTTTAATTACATCTAACATTTTGTTTGTATGCATGTAAATTGCTTGTAATTATATAATTTATGTATGTGAAATTACAGCAAAGTAGGAAAATTAAAAATCTCCATGGAACGCTGCACATGGAAAACGGAACCGAAGTTTAGTTGTGTGACATTAACCTCGTTGGCTATCAAGTGAGAAATGTTTTTTTTTTTTTTTTTGTTGCATTCATATAAGTATAGATATATGTATGTATGCCTTTATATTTATAGAAGATGGCATTAAACAGTAAGAGATATTATAAGCACATCAACAAGTGCTGGATTAAGGTTTTCAGAGGCCCAAAGCACAAAGTGCATGGGCTGCATCAGACAAACATACTCATACTTAAGAATTCGTTGGTAGGTATACCATAATAAATCCGAGATTGTGCCTGAAATGATACGAACTTTTTAAAATGTTGTATTAAAGCAAACCGTACTGTTACAAAAGCATGTGCAAGCTTAAAATAACATACGAGTACTGAAATCCAAAAACCATTTTCTTAAAATAACAAAATCATTATATACATAATACATAAGTGATAAGTATAAACAAATCGTATAGAATATAAATTAATAAAACAGTTATTGTGCTGCCCATATTTCAAATTTTGTTTTTGTAAATTATTTTTTAAAATAATTTATATTTCTAATATGCACAATTAGAAAATTTAAGAAAAATAGCAGAAAATATTTATTTTACATTTTAGTATGTGTAAATGGAGGAGTTCTGTGATAAAATACTTTGTAACTTGGAGGCCTTTAAAGCACCTGCTCATTATGATTATTTGATATTCCGGCACTGGATGTAATGCGTGGCCAGCATTGAATTGAAAATGACCTAAAAAAGGGTTATTATAAAAGATAAAATGGGGATAAAATAATACTAAGTGCAGATAAGTTGGAATGTACATTAGCCAGATCGTAGATAGAAGAAGAAACTACTCGTACCTTCAGAAAGATAAATTCATTAGATAGTTTTTTTTCCTTACACGGTAATTTGTGTAACAAAGTGGTACTGCAGGAATGAACAATTAATTTTATTATTCCATGAGATCCAGTGAATGTTATTTTTGTTAACGATTACCAACTTACTAGGCGAGAAAGATTTCTCTTAATGCACCTACATGTAAATGAGTAGGTTCAAAATGTTGATATACTGGTGAGATTTTTTATAAGATTTGGTTTTTCAAAAAGTTAACGCAGGAATTCAAAATACAAGTGCCAACTTAGAAAATAGTTTACAATGATGAGCGCCACACTTAATTTGTTGATGTTTTTCTTGCGATATAGGTACTATAGGGCAAGCTTTGGACTCGTAAAAAAAATCGAACTCGATCTGTCTGTCAGTCTGTCTGTATGTACCTCGACTTAACGATTACCAACTTACTAGGAGAGAAAGATTTCTCTTAATGCACCTACATGTAAATGAGTAGGTTTATAAAGTTGATTTACTGGTGAAATTTTTTATAAGATTTGGTTTTTCAAAAAGTTAACGCAGGAATCCAAAATACAAGTGCCTACTTAGAAAATAGTTTACAATGATGAGCGCCACACTTAATTTGTTGATGTTTTTCTTGCGATATAAATAGGTACTATAGGGCAAGCTTTGGATTCGTAAAAAAAATCGAACTCTATCTGTCTGTCAGTCTGTCTGTATGTACCTCGACTTAACGATTACCAACCTACTAGGAGAGAAAGATTTCTCTTAATGCACCTACGTGTAAATGAGTAGTTTTATAATGTTATTTTTTATAAGATTTGGTTTTTCAAAATGTTAACGCAGGAATCCAAAATACAAGTGCCTACTTAGAAAATAGTTTACAATGATGAGCGCCACACATAATTTGTTGATGTTTTACTTGCGATATAGGTACTATAGGGCAAGCTTTGGATTCGTAAAAAAAAATGGAACTCGAGATAATAATTTTCCCTATCATTACGATGATAGAGAATGCGAAAAAAATGGGTCCCGCAATTCTGTCCGTCTGTCTGTCAGTCTGTCTGTATGTACCTCGACCTGCAGCCTAAACAACTGAAGCGATTTTCTTCAAACTTTGGACTTTAGGTAATTTGGGGGTTCCATAGAGAAGAAATTTAATTTTTTTAGCGCAAAAAATAACTGTACCCGCCCTACAACCAATTATATATAAAAATTTATTTATTTCAAAAACAGCTCTAATGAAAAAATAAGGGTTATTTTAAAGGGTATGATAAAAATTTTTGGTAAACAAAGATTTTACCAATACCTGTACCTGTCATAGAACCGATTTTTTGGTTTTCAAATGCTTCACCAATTTCAATCAAAATTTTTATATAAGAGGTGGCTTACAATTTTAACAATTTTGCATACACAAATTTTCAAAAGAATTATTTTTGGATTTTTAATAAAATATTGATTTTTTATTTTAATTCAATATCTTGAAACGGGTTATTAAATTGTTTTTTTTTTTTAATTTTGTGCAAAATTGTATTTTAATAAATATTAAAAGTTGGAATTCCAAATTCTATTTTTAAAAATGTTCAAGAATTTTTATATATAAAAAATGGGTTGGGGTCGAAATTCTGTATGTGCCAAAATTCGGTTTCCAAAATTCTGTAATCTAAAATTCAGTATTTTAAAATTCTGTAAATCCAAAATTCAGTATTTCAAAATTCTGGAAATCCATAATTCTGTATTCCAAAATTCTGTATTTCAAAATTCTGTAAATGATAAAAGATAAATTGTTTTGATAATGAAAAAAAGTGCGCACTTTTTTTCATTATCAAAACAATATTCAAAAATTCTGTAAATGATAAAAGATAAATTGTTTTGATAATGAAAAAAAGTGCGCACTTTTCTTTCATTATCAAAACAATTTTTCTTTTATCATTCACAGAATTTTTGAATACAGAATTTTGAAATACAGAACTTTGAAATACAGAACTCAAAATGGGGAGTTCATTCCTAAAAGTCGAAAAACCATACTCAAAAATAAAAAAATTAAACGTTTAGTCAAAAAAAGAAGAACATTAAGTCACACAGAATATTTAAGAAGATAGCCAAAAATCTCCATCTTTATTGAATAGGTAAAGTTATTTGAAATCTATTTAATTTTTGTTGCAACTAGTAAGTAGGGTAGGGCGGGGCTAGTTGGCCCATGGGGCAAGTTGGACCACGCGAATTACTCGAAAAATAAAAGTCCTACGAACACGATTAATCACGAATGATGCGTGCTCATTAAAAAGCACGTGCAAAAATCGATTTAGTTACATTTTGTCAGTAGAACGGTAGCCACACACCGATTTGTGTTTTTGTAGTGCCAAAGTAAAAAATACGTGTTTGTTTATTTTTGTGTCATTTAATAGAAAACGTGCGAGTCTCACAACAAGTTGTAGTCTTTTCTTGAGCCCTGTTTTTATATTTTAATATTCAGTGATTAAAATTTGAATGCTTTCAGTGGTTTTTATTTAGTGATGCAATATGTACGTCAAACGAGGTGTGGGGTAAGTTGGACCGGAGGTAGTCCAACTTGCCCCGTTGAAAATGCATGCTTTATATTGGGTTGCTGGCTATGGTTGCCAACACGAAAGGGTTAAAAACTGGACATAGTCATATTTATTCCCATCAATTGCAAAAGCGATTACGACACGTAAATCTACTTTAATGTTTTACGTATTCACTATTTCTATATCCTATTTTATCCAAGAAGAGGTTTTTATTTTAATTCGTTACTTTATTTTTTGCTTTTAATTCTTTTAATTTTTTTTTTTATATATATTTTTGTCTTCTAAAAAATAATTATTACTTTTCAAGTAAAGTTTATTTAAAATAAAATTCAGCTCCTTATAAATGATGGCTTTGTTGTAATTTTTACATATCATTGTTCCCCTCTATAGGCCATGGTCCAACTAACCCCTCCTACTGGTCCAACTTACCTTGCTAGTGGGGCAAGTTGGACCACTTGGGCTTGTTCCTCTTGAGGCTACATAATTCTTCTGCTGTTACACATTTTCAATTTTATTAAATTGCATTTAGAAGCCAAAAGTCCATTCTTTAATTGATCCAAGTTTCATAGTTGTATTATGAGCGGTTTGATAATTATAGCACTTGCAGAAAAATGTGGTCCAACTATCCCCGCCCTACCCTACTTTAGTTTCTTGACTTTTCTAATTCAAAGTTTTTCTTGCTAATTAAAGGATTTGTTAGGATCTTTGTGTGAACTAAAGTTAATACAATGCAGTTACGCTGCGCAGACAGCAATTAACATTGAACATTTTGAATGAAACAACAACAACTAAAGTGTTCTACCACAAAGTTGTTTTGGCTGAAGTTATAGCTATTTCACGAGTGCCAACCCGATCATCAGACTTCTTTGTGTGGTGCTGAGTCTTAATATGTTCATTTTTATTTGAAAAGCTTTGCCCATCATAAGGATTGAACTTAGACATCAACTGTGACTGGAATTCGGAAGCCGACGGACTACCCATCGCGCTACCGAAGCCACATGCCAAGCTCCACCTCAGTGCAGGTTTTGTTGCTTATCAAATGCATTTGAACGACTAGCATTTTTATTAGAGCACACAAGCTTGCTGTTGTCTCATTCGGTTCATTTCTTTTTTCTCCGTACCCGATTCATATGCCAACAATTCGTTGGTCATATAAGGGGGGAAAGTAGTAAAAGATTTGACGCTGGTCAAGGATTTTGTATCTCTTTTTTATTGAATAAAAATACATATAGCCCATTCAACGAAGACTCAAAATTATAAAATTAATATAAAAAAGAAGGCCCTCTGGATTATTTTTTTATATGGTAGGGGTTATCCCCAGGTATAACATACCCAAAGTCCCCAGCCCAGGGCCGCGAACTAATCTGAGGAGGGGGCTTAAAGGTACCCCTCTTTAGATTTTCGTGAATATTGGTACAACCTAACATGTAAGATGGAAAGTCTGTGCTACTTATTTAGAGACAATTAAATTGTCTATAAAATGATATATTCACATTTTTTCTAGTGTCAATAATAAAGGAGATGCAGGGGTAGAAAAGTCAACAAATCTGAAAAACCTGTTATTGTCTTAGATATTGAATGTTTTCTGACCAATTTAGCTGGAAAAGACAAAAAACGTTAATACACATTCATTCATTGTTTCATCATGTCGTGAAGCTAAGAAAGGAGTTATAATTTCCTTTGTTTTCTATATATCCGAAACTATACAAAAAACTTCATGTATACTAAATTAGGCAAAATTTAATTAGCAAGAGTTGTTTTCATATGGCGCCAAAAAATGATAACGTTTTTTTTTAAAGGAACACAATACAAAATTTGTTGGCCATAGACGGGGCTTCTTTCTCCCCCCTTTAGAGAGCAGGGGCATTTTTTTAAAAATAATATTAAAAAACAACGGCAACACAAACAACAAAAAAAAATTAGCTTTTCTGAAAGCCAGAACTCCGTTCTTTTATTTTATTTTCAAATCAAGTTATTGATGTCCATAGTTTTTGTAAAAATAACTTTCAAACTCAAAAAATTGAAAATTTAGTTTTTGATTTTTCTTTTTAAATTGGGAAATAAGATACTGAATTGGCTTTTATTATTCACTACCCCTAATAACTCTTAATTGAAAACTAAATGGTTTTATGTCTCCTAGTTTTTGAGAAAATTGAAAGTTGCAACGATAATTTTTTTGATGTTTTTTTTTTGTATAATTTGTAAAGGGTGATTTTTAAAGAGCTTGAGAACTTTTTTAAAAAAAAAAACGCATAAAATTTGCAAAATCTCATCGATTCTTTATTTGAAACGTTAGATTGGTTCATGACATTTACTTTTTGAAGATAATTTCATTTAAATGTTGACCGCGGCTGCGTCTTAGGTGGTCCATTCGGAAAGTCCAATTTTGGGTAACTTTTTCGAGCATTTCGGCCGGAATAGCCCGAATTTCTTCGGAAATGTTGTCTTCCAAAGCTGGAATAGTTGCTGGCTTATTTGTGTAGACTTTAGACTTGACGTAGCCCCACAAAAAATAGTCTAAAGGCGTCAAATCGCATGATCTTGGTGGCCAACTTACCGGTCCATTCCTTGAGATGAATTGTTCTCCGAAGTTTTCCCTCAAAATGGCCATAGAATCGCGAGCTGTGTGGCATGTAGCGCCATCTTGTTGAAACCACATGTCAACCAAGTTCAGTTCTTCCATTTTTGGCAACAAAAAGTTTGTTAGCATTGAACGATAGCGATCGCCATTCACCGTAACGTTGCGTCCAACAGCATCTTTGAAAAAATACGGTCCAATGATTCCACCAGCGTACAAACCACACCAAACAGTGCATTTTTCGGGATGCATGGGCAGTTCTTGAACGGCTTCTGGTTGCTCTTCACTCCAAATGCGGCAATTTTGTTTATTTACGTAGCCATTCAACCAGAAATGAGCCTCATCGCTGAACAAAATTTGTCGATAAAAAAGCGGATTTTCTGCCAACTTTTCTAGGGCCCATTCACTGAAAATTCGACGTTGTGGCAGATCGTTCGGCTTCAGTTCTTGCACGAGCTGTATTTTATACGGTTTTACACCAAGATCTTTGCGTAAAATCTTCCATGTGGTCGAATAACACAAACCCAATTGCTGCGAACGGCGACGAATCGACATTTCACGGTCTTCAGCAACACTCTCAGAAACAGACGCAATATTCTCTTCTGTACGCACTGTACGCATTCGTGTGGTTGGTTTAATGTCCAATAAAGTAAACTGAGTGCGAAACTTGGTCACAATCGCATTAATTGTTTGCTCACTTGGTCGATTATGTAGACCATAAATCGGACGTAAAGCGCGAAACACATTTCGAACCGAACACTGATTTTGGTAATAAAATTCAATGATTTGCAAGCGTTGCTCGTTAGTAAGTCTATTCATGATGAAATGTCAAAGCATACTGAGCATCTTTCTCTTTGACACCATGTCTAAAATCCCGCGTGATCTGTCAAATACTAATGCATGAAAATCCTAACCTCAAAAAAATCACCCGTTATTATTATTATAGTAGTATATGATATAGTAGTGTTTCTTTGAGCTTGAGGTTAAAGAATGAATAAATTCCTTGAATCTGCGAAGCAAGCCACCACGGTCCTGTGTGAGTAGTAGAGCTGACCCTTAGATACAACATACTCAAAGTCCACAGCCCAGGGCCGTAAGATTTAGGTAGGAGAGGGGGGTAAATCTCCCCTTTTATAGTTTTTCTTCAATATTTGGAAAACTAAGCGTAATAGAGGCAAAGTCAATATGACAAAGTGAAAGATTTTCTAGAATTGTTGAAATAATTATGTTTCTAGAACCAAAACGACTCCAACAATTTTGATAAGATAAATGTGTGTGTTCTTTAATTATTACAATAGGAGTATACTTTTATGAAAAAAAAAAAAAATTACCTTGCATTCCTAATAACAGTAGGTACTTCCCGTAAATCATTACTCATATATTAGACTTACTTACGCATTATGGGATGAACCCATTCAAATATTTTTTTAAACAAAAGCTTCTAAACAAAAACATAATATTGCATATAAGAAATTTCAAAAAAAAACGAAAATTTGATTTTTTAAAAAAGGGTTTTAGAAGTTTGTTAAATTAAATTTGGATCTGCATAATTATAACAATTAAAAAGCTCAAGTGATCTCAACTCCAAGATGGGTTTCGCTTAGATTTGACAGAAGGCTCATAGCTGTTGTAAAACGCATCTTCGAATTTAGGGTACTCGAACTTTTAATTTGAATTATATTCGATCAATCCACTTATAGGAAGGGAGGCGACCGTAGGTTTACCTATCTCATCGCGGCTTCGGAAAAGAATGATGCCAATCCATAGCTTTAGTCTTAACATTAACAAAACCGCTGGTCGGAAAAGATTTTTCAGGTGGCAATGGGTAGAAAACGCTCTTTTTCAGTTGCATTTCTGGCTTAGGATACCTAAACCATAATGGATTTTTATAAATGGGGTATCAAATGAAAGCTTAGACTGCCCTCTTGACAAAACCAGTGGTCGAACAAACTTTTGTTGGTTATGCCGGTGATTCCAACCACTTTTGTAAAAAAAGCTATTTGTTTAACCTTTGCATTTAAAACGCATTTAAGTGGTAAAAGCTTTTTTCTAGGCTATATGAAATAATTTTGCATAGTTGTCCACGTGTTAAACGCAATGGATTCAAAAACAGCTGTTTTTACAAAAGTGGTCGGACTCGCCACAACAAGTGGTCTGTCCGACCACTGGTTCTGTAAAGAGGGCGGTCTTAACTTTCATTTGATACCCCATTTATAAGAATCCATCATGGTTTAGGTATCCTAAGCCAAAAATGCAACCGAAAAAGTGCGTTTTCTACCCATTGCCACCCGAAAAACCTTGTCCGACCAGCGGTTTTGTTAATGTTAAGACTAAAGCTATGGATTGGCATCATTCTTTTCGGAAGTCGCGATGAGACAGGTAAACCTACGGTCGCCTCCCGTACTATTAAAACAGAAGTAATTTTCTTATTTGTTCATCTTTGTTATTATTGTCTAAGAATTACTTTAAATTGGCGTTTCAATTATTTTTCTAAACATATTTCAAAATTTGTTTTTACCTTTAAAGGTTAGACCGCACACAACTGCAGCGGAACTTCACTTCACGACGCGGCAAAACATTATTTGTATGAAATTGTATGATCTATATCGCCCTAAGTGGCAACTGAACTTCATAACATTTCATACTAATTATTATGAATCACAGTTCCGCTGCAGTGCAGTTCCGCCTAGTGCGGTCTAACCTTAAACAAAAATATTTGTTTAAAAAGCCGCTCGAACGATTCTTAATTTTTTGTTGGATGAATTCATATTACTTCAAAAATCAAATAACTTCTTTTAATGAGTGTCATGTTAGCAAAACAAAAAACGAGGTTCGAAAAGAAGTCAGTTGGATAATTTGTTATTAATAAGTCGTTAATTAGTTGTGACAATTTCGAATTGTTCGTTTAATGGTTTCTATCAGAAAAGTGGCAAAAACTTTTTATAGTGAATTATTTATAACTTAATAATCTGCCGTTTAGTAGTTGTGACATTTTCAATTTCGTCATGTATTGTTTTCTATGTTTTTTTTTTTTTTTGCTGTTTTGCTAATTTGATGTGAGGTTATAATCAGCCCCTGAATGGTTAATTGCTTAACAATTTGCCTTTAATGAGTCATTAATAAGTTGTAGTAATTTTAATTTATTGTTGCAGTATTTTGTATGGCTCCGATTGCCATTGTCGACTGCCAATCGTATCATCAATTCTCGATTGGTGGTCATGTTTGGTATTGTGTATGAACCACCAGAACAATAATTTGTAGGGCTTGAATTCGATGAACAAATTACATTATTTTTGTGCGTTGTAAATTAATATTTTTTTGATGAAAATCCAACAAGCGCTATAAATAAGTACTTCATCTTTCATGTTAATTTTCTTATCGTTTTAACTTTATTGTTTACTTGATATCAAGTCAGAAGAGCAACACAAAAAACTAAGAAAACATTGTACGAAAAATTCAAAATTGTCACAACTTATTAAAGGACCAATTATCCAATATACCATTTTTCAATTCGCGAGTTTTGTTTTTCTTACTCATCATATTTTACTATACCACACATCATATTTTACTATACCATAGCTTTATATACTTTCCCCCGTAATTATAAGGAAAAAGTAGTTATTTCAGCTCCCGTGTTTAGCAAAACTACACAATGTAATAAGAATTTTCCGGGTTCAAACTAAAGGTAATTGCTTAATGCCTCCATTTGACTCCGGAATATTCTTATTCCATGGTGTAATTTTCTTGAATACAGGAACTGAAATAACTATTTTTTCTTTATAAATACGGGTGTTTATAATTTAAATAATACTAGTGTACGTACAAGTTTTGAAATATTACATGTGTAAGTCACTTTAACAATGAACATAAGATCAAGTTCGTGCGATCCAGACGTGCATTTTATTTGTATTAAATCATTCAAATTTTAAAATTGTTATTTTAACTTCTTTTACACATTTCCCAGTTAACGACATAAACACATTATCAAACGATAATGTCTAACTGAATTCTAGTTATTAGCTACAAGTTCATGCTATCCAGTCGTTCATTAGCATAAATATTTGTTTTCGATTTTTGTAATTGCATAAGTATAATTTATTGGGTTTTGTTTGCACCAAACCAATACTTGGTTTCTGCCCTTAGAGAAAGTAAATATTCACCTGATTTAAATTAATTTTACTGAAAAAGTTCCTATTAAATGAAGATCATTGCAAAATACAAACAAACAAGTGTTTTTTTTTAATTTTTGTTTTTATTTTTAAAATACAAACAAAACACATCCCCTCTTGACCCTCTACAGATTTTGATCTTGCTGAGATGATTTAAAAAAAAAGATATCACTTAAAAAAAAAAAAATAGATATCAATACCGTTAAAAGCTTGATATCATTTAGTCAAGTAATTAGTAAATACTAATCTATGCGATATAACTAGATACATAATATGTAAGTAGGTACCCAGATTAAAAACTTAATAAGCTAAATTTTATTTTATTATTTTATGAAGAAATCATTCTCGCGAATAATGTTATATATGTAAAAATAAATTTACCGAAGAAGAAGTAATTTTAATGGCAAAAGTCAAAGATCATGGTAATTCTGGGCCAAAAGAATACACTTCTCCTCATCTCCAACCAGCACATATGCCCCATTTTAATTAACCAATCTGACAAGAGATTAATAGTAATCATGCGTTCTCTTTATTATTTACACAAATGACGAATTCATTGTCAATTTGCTTTATTCTTTATTTTCATTGAGCGACGCGTTAAAAGAAAGTAACGGCCACTCTCCATTATTTTTGTTAACAATAAAAAAGAAGCGATAATTTCACCTTGCTTTGTAAATTCTTTTTGTTTTCATTCGCTTTTCTTTTATTTTATAGCCTCAATGTCCGATTACTCTTGCTGATACGTGACCCACGTGGTACAATGCAATCGCGGAAACATCGCCTCTGGTGCCCTGGTAATCCCGACTGCGACGAAGCTTCGAACTTGTGCAATGACCTTGTAGATGACTACAAAGCCGCAGAGTTTCTCATAAAAAAATATCCGTCCCGATTTAGGTATGAATGACGGTATTATATGCCTTAAGCATAAAAAAGGATTAACAACTATACTGTTCTGTGAGTTTAATGGATATTTTTGTATTTAACTTTTTTTGTAGAACTCTAAGATACGAAGATTTATCTGTGAATCCATATGAAGTTACACTAGAGATATTGCAATTCTTTGGGCTACCATTTGATCCGATGGTAGAAGAATTCTTAGACACACATACTAAACTTAATATTGGCGGTGTAAGTTCCACATTTAGAGACTCAAAGTCAGCACCATTCCATTGGAAGAATGATTTATTAATCGATGAGGTAAGAAATTTTGAATTTTTTTAAATTTAAGCTAAAAATATAAAAAGAAATATTGTTTGAACAATTACAAAAATTGGTTTTGTTGGTAATTTTGTTTTCTATTGGTCTAAGGGCCAGTTTGTTCACAGTGGGTTAAATTTAGTATGTGACTTTCATAGGCTTTTATTAACTAACTCTAATCAACCATAATTGGCTGATTATTGGAATTCATGATAGCAACTCATACTTTGAATTTTTTAAACAAAATTTGATCAACAAAAACATTTGAGGATTTCCCAGCTCCACTAATCATGGATTAAAGATAATCAGCTGTGAACAAACTGGCCCTAAATAATTCTAATACCTAAAGTATTACGTTAATGTGGTAGTTTTAATATTATAATTATGTAAGTACATATTTACTTTTCGATAATTTTTAAGAATGGGCAAAAATTGAAAATGGAATGGTCTTAGAACGACTTTTCAAGAAAAAAAAAAACCAAGTTGATGATGAAGTCATCATTTAGCTGGATTTTTCTTAGATGTATGAGAAAGTTGGTTTATTTATTTTTTAATATCTTGAAAAGTAGAAATCTTGACAACTATCCGGTTTTAAGTGTTTGACTTAAAATAAGAACAATGAATTTTACCAACAAAAATAGTACTAAATAACTCACAATTTATATATATAAAATATATAAATTATTTTTTTTTTTCAAGAAAACGGCATGTAATTCTCATGGGAGTGATTTTTGCAAAACAAAAATAAAAAATAAAAATGGCATTTGTGATTGGATTTGAATTTGTTGATAAATTACGAAGAATACAAAAAAAATAGTTCGCACTACACCTATCTTCTGAAGAAATAAAAAAAACTTTTTTCTCCCCTCCAATATTTAGTCACTCGCAAGAACTGTTTACGTAGTAGTAGTTTACATAGTAAAACAAAATTAATACAATTTGGAGCAACAGGTCGTGAAGAACAAGTGCCTAGTGCCTCACAACTCTTTTTTTAATCAAAAGCCGATACCGATACTAAATAAGAGGTCCGTTCCTTTACTTTAAATTTTCTGTGATTTCCTGTGTATTTGTGTGATTTTTCATCAAAAGCCGTTTCCAACGCTCACAAGAGAGTAAATAATTTCCCCTACCTGTGATTTTCTGTCCGAGAAATTTCTCCGGGCAGACAATCACAGCGCAGCCAAATGTCATTTTGAGAGTAAAACAATGAAAGCCAAACATCGTGCCTAACTTATCCGGCACATTAGGTAATACGGAATTTCAAGAATTTTAGGTAGGTAACTATGAATTTTCGTTCCCCTAATTTTGCACAGTTTTTATATTTTTGAGAATTTTTCATACATGCTCTCCAAAATTTGACAGATTGTGGTATTCTGTGCACAAAGTAAGGAATGGGACCTAATGTTTAAAAGAGCAGTTGTTTACTTTCAATTAGCGTTGATAGTAAGTTTTGTGTTTGCTTATTTTTTTGTAATCTGAAAGTGTGATATGAATATCAAAAACTGACAGAGTTTAAAATACCTTCTGATGAAAAAACAAACTATACTTTTCAGAATATTTTTGGGGTACTGAATCCAATTCCTGACCCTAAATAGTTTCTTTAGGGTTTTCGAGATATTCCAATCAAAGATCATTGCAAAACTGTTTTTTTTTTGTCTTCTTTTAAATTGAAGAATTTCAGAAACGAAACGTTATAGGCTAATTTTTAGATCTGATAATGGTTATAGATTGTTTTTGCATCAGAAGGTCTTTAAAATTTCGTGGGCTTTTGTTTTCAACAAACCACTTTATGATTACAAAAAAAAACGCAAACAAAAAACTGACTGTCAACGCTAATTGAGAGTGAATATAAAGAAACAGTTCGTTACTCCACTATTAAGGCTAAAAATCCACCTAAAAAGGTTGGTCTAGTTCGTTTTAGTTAGAACCGACATTAAATTAAGTAAGCAATTAGATAATAGAGGAAACGTCATTTAAAATCGATATAGGAACATAAATATATACATAGATATAGATACTCAAATTTTAAAACATTGTCTGTTAATGGCACAATGGATATAGTGTATGACTGCGGACCTGCAGTTGCAACTGGATGTCACTAGTGGAATTTAATGAATTTAATTCAATGTGCCTTCAAAAAATCTTTCCTTTTCTTCTTTTCCTTCTCACTAAAGCGTGCATTGCATTTAAAAGACAGGCGTATAGTAAAAACAAACAAAATATATCTAGTCTAATTTCATTTTCTTATACATTTCAAAGACAAAAGAATTTTAAAAATTCAATGCCTTCAAATATTTTAAACATCAATGTCTAAAAATGTAATGCATGACTGGGTCGCAGCACGTATGCTACAAAATTATAATATTTCAGTGCGAGATAAAGATACTCGTATCCCTAGGAATAGATATTTTGAATGTCAACAATGGAAAACAAGGTACACGAGATTTTGTTTGCCAAGTAATATTAGCAAAGCTTATTTGAATGTGTAGAACGAACAAAACCTAAAAGTAATAAAAAACGAACCAATATTTCTTTTCAACAATTTAGATTAAGCCGTTCTCACAGAACTTCCCACTAGGTCAAAAGAATTTGTCAATGTATGATCCGAAATTCGTTCATAATTTAACATTCAATGTGAATAAATTCATGGAAATAATAAAAATATAAATAAACAATTTATAATTTTGTTATGATTTTTTTCTAAGTTAACCCATACGCATACAAATAAAACTAATAAATTTTCAATTTTTTCAGATTGAAGAAATCCAAGAAACTTGCACAAAAGCGATGGAATTATGGGGCTATCGCCAAGTAGATACTTCTAGAGAATTTACGAAATCCTTTGATCCATTAATACTTCCGGCACCGTTTTCGTGAGGCGTTTTTATTTATTTTATTTTTGTGATATTCCAGGTGATTATAGAAGAAATGAAAGAAGAGAAATTTTATTAAATACAACGCGCGTTTTAGCAAGCAATTTACTTTTAATATTTAAACAAAACAAAAAGAATCCACAAGAAAAATTATTTTATAATAGAAAAATACTCGGAGTAAAAAAAAAAGAAAACAAAAAAATAAATTCGAATCAATCTAAAAAACTATAATTCTCACATACTCGTACTTGAGTGGTAACAGTGAAAATGTTATTATTTAAGACAAGCATCGTTAAAAAAAAGATACCTACTAATAGAAAATAATTTTAAAAAAATCAAGGTAAGATACAAAAATATTGATATATAAATAATAGGTACCTATTTAAGAGTAGTCCAATAAGCATCGTTATTTTTTAAAACAAAAATCAATAATAAAACGTTTGTTAATTCTTTTTAAAAAATAAGCAATTGCATGTAAAGTGTAGGTATATAAGCGACTTATAAAATTTATTAAATTAATAAATTAAAAAAAAAAATAAATTAAAAACAATATCAACCAATGCACGTGCCTAAGAAACCAACAAAAAAAATATTTAGACAAAATACTAACACTACTACATTACACATGTTATATGAAAACTATGAAGTATTTTTAAGAGGTTAGAGGTGACGATGTGTATGAAAATTAAAGCCGTTTTGAGATAGTTATACACATAGATTTAATTGAAAAACAAACAATTAAAATAATAAACATAATCAAAACCAAGCTCTTGCAAGATAAAGTCATTAAGACTATAGGCTGTTTTACAAAATTCTAAACTTCAGCTTGGCCTACTTTGATGAGTAGACGTTGCAAAAAAAAATCAATCGCTTAATTTTAAGAAAATAATTTTTCAAGATAAAAGAAATAAAACACTATAGAAAGCTCAGATTAGGTGAATATTTACACTTAAGGTATTCAGCCCAATTCTCAATAAAAAATTTCCGGGGAAATGCTTCCTTTTTCCCTACTCTCTTATTCTAAACTATAAATTCCCGGGAATTTTGTTCCTATTTTCTTATTCTAAGCAAACTTCGAATATGAGAAATAATAGTCTAGGAAAGATAGAAAATTTAATATGGAAAACCGGGAACAAATTAAGTCATACAATTTTGTAACTGGTATGGACGCAGAATTGTATCCTCAACAACATATCCAAAGTCCTCCAAAATTCCCCTATTGGTTTTTGTATAGACGCATTTTAAGAGGTGAAGAGGGGAGTGAGACGAGAATTTATCAAGCTGAAAAATTTGTTATTATACAATTTAATCATATGGCACATGTTTTTGGGGTGCTTTTCAACGCTGATTCCAAAGAGAACAAAACTGTAAAGATGCATTTATCCTGTAGAAAGTTAAAGCCCTTTTTATTGAATGATGACTTTTTTTTAAAATACAACAAGTAAAATATTACCCAACACCATTTTTAAACAACGGGATATTAATAAAATTTGGTATAAATGTTCCATTTGGCATGTTTAAAAAGAATCAAAGGAGTCCCCAAAAATATCTGTGGTGAAAGGGTGCTTTTTTGAGGGCGAGATGTTAGTGCTTCATTATTACCATAACATCTATGAATAAGTTTTGAAACTGATGAAATTTGCTAAAAATATTAAATATGTCATGGTTCCCAAGTATCAAAAGAGTCCATTAAATTAACTTCATCCAAAGAGTTTTTTAGAGAGTTTATGTTTGACCTGCCCTATACGGAGCAAAATGTTAGGTCTTACGAAAAATTGTATTTTCGTGTAATAGAAATAGCACATATGACATATGATTTAAATGTATTTTTTAACGCCGAATCTAATAAAAGAAAAACCAATATGATACAAGCACCCTAAAAAAAGTGAGATTAATTTTGAAGCAAAAAGTACTGTTTTTTTCCCGTAAGCAGGTCAAACATTACATCCCCAAAAAACATCCTTGGACCTTAGATATTTGTATGGGCTCTTTTGATCCTTGGGTGCCAATATAAATTTAATATTTTTAGCAAATTTCATAAGTGTCAGAATTTTTTCATTTGGGGACTCTTTTGATTCTTGGTACCTTGGTACACATGCCAAATGGAACATTTGTACCAAATTTCATTAAAATCTCATTATTTTAAAATGGTTTTGGGTAAAATATTACTTGTTCTACTTTAAAAAAGTGATCATTCCATAAAAATGACATTAACTTTCCACAGCATACATGTATCTTTTCAGTTCTGGTCTCTTTAGGATCAGCGTTGAAAAGCACCTTGAAAATATGTGTCATTTTTCAGCTTGATAAATTCCCGCCTCCTTCCCCTCTCCGCCTCTTAAAATGCGTCTATACAAAAAGCCAATGCGGAGATTTTCGGGGACTTTGGATATGTTGTTGAGGATAAAATTCTGCGTCGATACCAGCAATAAAATTTCATGAATTAATTTGTTCCCGGCCCGATCCTATCTTTCTTAGACTATAATACTACGAGAAAAAAGTTGGCATTGTAAATGTGCACAAATGGAAAATGTAAATATATTTGATGTGACGAGCATTTTAATTTTGTGGGAACAAATCTCCCAGGGAGTTATTATCCCGGGGAATATTTAGAATTGGGTTGATTATGTTTTTGGCGTTAGGGTGGTCCACGAATTTCTTTCTCCGTTCGATGTAGGTCTTCTCTTGAGTTTTTCTTCCGCTCATTACAATGATATTTTGTATTAACATATGTATGTAGCACATATGTATGTACCAGATTTTTAAAGTAAAAATAGTCCTATTTTTTGAAAAATAAAACCAATTAAAAAGTATGTTAAAACTGGCAAGAAACGTCAGAAACGCGGCTTTAAAAAAACTATGGGTCCGCAGTATGCCCAGCGGCCGGCGCCGCTAATTCTAATTCAGAATAAACGAGACACATACTAAAGTATAACAGTATTCTTTATTATTGAAGGAAAAATATGTCAAAAATATGTTTGGCTCGTGAAAAATATAGCAATGACGCGAAAATTATCAATTTATAAAAGTTATAGCTTTGTCATTAAAACTACCCGTATAACAACACGATTTGTGAAGCTTGAAGGAAAAGTTAAGGATGCCAAAAGTAGTCCAATCGGCGGCATACTACTTTAAAAATCACAACTGTTTTCAATTAGCTGTATTGAATTCATGGAACTCAATACGCTGATTATTTTTGTACAAATTCGAAGCCTTAGTAAAATTAAAATTTGGTAATACATATCTTGGTGAGCATGATTCCAAAAGAATACCAACCAAGTAAACAAAAGAAAGAAATTCGTGAACCAACCCAATGTACTTTAGACGCAATTTTAATGCTTCTGTGTTAAGCGCAGACTTAATAAGTCTTCTTGTTCCTTTGATAGTTTTCAATGGATAATGAGATAATAGTAAGAAGTGTAGTTCTGATCTTCACTTATTAAAACGCTCCCTATATATTGAAATTTGTTCCCACATACATATTTTCATTGAAATGCAATTTAAAATATACCAACATTTTAATTCACTTTTTTTTCGTTTCTTTAAGAAATCAAACTATTGATTATAAGGACAGCCAGAGACAGCCTATAGTTAGTTGAAAATTTCTATAATGTAATTAGTTTCACACACACCAAATCCTGCCTTGAAACACCGAAGATAACAAAAAATAAAGGATAGGTTGACTGGATTGCATTACATTTATACTCTTATTAAAGTTATAAGCATTTCGTTTAAGTTTGTGCAAATGTGTCAAAATGACCTTTATCTAACGTTTTCAATTTCGATTGGTTATATTGAATGTAATGAGAGGTCTCTCGAAGATCCATATTTTCCTGTCTTCAAGCATTTTACTAATCGAAAAATTCCACATTCAAATGACACAATTAAATCGTATAAACACAAATTCCTTCTAATTTTCATTCAATCAATCCATAGATAACGATATAAAAGAAGCACATTGTAAATATATTTTACTATATTTTCAAAATTTGAATGTATAATCCTACAGATTTATGAATAATTAAAAGTAGGTACACTATTCATTAAACAAAACTTATAAATTCATATAATACACCTGCATAAAAAAACAACGAAATTTGAAAAGATTTTCAGGAGAAATTAAAATTTAAAGCGATAAACAAAAAATATGTAGATATGTTGCAAAGTAGATCCATATCGGTAGAAGTTAGCTATGTATGTTTCTTATATTCCCTCAAACATTAAGATCAAAATATAAACACTGAAAGCTTTAAGTCTTATTCCTAGTTTCATTTTTAATATTTTTTTGGTTCAAAAGGGTTAATTTTAAGATTTATATTAAGGTGTCTAATTTTTTTTAAATATGATTTATTTTCTATTCAATTAAAGAAAAGTACTTATTCGAAATACAACATACTTATAAGCCTGTACTCATCAAGCTTTTTTCTGTTCTCAATAAATTAACTCCGTCTCTTTATATGAAGGCTAAATATTAATTATAATAATTATACATATCGGCGATCCTCAATAGAGTCCTAGATAAAAGATTTAAAAAAAAATTCAAGGTTGAAATATACTAGGTATATCTTACGTATGTTGTTAGCAATCTCTTAACATGGCTTGTTATTTTCCAATCGCTAAAATGGGACCCTATTACGTATTACGAAATGAACGGCAAGCAATGATAGAAGATGGGGCAACGGCATAGAGCGATTTTCTTTTTTTTTATATGAAGCGCTCAGTAAAGGGGTTTTAAACTACCCTTAAAATGTTTAAACACAGTGCGAGCTTTAGTAAAATAGGAAACGATTCAAGAGGAGATACCGATGCACATTGGTTTTGAACCTCTGAATATCGAAATGGCAGGGAAAAATAGTGTCAGGTAGAGCATTTCACATTCGTGTAGTGCGACTAAAGAAAGAATCTCTATACTTAACAGTACGTCCGAAGTTGGGCTCAAGGGTTAACTGATGGGCATTCCTAGAAGCACGAGTATTACGGTTGAATTGTTTAAGGGGAGGAATGCAACTGGATATTTCACTAGAGCACTGTTTGTGAAAATAACGGTAAAATAACAAGAGACATGAAACATTGCGGCTGTGTTCTTGAGGTGTAATTGCTTCCGTTATATTTCTATCACCTATCATTTGTATAGCTCTTCTTTGAATTCTATCCAATAGACTCAAGTAGGTTATTGGAGCACCTGCCCAAACATGAGAATTGTACTCGAGTTTTGGACGAATAACGGCTTTATAGATAACAGCCAGATCAGAAGGGGTACAAAATTTCTTACATCGCCGAAGAAAACCTAAACACTTAGCTGCATTTTTGGCTACATCAAATATGTGATCGTTCCACATAAGGTGATCTGTAATACACATATCGAGGACAGAAAGCTTTTCGGTTTCTTCAATGCAAGTGCCACTCATGGATAGTGGCATGGGGGGTGGGTTTCGTTTTAACGACAGTAGACAGCATTGAGTTTTTGAAGCATTAAATTCTACGCGATTTTTGATTCCCCATTGGACAATGCTGTCGAGATCGGAATTTAATGAGCTTATCATACGCTGCCGTTCAAGTTCCACATCCGAAGGACATGGATATGAATCTAAAAACGAATATGAAAAGCTGAGGGTACTGCCATCAGCAAAACAGTTTAATGGATTAGAAGTTTCAGACAGCCATTAATGAATATGAGGAAGAGGTTCGGCGACAAAACAGAGCCCTGGGCACACCAGCATTTATTTTGTGGGTTTTCAGACTTGAAACCGTCCAATACAACTTGTATTGAGCGGTCCGAAAGGTAATTTCTAATCCAACGAAGAAGAGATTCATCGATACCAAATGCGCGCATTTTCGATAAGAGAGCTTGATGCCAAACTCTATCAAATAAAATAAATAAATAAATCGGGTGGCACAACGGCTTATGAAACACCAGGGCCTAGTGACTAACAACTCGCAACCATTCCTGTGTGCGCCTTTCGAAAGGAATGGAGGGGACCTACAATTTTATGGCGAATCCGAACGGCTAGACGAGAAGCACTTATTCGTGACAAGTGATACTCTTGGAGGATTTGTCAATTCCTCGAAAAGAGGCAGTAGCCCTGCAAAAAAAAACTTTTTAGTTTTTTAGGTGGAACTCTATCTCTTTGAAATATCAAGCGCAATAATCTTACTTTCTCCAAAACAATGTAAAAATTTCTTCCACTGTTCGGTGAGATATACTATCAGATCACCAGTGGACCTATTTACTGCCGTTCATTAAGAAGCTTTCGTACTTCGAGATATTTCTTGAACCGGAAATTTATCAGCGTTTCCATGACCTTGGGAAGAAGGGACGTAAGTGCAATTGGACGATAGTTTGAGGGTGAAGAAGATTCGCCTTTTTTAGGGACAGGCTGGACAAGTGCTGTTTTCCATCCACTCGGAAAGAGACCAGTAGAATAGGACAGATGGAAAAGCTTTCGCAGTGGTTTTGCCAGCGTTGAAGAACACATCGTCAGAACAATGGGAGGGATACTATCCGGGCCAGCGGATTTGTGAATGTCGAGATCTTTTAGAACTCTAGCAACTGCACGAGTGTGAAAGAAGATTTATCCTATAGAATCATTTACACTCTCAAGTACAGGAGGAGTCATAACACTTTCTGTCGAATTAACAGCAAACTGTGCTGCAAGCAAATTGGCTTTATCTTACGAGCTGACAAAAGGTGTATCGTTGAAGACGAGCGTTGGAACTGACGACGAAGTAGCATTTCGTATATTTTTTGCAAATGACCAACAAATTTTACTACTACTGGGACATTGTAGTATTTTTTGCCTTAATTTTTGGTCATGCAAAAACTTGGTTCTACGAATATGACCGTTACAGGTCTTCCTGGCTTGTTGAAACTTCTTCCGGTTTTCCTCAGTAGGGTTGGCTTTATAACTACGGAAACTTGCTTCTCTAACCCTAATAAACTCTTTACAGCTCGAATCAAACCATGAGTTTTCGGGATAAAATTTCTCGTTCCACAAAGAATTAGGTTTGTGATCATATCTGCGCTGGAGTCTGCGTCACTATTGAGGAAGCATAGTGACCAGTTAAAGTTCTTGAAGAAACCGTTGAGACCGTCCCAGTTGGCTTTCTCGTATTGCCAAACGGTTCTCGTTGGCTCTTTCTCCTTAACTGAGTTTTGTTGGCACGAGAAATTAGCAGATATGACACAATGGTCTGATGTGCCTAGAGGCGATAATACACTAATAGTGTACTTACCAGGGTCAGAGGTAAGAAACAAGTCAAGAGTGTTGGCGGAGTTACCTGTAACGTTTGGTATTCGAGTTGGCTCGTCAACAAGCTGAGTCAGGTGGTTCAACTTAGCAAAGAGCTCAACATACCTTCCTTCGGGTGTCTGACCCGAAAAGCGAAGCCAACTAGAATTGTGTACATTGAAATCGCCCGCAATGACGATCTCAGTGTGAGGGCATTGGAAAACAATTCTTTGGATGGAGTCGGGCAGAGCATCAAATTCGTTCCATGGTGGGGAAAGAATAATGGCACTAAGTTGTACCCAAATAAATTCAATTCCGAATGATCAGAATTTTCACCTATATGAGTTTCACTTAGTGCCAAAACAGCTGGCCTGTTGTTTGCAGCATAGACGTACGTAGCGTTTAATGTTGCTAATATTCAAAAATTCACTGTGATTTTTTTTGTCTGGCCAGATAAGGTGAATCCGAAAAGGAACCTTTTTCGTTTAACTAAAGAAGCATTTATTTATATACATATGAAAAAGATTAATTCGCAAATTCCGAGTGCTAGATCAATATAATATCAAATATTATAAAATTGTGTGCGATTCTTCACTTTTTAGCAGGTGGATACCAAAGAGAAACCGACCAAGACTTTCTTATCGCAGGAAATGAACCTACATTTTTCGACACCTCTGATGTATTTTCAGCGGACCGCTGCAAAGTTTCCCGAAAATATTTTAGACTTAACTTTGGCTTGGCTATAAGGCAAATAACTTTTAACAACACCGGGTTGCTTTCCATACAAGCAATTAGTAAATACAATTGCTTTGATTGTTTTGGGGGCTTATAAAATAAATAATAACACAATATTAATTTTCACTCATAAATTATCGATTATCGTTTTATGTAATCGTATTTTGACTATAACGATAGAATTTTAACGGTAATCGTTTAACGTAATAGGACCCCTGAAAAGTCAAACCAAGTTAAAGATTGACTTAACTGAACAATTTATAAACAGTTTCTGTTTCTGTTGTAAAGACCTCCTGTTCTAGTCTCTCTCAGGACAATACACATCAATCCTACATGGATTTCAGTTGGCTCGAAAGAACGAGAAAATTGATAAAATAAAGCCAAGGTACTTAGAACTACTTACTATATTTCGACGAACTTAATTTTATAAAATAGGTGAACAAACAAATTCTATGTTTACTAGTCCAAAATGCCAGTTTCAACAAGTTTTAGTCCAAAGTATATGAAAAGAGATAAATCAAAAATAAAATTGGCAGTTTCAAGCAAATGGGCCAGCAAAACTTTGGATTGCTCTTGTATTTTGACAATGAGACCTCCAAGATCTCGTTTTTTTTTTAATTTAAAGTTTTTCAAAAACCGAATCAAAAATTTGTAACTGTTTTGAGCGTTGTAACACGTTTTGAGCGCCTAAATTGATGATCTAGGTTTGTATTTAATAAGTAAACGTAACCATAAAATTATCAATTGATCTTAAAAGGAGCATTTTTTGTCTGTCGTTCCACACATTATAGTAGTCCCGTATATTGACAAATGTTTGAATTTCATATTTTACAACAAAATATATAATTATATATTATAATTACCAGCCGCTTTTAACAACCTGTTTTCCTGCATTTGCCTGGTGTTGGTACAATACCATTTCTATTAGTTTATCGTTGTTATAACGTCTTGGATTCTTCGTTGATAGCGACTTGTTGCATTCAACGACAAATCTCAGACAAGAAATGGAAAACTGCATAAATGAAGTTAGAAACACCGAATTCAAATTTTAAAGTGTTCGAATATACACAAGATCCTTTTTCGTGAATGAATTTAGATATATAGGGTTTTCCAATAAGAGGTTTCATTTTGATATACAAAAATGAGTATTTTTTAAAAGAAATCAATGGATGTTTATTTCATTGTAAAGAGGAAGGTATGCCGTTAACAATGGAAAACGAAATCAGCCAAATGGCCGCCACGGCTATGGTTGCAGCACCATATCCTTTTCATGAAATTTTCCATGACCAATTTGCACATTTACGGCTGTGTGTCCTCGATAACTTCACGAATTCCATCTTTAAGGTCTTGAATTGATTGTGGAGCATTGGCATAGACCTTATCTTTCACGTGTCCAAAGAAAAAAGTCTGAAGGTGTTAAACTGAAAGATCTCAGTGGCCAATTGTGATCACCTCTTCGAGAAATAACGCGGTCTGAAAACTTTGCGATTACCTAGTTGCTTGTTTGGCACGTAGCGCCGCCGTCTTGTTGAAAATAAACATAGTACACGTCAAAATCTTCCATTTTCGGCCATAAAAGAATCATTAAACATAGCTCGGTAGCGCAATCCATGGCCCATGCACCAGCCTCATTTTCGAATAAGTTAGGTCCAATCACACCACCATCGCCAGCCCAAAAACCGCACCAAACAGTGATATGTTGAGGATGGAGGCTTTTCAACAATCATTCATTGATTTTCTGAGCCCCAAATGCGACAATTCTGCTTATTAACGTACATAGCCTCCGTGGTGAAAATGGGCCTCGGTTTTGCTTCTTCACATCACTAACTTGTCCTTACAGCTCAAATTTTTCTCCAGTTTCACTATTGCCGGCCAAGAAAGTGTTGACATTTTATGGTCAAAAATAAATATGTTTTTAAAACCTGTACGGAGCCTCACCTCAAATAACGTATTAAACGATGTTTGAAAGTAATTCGTTTTAATAAGAGCCGCTTTATAAAAAATTTGTCTAATTCTTCTCAAAACGAACAGTTTGTTAAAGAAAATATATTCATGTATTTATATCAAACGTCACACAACATCACTCAACCTAGCTATTTCGAAATCAAGACATTTCAATTGCAAGAAGTTGGTCATTTGTGTTATTTAACACTTCACAGAAGATTCAGACTAGGAGCGCTGTATCTATATTATCCTTCTTAATAAATAAAACATTAACAAATTATAAAAACAACAAATATTTGGTTTTTGTTTTCGCTAATTTAAATAAAATAAAAAAAGAAGACTTTTGAAAATCACATTATATTTAAATCGCCTTTTTTTCTTTTGATTGTTGTTTGTTTTTTTACAGGCAACATAATTTACATAAGTTGCATTAACTAATTAAGAAAAAAAAAAACAATAACTACAAATAAAAACGACGAGCAAAAAGTAATGACCATTATTTTAGGTTAAGTGCTATTTATTAATATCTTTGTTTGTATAGAAATAAATTATAATAATATTTTAATTTATAATGATTATTATTTGACTGGCTGTTTTACAACAAATTGTTAAAAAATAAAATATTTTTGTCCAATATTTTAATTAAGATTAGTTAAGTGCGTAATATCATAAAATATCATTGAGTGTTTTATAAAAAAAAAAAAGTAATTTTGTCTTATTTAAGTGTCCGACACTGTTAGTATAAATTTAAATATCGAGCCTAATAAGACCCTAATTAAATTTTAATAATTATTGTCTCTTGTAATATTGTACTTTATTTTTATTTTGTTCTTGTTAGAAGAAAATATGATAATTTTAAGTATTATGTATTTAGATTTGTAGTGATATTTTTATTATTAAAAAATTATACAAACTTATAGAGAAACGGAATAAAGCAATTATTTTGTATTAATTTGAAAAAAAAAAACTGTTTGACTGTTTTATTTTGAATTGTTGGAATCACATACATTGCAGATGGTAAGTTTATTATGACTCAAAGAATTCCATTAATTTTGCGGAGCCGTAATTTTTTCGAACCGATACATTATTCTAACAAAAAGCAGCAAAGTTAAGAAAGCCATTTTGGCTACTTTAGAGTATTATATATATTACTGCAATCCAAATCTTAAAGCAGATGGTATCTATGTGTCATTCGTATTCAAGTACGGTTATAGTTGAGAGTTGAATGTTTTGTTTTTGTATCCGAAAAGTAATTCGACAAGCTTTTTACCATAAAATCCATGAAAAAACTCTGACACTCATGAAGTTTTCTCAAAATACAAAATATGTCAAGGTTTCCAAGAATTAAATGAGTCCATTAAAATAACTTGGTCCAAATAGTGTTTTTTTTTAGAGGTTATGTTTAACCTGCCCTAGGGATCAAAACGTTAGGTTTAACACAACATTGTATTTTCGAGTAATAGAGATAGGTAGTGTAGTGTATAAATAAACATGATATATGATTAAAAGGTACTTTTTAACGCTGTATCTATTAAAAGAATTCAAAAAAAGTAAGATTATTTTTGAAGGTACACCCAGCGATGCAAAATGAAGCTTTTTAATGCCTTTTAGGCCTTTTTTCATTGCCTGAGGCTTTGGATTATTTTTTTCGGTGACGTGAAATGAGGCCCAACGAAATAAAGCCAAAAATCAAAAATTTGGCCTTATTTCGCTTTTAAAATGGAAATAACGCCAAATCGCGTGGGTTAATTCAACCACAAAAAAGAACTAAGACCCGCAGGTGCTTTTACGACAATATTCAGTGATAACAGAAGCTTTGAAAGCAGACCAACTCACAACATAGGCGCCTGCCAGGCGACTGAGCATACCCTAAGCGGAGCGACGGAGTTGCGTGAGCTGGACAGAGGTCCCGAAAAGGGAGTTTAAATCCTTGAACCCGCGAAGCGGGCCACCCAAAGTACTGTTTAGTACAAAAAACTATGATTACAGATCGACTGACAACATAGGCGCCTGCCAGACGACTGAGCATACCCTAAGCGGAGCGACGGAGTCGCGTGAGCGGGACAGAGGACCCGAAAAGGGATTTAAAATCCTTGATCCCGCGAAGCGCTCCACTCAAAGTACTATTTAGTACAAAAACTTTTAAGGCAGACTGACTGATAACAAAGGTGCCTTTCAGATGGGGTTTAATTCCTTTTTTTTTGGGGGGGGGGACTTATCCCCCAACTGGCAGGCGCATATACTTTAAAGTTTTTGAACTAAACAGTACTTTGGGTGGCCCGCTTCGCGGGTTCGGATTTGAACTTCCTTTTCGGGTCCTCTGTCCCGCTAACGCGATTCCGTCGCTCCGCTTAAGGTATGCTCAGTCGCCTGGCAGGCGCCTATGTTGTCAGTTGATCTGCTTTCAAAGCTTCTGTTATCACTAAATGTTTTCGTAAAAACAAATTTGGTCTTATTTCTAAATGAAATTTGGCCTTATTTCGTTTTAGAAATAGAAACAAAGCCAATTTGGCCTTATTTCCATTTTCAAAGTGAAATTAGGCCAAATTTGAGATTTGGTCTTATTTCGTTGGGCCTTATTTTACGTCACCTTTTTTTCCTAAAAGGCTTTTTTTTCATTTCTTCTAGGTAAACTAGATTTAATCTTAACTAAACAAATTTATTTTTAATTTTCGAAAACATTCTAAAATAAAGTAGGAAAAAAGTATTTAAACTGTGTTATAAAAAGAGAGATGGTTCTGAAACATTTCCTTTTCTTTAGACATTAGTTAACTATATTCTTTGCTTGCTGCATTCCTCGGATGCAGTAGAAAGAATTTTTTGTGCATTAATTTAAACAAAATTAAGATGAGAAACATATTAAAAACAGATATATATTGAGTGGAATATTGTTCACGCAAATACGCTTTTCAAAATTCGTAATTGCTACGAGTTTCAATTACAAGAAACCCATATATCCTTATTTCAAAAATCCATGTATGATTTTAAGGATCAGGATGCGACGAGCTACATTAAAATTTAAAACTATATTAAATTTTTTACTTAATACCTATGCATCTAAACATCTTTTCTAAATTACTTAAAAGTTATAAGTTCTTCAATAAGTTAAGAATTGTTTCTGTGAGCTTTTTATGATTTTTTTTTTTAATAAAGGATTATTTTTGTTTATTCTTGTAGTCTAAGAAAGATAGAATCGGACCAGGGACAAATTAATTCATGAAATTTTATTGCTGGTATCGACGCAGAATTTTATCCTCAACAACATATCCAAAGTCCCCTAAAATCCCCGAATCGGCTTTTTTTATAGACGTGGAGAGGGGAGGGAGGCGGGAGTTTGTCAAGATGAAAAATTTGTTGTAATACAATCTAATCATATGATACTTCTTTTAAGGGTGCTTTTCAACGCTGATTCTAAAGAAACCAAAACCGAAAAGATACATGTATCCTGTAGAAAGTTAATGTCATTTTAATGGAATGATCACTTTTTTTAAAAGTACAACAAGTAATACATTATCCAAAACCATTTCAAAATAATGAGATTATAATGAAATTTGGTATAAATGTTTCATTTGGCACGTTTACTAAGAATCGAAAGAGTTCCCAAAAATATCTGTGGTAAAGAGGAGTTTTTTTAGGGCGAGATGTTAGTGCGTCATTATAACCATAACATCTATGACTTAGTTTTGACAATGATGAAATTTGCTAAAAATATTAAATATGTCATGAGTCCATTAAGATAACTTGATCCAAAGAGTTATTTTAGAGAGTTTATGTTTGACCTGCCCTATACGGTGCAAAATGTTAGGTCTTATGAAAAATTGTATTTTCGTGTAATAGAGATGGTATATATGACATATGATATATGATTGAGCCTGATTATACGGTTCGTTTTCCCGTTCGTTTCGTCTTTCGTGTTTTTGACAGGCAAGAACGTTCATGATTACATGGTTCGCGAAAATACGTATGTACTTCCATTCGTTATTTTGACGTTCATGGAATTGGGGGATGTTTTGTAAGAAAATAATCAGTAGTAATAAATAAAAATATTTTTTAATAACTTATTTCGCAAATACAAACGCATATTAGGTGTATCCAATTACGAAAAACTATCTTTCAATTCAATAATTTTTGTTCAAATCGTTTTTTGCTAACATCGAGGAGAATTGTGGTTGCCAAATCAAAAACGTCAAAGTTCAACCAGAAAAAGTCTTGAAATTTTCATTCCTGCTTTCGTTACTTCCTTCCCTCTACATTTCTACTCCCCTCACCCAAGCTGTCAAAAAGACGAAAGATGAAACAACCGAAAAAACGAATCGTGTAATCGGGCACATTTAAAGTTATTTTTAACGCCGAATCTAATAAAAGAAAAACCAATATGATACAAGCAACCTAAAAAAAGATAGATTCATTTTCAAGCAAAAATGACTGGTTTTTCCGTTAAGCAGGTCAAACATTACACCCTCAAAAACAACTTGGACCTTAGATATTTGTATGGACTCTTTTGATCCTTGGGTGCCAATATAAAGTTAATATTTTTAGCAAATTTCATAAGTGTACGAATTTGTTGATGGATGTTATGGTAATAATCACTCAGTTGCATCTCTCCGTAAAAAAAAACACTTTTTAACCACAAATATTTTTGGGGACTCTTCTGATTCTTTGTAAACATGCCAAATGAAACACTTATGCCTAAAACAGATGTGCAGCTTTTTCCATGCAGCGAAATTAAATTACACAGGTTCTTATGGGAGCAGATTCACTCAAAGTCTGCATGCAGCGCAGCGCTGCACGATGTCTCTATTTCTAAATTTGCTGCCTAGTTTCATTGCAGCCACAACTGAAAAACGAAAATTTCTAAATAATTGCTATTTGGCATTACTCATATTGACATCACCTGCCATTCTTTCAAAAAATTTGTTTGTGTTGGTGATTTTTGTTTAAGAATCCATGAAGCCGGCGTTGCCACCCTTCCATCGTCCAACGAAGAAAATCTCATTCCAACACTATTGTGTGACATCGGCAACGCTGTGCTTTCATGTATTTGTTTGACATAAATATGGATCATGAATGTCAGAAACTATGCACCACAGATAAGCAATACCTAGATGGGAATCTACGGCTGTCAATTCGGTTTGCCTACAAGCTCAAACGTCAAATGGCCGTGGTGAACATCGGATTTTTGCACTAGTGTACGTGCAGACGACCGTGGTGAAAATCGGATTTTTGCACTAGTGTACGTGAAAAAAAATCCGAGTTTCACCTCGGTTCGTGAACAAAATGGCGGATAATTTAAGAATCCAAGGGTTTGTTCAAAAAGTGCTAGGTTCCTGTATGCCGATTTCCTTTCGACGATTGCAGATCAATTTTTTGTATTGTAAGGAAGTCGCAAAGAAAATCGTGTGTGCTAGCCGGTGTAAATTTTCTATATGGAAGATTTGATTTTTGATCTTTTTTTCTAAACAAATTAAATTTTTCTATCACAGATTTGATTTTTTTGTTGAAATGAAATCCACATTAAAGGTTAGACCGCACACAACTGCAGCGGAACTACACTTCACGACGCGGCAAAACATTATTTGTATGAAATTGTATGAGCTATATCGCACTAAGCGGCAACTGAACTTCATAAAATTTCATACAAAGTATTATGAATCGAAGTTCCGCTGCAGTGCAGTTCCGCCTAACCTTAAGGCGTAACTACATAGACCTACTTTTGCCAAAAAGTACAAAATTGAGAATTTAAAATGGTAGCTAAAGAAACCTGCTTGCAAGAAAACATACGAAAATTGTTCTGACAGATAAATTAAGCCACCATACGCCCTTTTCAATTATTGTTTTGCGAGTATGTACGTGGCTTCAGCATAGATATTTATATCTTATGTTTTGGAAAAAGTAGTAGTTAAGCCTTTAAGGGTATTCATGCAACATCGGAAAACCATCGTAAACGTCGTCAGCGTCGAAAAGTTTACGACGTCGTAATCGAACTTTCATAATTTGTTTGAAATATGATAAATCGTAAACTTTCCCACACGAATTTGTGTTGTAAGCGTCGTAATTAAAGTATAGTAAACGTGTTAAACTTTTTATAAAGGTATTATTACATTTTATGTATCAAAATTTGACAACAACAAATATTACAGTAACAGAGCATTTAAGATTAATTTTTTCAAACGCTTAAAAAAAAATAAATTAACTCTGCCGAATTTGTTCACCGCAACATAATTTAATCGGAAAGATTCCGACGTTGCATGAATACCCTTTTTAAGAAGATAAACGTACATTTATCTAGGGGTTAGAAAATTATTTTAGAATTAGTGCTTTTTAAATTTTCAATTTATCTTTTAGTTTTGCTTTATGAATTTCTATTTTGGAATGAGAGTTGAACTACACGTAACTGTGAATGGGAGGTGCTCGAAGTGGACGATGAAAAAAAATCAAAAACAAGTATAAATCATATGATGTGAAATTAAACGTTAGACCGCACTCGACAGAACTGCACCGGCACGGAATTCAACAGAATTCGTGAGATTCTTGCTTTAATTTTTACTTTTTGTTTATACTTTGTTTAGATTTGTGAAATCTATGTGGTGTTTTTACCATACAAAAAGATTAAAAAGATGAATAAACTTGAAAAATAACTCCCTTGATGCATATTTTGTTAAAAAGTCGAAATGAGATAGTTTCATCCAAGTCAAACTATGTGCGATGTGATTAGAATCCTATCCTGGATTGATTTTGCGTTTATTCGAGACTCTATTCTACCTTAACTTCTTATCGGCTGTAGAGCCTCTAGCGATGTTGTTTTTGTATTGCATGTAAACTCGTACTGTACTTTAGCTGTCTTTTGCAATAAAAAACGCCTAGTGTTTTCCTCAATCAGAATTGCATCTATTGAAATGTTTTTGCAATTTAGAACAGACCAGATTCACATCATTTTGGGTTCTTTCTTTTATCCCCATACAAATTAATTCTGGCAGGTGAAGGTTTTGTTGGTATTCATAATTTTTCGCATTGCTTTAGGAGATCTTTTTTGTTGCAGCACAATTTAAATTGTATAGAGGATCTTTCAAATCAACGTTCAATCGGAGCGAAACATTCACGACAACAAAACTTTCACTTTTAAAAATGAATTTATACGTATAATGATTGAGAGTGCCCACAATGAAAGCGTTGTGATTTTCCATATGAACCCGATGACTGACAAAAATGTTGTTAACGCATCGGTTTGGGAGATCTAAAATTAATTTCTAAAAATTTACGTCGGAATTTGACCATGATGCAATCCCACCCTTAGGTATAAATTAAAATAATTTCATATATTAAGTGTGTTTGTACCCTAAGAATAAGAATTTTTCAAACACATCCCGACAAATAGTAACTGTAAAATCTGAGTGAGTTTAATTTTTGATGACTTCTCAAACCTTATTCTTGGTTGCCGAAAATTTTGTAATCCTAATTGTCCAAAATATAGAAAAAAAAGTTGAAAAGTTGCCTTTGGATCAAAAGTTTTTTTACTTGCGATATACGTAGTATGGGGCAAGTTTAGGATTCGTGCAGAAAAAAAGTCGAGATAATAATTTTCTCTAATATTACGATTATAGAGAAAAAGAAAAAATTGGGTCTCGCAATTCTGTCTGTCTGTCTGTTTGTGCCTCGACCTGCAGGCTAAACGGCTGAACCGATTCATACAACACCGATTTCAACCAAAATTTTTATACAAAAGGTCGCTTGCAATTTAAACAATTTTGCGTATAAAAATAAAACGGGATAATGCTTTTTTTTAATTTTGTGAAAAATTTTATTTTATTAAATACTAAAAGTTGGCATACCAAATTTGATTTTAGAAAATTTTCAAGAATTTTTATATATAAAAAACTAATTTAAAAAAAAAACCGCTCTAACGATTTTGAATTTTTTTTTTCATAAATTCATATTCATTAAACAAATCAGATGGCATACTTTTTTTGACCTCTAACTGTTTTAGCTATTCAAATAATTAATTTATAGTACCTAATCATTAAAATTGTTTTTAAAACTTTTTTTTTTAATATTATCATAATGTTATGGAACCAATAAATATGTACATTGTATATTTCAAGCTACGTTTACCTATTCAGTAAAGCCAGAAAAATTAATTATTTAAATGTTCATAGGAAGGTAATAAAGTCCTATGCATAAAATAAAACTTTAAAAATATTTTTAAATCAAACACTGTACGCTGATCTCAACTTGTTAAAATACTCCAAATCTTTTTTAGCAAATGAATTTATATTTTTCTCATCATCGTCTGGCACAAAATCATCTGCCTCACCTTCTTTTGTAACACCAATAATATTATTAAATTTTTGTATAAATAATATTATGCACATTTAGCTTCTTACTTTTACAATAACTTTATATTGCTCTCAAAAAAGCCAATATCCAGGCATTGGAACACAAGTCTGCTCGAGACATGTCTTCATTCAAAGTCTCTACGATTTTGTTGAAGCCCAAATTCTTGAGAAGTTTGAATTTCTTGGTCTGAGCCTATAGAACAGATTTCTTATAATCGGCGCTAGTGCATGGTGGAACATGTTGATAAAGAGATCTGGTCACAGTAGAGTCCAGTTGAAAAATTCCACTTTAGGATTTCGAAATGTTATATGTGGACGATTTCGAGGAACAACCGCTCGATCATTGACTTCAGATTTTTCTCATTGGTTAAGGCGACGATGATTATCGGATGACCACGGTCTCTTGCCATAACTTCTTCTTTTGTTCAAATCTTCATTTCCTTCTTTGTCAATCTGAAAGATGCCTAAAACAGATGTGCAGCTTTATCATGCAGCGAAATTAAATTACACAGGTTCTTAAGGGAGCAGATTCACTCAAAGTCTGCATGCAGTGCAGCGCTGCACGATGTCTCTATTTCTAAATTTGCTGCCTAGTTTCATTGCAGCCACAACTGAAAAACGAAAATTTCTAAATAATTGCTATTTGGCATTACTCATATTGACATCACCTGCCATTCTTTCAAAAAATTTGTTTGTGTTGGTGATTTTTGTTTAAGTCCCGGTCTACATTGAACGATTTTTCCAGTGCCGATCTTTTGTTCGTTGGTGAAGGGAGTGAAAAGTGAGGGGTAGGGATCAAATCGTTTGTACCACAAAACTCGAACGATTTTTCCAGTCTGTTTATGTTCTCTTTCGCCCTCTTTCCAGTTTTTTGTGTGTGTTCGGTGTCAGTGTGCCATTGGATTTATGGTGTGAGTGAATATCAATGCAAAATGAAGAGCACAGAAATAAAAAAATGAAGAAGACAAGGAAAAAATCTCATGGAAAAAATCGTTCTGTGTGTACATTTCACACGATTTCTGGAAAAATCTTCGTGGAAATATCGGGCAATGTAGATCGGGACTAAGAATTCATGAAGCCGGCGTTGCCACCCTACCATCGTCCAACGAAAAAAATCTCATTCCAACACTATTGTGTGACATCGGCAACGCTGTGCTTTCATGTATTTGTTTGACATAAATATGCATCATGAATGTCAGAAACTATGCACATGTGTTTTCTGTGCAGCTCTGCATGCAGAGATGCGTGCAGACTCGCTGCACATCTGTTTTATGGCACGCATCTCTGCATGCAGAGCTGCACACGAAACACATGTGCATAGTTTCTGACATTCATGATGCATAGTTATCTCATTCCATCTGCATGGAAAAAGCAGCACAATCCACTCCATATGAATGTAACCCAAGGTCTTGGGCGACCGCAGTTACGAACTTTGTTGTGCCACAACCACGGTCGCCCTGCAGCATGACGTTCTTCTGTCTGAAACGTCTAATCCATTAAACTGTTTCGCTGATGACAGCACCCTCAGCTTCTTATATTCGTTTTCAGATTCACATCCATGTCCTTCGGATGTGGAACTTGAACGGCAGCGTATGATTACCTCATTAAATTCCGATCTTGACAGCATTGTCCAATGGGGAATTAAAAATCGGGTGGAATTTAATGCTTCAAAAACCCAATGCTGTCTACTGTCGTCTAAGAGAAACCCACCCCCATGCCACTATCCATGAGTGGCACTTGCATTGAGGAAACCGAAAAGCTTTCAGTCCTCGGTATGTGTATAACAGACCACCTTCTGTGGAATGACCACATATTCGACGTCGCCAAAAATGCTGCTAAGTGCTTAGGTTTTCTTCGGCGATGCAAGAAATTTTTCTCCCCTTCTGATCTGGCTGTAATCTATAAAGCCTTTATTCGTCTAAAACTCGAGTACAACTCTCATGTTTGGGCAGGTGCTCCAATAACCCATTTAAGCCTATTGGATAGAATTCAAAGAAGAGCTATGAAAATGATAGGTGAAAGAAATATAACTGATACATTTGCTTCTCTAGAACACCACCGCAATGTTTCTTGTATTTCATTATTTTATCGTTATTTTCATAAACAGTGCTCTAGCGAAATAGCCAGTTGCATTCCTCCCCTTAAACAATTCAACCGTAATACTCGCGCTGCTAGGAATGCCCATCAGTTTACCCTTGAGCCCAACTTCGGACGTATTGTCAAGTTCAGGGATTCTTTCTTTTCCCGCACCACGCGAATGTGGAATGCTTTACCCGACTCTATCTTTCCCTCCCATTTTAATATTCAGAACTTCAAAACCAATGTGCATCGGTTCCTCCTCTTAAATCCTTCCCTATTTTCCTAAAGCTCGCACTGTGTTCAACATATTAAGGGTAGTCACAACCCCTTTAGTGCGCGCACAAATAAAAAAAAAAAAAAAAAAAAAAAAAAAAATGAACAGAGGGAAGATGTGTTTTGATGATAGGCGAGACAATTCGACTTCTTTGGTAAAAATGCATCGATAGACGAACGAAGCCACTAGGATAGTTGGTCACAATAGCAACATTATCTAAAATTTATAGTGACAAAAAATGGGATTGGTAAAGTTTCTCGATACAAATGCCTGCATTTCAAACTCACTACCATTTAACTCCAATTGAACAAATCGAAAATGAATTTACTAAAGGTAAGCAAATTTAATTTTTGTTAATTTATTTTTTAGAAATACACAATTTGATCGTGAACAAAATATAGACGTACCGTGTCCGGAATAATAAATTTCACCAAAACAGATTTATGAAAAAAAAATTGAACTGTCAAACAAATCAATTCACCGCGTTAAATTGTTGTTGCAATTCACATCTATTCATCGACACGAAATGAAATTACAAAAACAACAATGTAAACAAATGGGTTTTGGGGGGTGATACGAACGAAAAATTTCTATCTAGGTATTGCTTATCTGTGCTATGCACATGTGTTTCCTGTGCAGCTCTGCATGCAGAGATGCGTGCAGACTCGCTGCACATCTGTTTTAGCCAATATACCAAATTTCATTAAGATCCCATTATTTTAAAGTGGTTTTGGGTGATGTATTTCTTGTTGTACTTTAAAAAAAAGTGATAATTCCATAAAAATGACATTAGGCGTGTTTTTTAGTGCCCTCTATGTTAGTTTTAAGAAAATTTCCATGTAAAATACAACAACTAATATGCTTAGTTCGCGGCGATAAACATCCCTGCTTAAGAATTAAACTAAAATAAAAACAGTGCTTCCATAGTCTATTTTCTACGTTTATCCGATGAATTTTCAACAAAAGTCAAAAATTCATCAAAAAATTCATTAATTTGGCAGATGGATCTTGAAGCACGGGTTGGGTTGACTGGTCGTAAAAAAGATGAAAGAAAAAAGGCAAAAGCCAAACATTTTTTTATTTGTTAAAATATAATTTATTAATTTGAAATAAATGTTACTTTCCATTCCAATAAATAAAAGAAAGACAAGGTCCAGGGATGATACGTTTCTTTTAATTTATCAAAAGTTTAACGATATTTTGTTTAAATTTTTAGTTGTTGACAAACATTGCAACAACACGAACCTATCCGGATAGCTCTACATAGGTTTTTGAACATTGTCAATGTCATTGGCCGTATTCAGAAACCTATGCAGAGCTATCCAGATAGGTTCGTGTTGTTGTAATCCCGTGTAAAAAACAGCTGATGACAAAACAGCTGTTGCTGTTGGATAGCTATCCAAGCTATCGGAAAAATTTAGGTATACGTTTGTATCCAAAAGCCGAATGTCAAAAACAGTTGGCTGTTCAGAAACCTATATGGTTAGTCCCGGTCTACATTGAACGATTTTTCCAGTGCCGACAAAAAATTGTTGTTGTAATCGTGTGTGATTGAGAGGTACAACCGACAAGTTCCTTCCAGTTTCGGCCGATTTTTCCATTCAGCACGGGAAAAATCGTTCAATGTAGACCGGGACTTACGAACCTATCTTAGATAGGCTATCGCATAGGTTTCTGAATGCGGCCATTGTTATATCAGTGCTGCCAAATTATTTTCTGAAGCAACGATGAGCGTTTTTTTGTGTCAATATTTCTTAAGCTAACATAGAGGGAACAACAAAACACGCCTATTATCTTTCCAAAGGATACATGTATGTTTTCATTTTTGGTCTCTTTAGAATCAGCGTTGAAAAGCACCCTTAAAACAAGTGTCATATGATTAGATTGTATTACAACAATTTTTTCAGCTTGACAAACTCCCGCCTCTCTCCCCTCCCCACCTCTTAAAATGCGTCTATACAAAAATTCAATTCGGGGATTTTAGGGGAATTTGGATAATAAATACGGATACTCTCAAATGTAAACAAAGTAAAACTTCAATAAATTTACCTGGCAGCACTGTTTATATGAACGTGACTTTTCAAAACAACAACTTATTTGACATTTCAAATCTTCACTCGTCAGAAATTTGCATCAAAAATCCTACGTTCGCGTCGTAGCTCATAGATTCATCGAGAAAAAAATATTTAAAACCACGAAAAACTATGGAAAATTTCAAAGGGTTAAAAAAAACTTTATTCATTTGGTCGACATCGACTCCAGAATCTATGGAAAAAAGTATAAGTAAAATAAAAGACGTAACTGGTGGTGAAGTTCTTATGGAAAATATCGACCGACTTTTGCTTGGTAAGAAAAATACATTTCACAACGGTTTGTACGCTCAGAATTTTTTTGTATGGATTTCTTATAGCTTCTCATCCCAATTCCACGTTTGATCTTATTGTCGTGGAAGGTGCTCGTTCCTCAGATGCATTTGCAAAGCTCTTAAGCCTCCTCAAGCCCTCCGGTAAACTACATCTGCAGAAGTTCGAAGGCAGTGCTGAAAGTGTTAGTCAAGAATTGATACTTTCTGGATTCCTTGAGATTGAGAAAACAATTGATTTCATAACATGCCAAAAACCTGCCTATGAAGTTGGTTCGGCTGTTAAATTGTCCTTTGCCAAAAAAAATGTTGCCGCAGTTTGGAAAATCGACGCAGACGATGAAGAGGAAACTATTGATGAAGATGATTTGCTAGATGAGGAAGACAAAGCCAAACCAAATCCAGAATCATTGAGAGGTAAACCATATTGTTTTTGTTCTATTCAATATTTTGAAATTATAAATCATCCTCCCTAGTTTGTGGCACAACCGGAAAGAGGAAAGCTTGCAAAAACTGTTCGTGTGGGCTTGCTGAAGAGCTGGAAGCTGAAAAATCAAAAGTCCCTGTAGAATCACAGAATGCCAAGTCCAGCTGTGGAAGTGTAAGTTTTCTTTAACTTTGATTATTGATTGAGTTTAGTTTGGAATCAAAACTACAATTATTCAATTTGCTTCCAGTGTTATTTGGGAGACGCTTTCCGTTGTTCCACTTGCCCTTATTTGGGAATGCCAGCATTCAAACCTGGTGAAAAGGTTCAACTTGGCGGAAATCTACTTAAAGCTGATCTGTAAATTAAAATAGCTTCACATATTTATTTCATGATTTCCATTTCGTGTGTAGTTTTTTGAAGATTCCATCGAAGACGGCATTGATTTTTTAAAAGACCACCCATAAGGTTAATATTTTTTTGAAAAAAAAAAAAAAAAACTAAAATATGTTAATAAAATCGGATTATAAAACAATTATGGCCTAGATCCAAAAATGTGTTTGAGCAGGGGTAAAACATAAAACAAATATTGCAATTATTTTAGCGACATATGCCGACAATATTATCCACCCGACCTGAAAGACCAATAATACTTTCAATTGACTTCAAATATGGTCATATTCAATGGAAGCAACCACACCATTGTTTGCCCGATTCTCAAAAAAGGAGAGATCTCTATATGAACGATATTATATGAACGCCGTTCGTTAACAACATAATAGGTAATTGAAAAAATCCAAGAACTTTAAAGCAAACATTTTTAATTTCGTTAAAGGCAACCAAAACATATGGGGTCAAAATGTTTTAAACAAGGCAAAGCGCTGGCTGAATAGTTCAAAATGCTCTCGTTAACATTAAGATTGATTTGTGGTGAATCTTAGCTTCCAGTTATTCAGAAATTGTTCCATTTGGTGGATTAAATTTTGAACTACTGTCTTGGCTTAGCTCTCAGAAAACAATACCAGCACTGAGATCAAACCAATCTCTGCTTATTTCGTTAGTCCTCTGGATGACTTTAAGTCACTTCGGTGGGCCGATTCCGGAAAGCGCGGCGGATCGTATTGAAAGCGATATTTCAATTTCGACCGTCTTCGCTTTAGGTGGAAGAAAGCGATCCTTCCAGTTTTCTTATTTTAATGTCAAATATTTCCAGTCCACTTCCATTTTTACTTCCATTCTCTTAATTTTTCAAAAAAAAAAATCCATTTTTACTTCCACTTCTCAATTTTCCAACAAAAAATGACAGTTGCTTTTGGCCGTCGAAGAATTTTTTGATGTGAAACTTCTTTATTAATATTTTGTGCCAAAGGAATAATTGTTTGTATATTTATTCAATTTTGTTGCTTTTAGTCATAAAATAAAACATTTAAATGAACCAAATAAGTGTGATTTAAAATGATAATATTAAAAAGGAAGATAAGAAGATATATTTACAAATTCATTTTGTTTGCATTTTCGTTTTCAATTCACCACTAATCCGTCACCTAGAAACCTATCGCTTTCATTCAAAAAATGGAAAGCGAAAGCGGTTTTGGGAATAAGAAAATACAAATCCGCCATTGAAAGCTATCCGCCGCGCTTTCCGGAATCGGCCCACTAAGTTAGCAGGTCACTCGATTACACCTACTATTTGATGAACTCCAACATTGGGAATAGAAATGCAAAATAAATGCAAGAAAACTACAAATTATTGTGTTAGTCCCGTTACTCTAGGTGAAAGTTGCAGGGAGAGCGGTGAAGACCAAACAATGGCTGGCGTAGTAAAGTACTGATTTTGTTAGGTAATTTAGGCATGAGGATTATAAATGACCATCCTCATAAGCTTAAGGCTTATTTTATTAAGTATTGCTCAACTTGCTGAAAATAAGTAGCGTGTGGCTTGTAAAAATGCTAGTTGTCCAAATGCAACAAATTAGAAAAAACCTTCATTTGGATGGGCACGATCAGGTGACCTCGGTGGTGCAATGCGTAGTGCAGCGGCCTCTGAGGTAGCTTGGTCTAGGTTCAAATCCAGTTGACGGCAAAATAATTTATAAATACAAATTGGAACTATAGACTAAGCACCACTAAAGGAATCTGATGATTGGTGTGGTAGCCATGAAATTGCAATAATTCCAGCCTATATAATACCATTGAATAAATATATATAGAAGGTAACACTCCATAATTCAAAGCGCCATACCTTTCTCGTAGTAAATAGGAAAAAACAAATAGTTCTCAAAAGGACATTTAATTATTTAATTGTTCCTTTTTCTAAGGTAACCATAGCGATATTACTTTAATATTTGTTTTGAAATTTGTTTACAATCAGCTTGAGAAAGGAAATTTTAGTTTAATTTAGGAGCTCAGCGGAATAGGTTGTACTTCTTGTTTCTATTCGTTGTCATGACGATTTTATCCAATATTAATTTAGTTTTTTATTTAGTATAGGAATGAGAAAAAAAAGATAAACGTATTTGCTTTCAGATTCTCATTATTTCACGTACATTTGTGTATACATATATGTAGTGGTACCTATTTTTGCTAGTAGTATTAATTTATTTGGTATAGTTTGTAAGGTTTTTATCGGGTATTTTTCATTAGGAACAAAGTTTGTTTTTGATATCGTTAAGGCAGTTAGGGAAAGCAGTAGGGACTAGAGAGTTCATTTTTGAGAGATGATGGCCTTTGGTAAGGCCTAATAAATAACCTAAGTTTTCGACCTCGAGCGGCGACCGATTCATGTTCAAAAAACTGAAAAACCGCGATTTTTTCGCGCTTTTTTCAGTTAGTGGTGATTTTAGTCCTAAATAACTAATTTTAAATAAAAGCATTGTTCTACGATTTCAAAGTTACTTTATTTGCTTCATTTTGAAACTAAATTCAAATCTGTAGACCCAATGGTTTCCAAAATACAACAATTCAAAATCTAGCGATACAAAATTTAATATAGGTTACAAGTAAAGTAATCAAACAGTATAATGGAAAATAAAGAATGGTTGACATAAATGCATTTTCATTCCTGTCGACAGGCGCACACAGGAATGGTTGCGAGTTGTTAGTAACTAGGCCCCGGTTCTTCATGAGCCGTTGTGCCACCCAATTTTTTTTATTTATTATTACATAAATGCATCAATTCACTGAAGCGATTAGGTTGGGCCAAAAGAATAGAACAATTATACCAGGAGGGGGGTCAATATGACCCCGTTTAGATGGGGGCCAATTTTCTAAAAAAAAAAAATGACAATAAGTGGTAACAACACTATTGAAAAACAATAGTTACACCTAAAATATTCTCCAATAGCTTATCTGAAACCCACAAATCTATTCTTGAATTTTCTTTTTAAATAAAGTTATTTCAATCGATAATTTTTGAAAAATTTATTTTTTAAACTCAAAACTTTTAAAAAGAATATTCTACTATTTACTTAGTAGAAAAATCCTTGGAGCAAAGGAGAATGGGCAAAGTGGTCTACCCACTCAACAGTAATGTGTTGTATGTCGTTGAAAAGGTAATTTTACTTACTTCATTACATTGAACGACCATTAAGCTCTAAACTATGGGGTTCGTGAGATATTCGGAATCAAAGCACCGAAAAAGACAATAATGCATTTCTTCATTGGTAGTGTGTCCTCATACCTACATTAATCTGTGATACATCGTTGAAAAGAAAATTTTGTGTATTTTATTTTTGTATATAGCCGTGAAGACGTAGATCATAGGGTGCAAGAGATATGTGGGCATACAAATCGGCAAATATAACAACAATGCAATTCTTCATTTGGTACTGGTCTACCGACTCAACAGTAATGAGTCATACGTCGTTGTAAAGTTTATGGCATTTGCTTCATTTCATTATATGGCAGTTAAGCTCTTAACCATGGGGTTCGTAAGATATTCGGCTCTTAAGAACAAAAAAAACAGCAATAGTGCAGTTCTGCATTGGTAACTTATCAACCAAGTCAACAACAATGATTCATGTGTCGTTGAAAAGGCTGTTGCGTGTACTTCTTTTTATTATATGACCGTTAAAGTGTAAATAATGGGACTCGAGAGATATGTGCCAAAAACGCTGAAAAGTGCAGTAATGCAATTCCGCATTGGTAGCTGGTCTTTCAACTCAACAGAAATCTCACTTATATCTCTGAGAACGCTATTGCATGTACTTCATTTTGCAATATGCCGTTTAGCTGTAGACCGTGGGGTTCAAGAGGTATTTGGCCATCAAAATAGGCAAATATAACAAAAATGCACATCTTCTTTGGGTACTGGTCTACCAACTCAACAGTGATGAGTCATACGTCGTTGAAAAGTTTATGGCATCTGCTTCATTTCATTATATGCCAGTTAAGCTCTAATCCATGGGGTTCGTAAGATATTCGGCTCTTAAGCACAAAAAACAGCAATAATGCAATTCTGCATTGGTAACTTATCAACCAAGTCAACAACTATGAGTCATGTGTCGTTGAAAAGGCTGTTGCGTGTACTTCTTTTTATTATATGACCGTTAAAGTGTAAATAATGGGACTCGTGAGATATGTGCCAAAAACGCTGAAAAGTGCAGTAATGCAATTCCGCACTAGTAGCTGGTCTTTCAACTCAACAGAAATCTCTCTTATATCTTTGAAAACGCTATTGCATGTACTTCATTTTGCAATATGCCGTTTCGCTGTAGACCGTGGGGTTCAAGAGGTATTTGGCCATCAAAATAGGCAAATATAACAAAAATGCACATCTTCATTGGGTACTGGTCTACCAACTCAACAGTGATGAGTCATTATGGCATCTGCTTCATTTCATTTTATGGCAGTTAAGCTCTAAACCATGGGGTTCGTAAGATATTCAGCTTTTAAGCACAAAAAAACGCAAAAATGAAATTCTGCATTGGTAACTGTTCAACAAACTTTCGTATTGCTGCAGCTATACAGAATACTTTTCACTTGCCAATAGCTGATAGTGCATGCGCCAACCAAATTATTACTATAATTAATGAAAGGATGGGAGAGGAAAATTACTTGGCAGAGGATGTTATTCAAAAGAATTTAAATCTTCAGAGGATAACATTTGTACATATGGGAGCAAACATGGCCGAATTTGAAGATTTGCCTCGGATGCAAGAAGAAGATCTTATACTCATTGCATTGGGCACATACCATATAAAATTAGCCAGGTCATACTGTGCTGAGCATCTAAATGAAGATGGAATCTATACAATAGATGTTTATAGAGACAACAACCTTCAAGATCTAAACGAATACATAGTAGAAGCGGAACCTCGTTATATGATCCTATTGAGGGGACGAATACAATCGCGTCATAGTAGAGCCAAGAAATACTACTACTAGGGAAGGACGAGAGGCTTTTAAACACTTTTATCGTTCATGCTTGACGGGGCGCCGAACTGTCGGTACATGTTCACATGTTGTATCAATTTTGTGGTATATGTGCATAGCCCGGCATCAAAATGGGTTTACACCACCTGCGGACCGCCTTAGTAATGTCATACTGGACGAAAGTATGATATAAATGTAAAAAAAAATTCAAATAAAATATTATAAGTGTGTTTTTTTTATTTATGTTTATATTTTGTATCGAAATACCTCTTAAACCCCACGGTCTACAGCTTAACGGCATATTGCAAAATGAAGTACATGCAATAGCGTTTTCAAAGATATAAGAGAGATTTCTGTTGAGTTGAAAGACCAGCTACCAGTGCGGAATTACATTACTGCACTTTTCAGCGTTTTTGGCACATATCTCTCGAATTCCATTATTTACACTTTAACGGTCATATAATAAAAAGAAGTACACGCAACAGCCTTTTCAACGACACATGACTCATAGTTGTTGACTTGGTTGATAAGTTACCAATGCAGAACTGCACTATTGCTGTTTTTTTGTGCTTAAGAGCCGAATACCTTACGAACCCCATGGTTAAGAGCTTAACTGCCATATAATGAAATGAAGCAAATGCCATAAACTTTACAACGACGTATGACTCATTACTGTTGAGTCGGTAGACCAGTACCAAATGAAGAATTGCATTGTTGTTATATTTGCCGATTTGTATGCCCACATATCTCTTGCAACCTATGATCTACGTCTTCAGGGCTATATACAAAAATAAAGTACACAAAATTATCTTTTCAACGATGTTTCACAGATTAATGTAGGTATGAGGACACACTACCTTTGATTCCGAATATCTCACGAACCCCATAGTTTAGAGCTTAATGGTCGTTCAATGAAATGAAGTAAGTAAAATTACCTTTTCAACGACATACAACACATTGCTGTTGATTGGGTAGACCAGCTCCCATACATTTTTGCCCATTCTCCTTTCTTTTTCAAAGTTTTGAGTTTGGAAATTAATTTTTCAAAAACTATCGATTAAAATAACTTTATTTAAAAAGAAAATTCAAGAATGGATGACTAGGTTTCAGATAAGCTATAGGAGAATATTGTAAGTGTTACCATTGTTTTTCAATAGTGTTGTTTTTATCTTAAGTCATTTTTTTGATAATTGCCTCTCCCATCTTAACAAGAGTTTATAGACCCCCCTTCCGGTATGATTGCCCCTATTATTTTGGCTCAACCTACAAGCCCCAGTACTTTGATGAATTTATATCAACCATTCTTTATTTTCCATTATACTTGTTATATTAAATTTTTTATCGCTAGATTTTGAATTGTTTTATTTTGGAAACCATTGGGTCTACAGAGTTGATTTGGTCTCAAGTTGAAGCACATACATTTTCTTTGAAATCGTAGAACAATGATTTTATTTAAAATTACTTCTTTAGGACTAAACTCGCCAATAACTAAAAAAAGCACAAAAAAATCGAGTTTTTTTTTTATTTTTGACCATGAAGCGGTCGCTTCTTGAGGTCTAAAACTTTATAAGGCCAATATTCTGTATAACTCAGCAAAAATCAGAAACACCAGATTTGACGCATACGTGAATGTCAATGAACAATTTGCGTTTTCTTTTTTATTTATTTTATTTTTAAGTCAATACGCAATTAATATTTTCTGGTTTTATCATTCGCAATTAAAAAATAAATATATTAAGGGCTCTCCCAAACCAACGCGGAACATTTGCTATGCAGGGCCAATCATTCACAATGATACAAAAAATGACAAATAAATATAATGCTAAACAGCAACAAAAACTGCCGTCGGCGAATGTTCCGCGACGCTTTTGGGTTGGTTTGGGAGAGCTTTTACTCTTTTTTTCGCCCGAAATTTGAAGGCATGTAATTTAATGTAAGCCAAAAAATTGCAAAAAAATTGAATGCCAAATAAAAAAGAACAAACTGCAGAGTAAAAAAATGCATAACAACAAAATGCCAAATAAAAATTGCAAAACAACATTATGCATTCAAAAAGCCAATTAAATAAAAACGATAATAAAAATTGCACAATAAAAAATTCGAAATTAAGATTTGTCATATCATTAAACCGGCGAAACGTTGTTTTCAAAGTGTTAAATATGAAATAAAAAAAATGCGAATCGAAAAACGGCCCAATGACCTTCCACGAATCGTTAATTTGCTTAACAATTCTGGTGATACATACATATATCTTACCCTTTATTTTAATATTTTCTCTGGGCAACTATTTCAGAATATGTTCTTCACAGTACCTACGTGTTTTGGTAATAATTCCAGAGAACTTTCACCTCCTTTAAAAAAAAACCCTTCGGTCATACTTACCTTTTTTATTTTAGTTTTTATGAAAAATAAAACATTTAATCCAGACCATTTATTCATCAACAAACAACAGACCAATCAGTTAAACGGTTAACGGTAGTTAAGGTACACAATTTTGCAAATGCGACTAACCTGTTCTTAGGCTAGTTCCTACCAATAATTTCTTCAAATAGCTTGTGTTTGAGGCTCAAAAGCTTATTGACGAACGTTTATCATTATTTATTAACTAAAATATTACATTTGTTATACTTGTTTAAACTCAATTTAATTTCCTATTTATTTATGTTAAATACCTACATACTGTACATTTCTTAAAATAATTATTTTCTTATGAATTAAGAATTGTTTTTGTTTTTATCTTTGAGTATATATAATATGGAGTGCTCGTTCCTATGCCTAATGCATTGTAGTACTTGAGCCTGTTATAGGGGGCGTGATTTCAAAATAGAGAGGGTATTTTGACAGCTGGCAGCTATGATGGTGTTGTTGTAAAAACCCTTTCTTTATTGAGAATTGAATTACCGCATAGATTACCGCGCCCCCTATGATGGTTACGTTTTTGGAATGTCATCGAGCACTCCATATTATATATGTATACTCAAAGGTTTTTGTTTATTTTTGTTACAATTGTGTTTAAATTTAGATTATGCTTAAAAACATCAAGTGAGGCATTATTTCGTCGAAAAAGGCATTATTTTTTTTTTCAAATGAGACATGATTTTGCCTAAACGAGTTGGCAACGCTGGGTGAGTTGCACTCATCTAATCTCTTATCTAAGGGGCCAGTTATAGCTATCATTGAAAACCATCATTGAAAAAGTTAACTGTTGATTTTGAGACCTTTCGAAAGTTTAATCATTGAATATTTTAATGCAGATATATAGCTTACGACTTCAAAATTATTTCTCCTTCAAAAAAAATTCATTTTGACCCATATCTTCCCCATAACGTAACTTTTAATTTTTTCAATGATCATTGGTAAGGTAGTTCATCATTGAAAAATTAAAAGTAACGTATTGGGGAAGATATGGGTCAAAATGAATTTTTTTTGAAGGAGAAATAATTTTGAAGTCGTAAGCTATATTTCTGCATTCAAATATTCAATGATTAAACTTTGGAAGGGTCTCAAAATCAACAGCTATAACTGGCTCCTAAGAGGCCAGTTATAGCTGTCATTGGAAACCATCATTGAAAAAGTTGTCTGTTGATTTTGAGACCCTTCCAAAGTTTAATCATTGAATATTTGAATGCAGAAATATAGCTCACGACTTCAAAATTATTTCTCCTTCAAAAATATCTTCCCCATGACGTAACTTTTAATTTTTCAATGATGAACTACCTTACCAATGATCACTGAAAAAATTAAAAGTTACGTTATGGGGAAGATATGGGTCAAAATGATTTTTTTTGAAGGAGAAATAATTTTGAAGTCGTTAGCTATAGTTCTGCATTAAAATATTCAATGATTAACCTTTCCAAGGGTCTGAAAATAAACAGCTAACTTTTTCAATGATGGTTTCCAATGACAGCTATAACTGGCCTCTTAGGAGCCAGTTATAGCTGTCATTGAAAACCATCATTGAAAAAGTTGTCTGTTGATTTTGAGACCCTTCCAAAGTTTAATCATTGAATATTTTAATGCAGAAATATAGCTTACGACTTCAAAATTATTTCTCTTTCAAAAAAAATCATTTTGACCCATATCTTCCCCATAACGTAATTTTTAATTTTTTCAATGATCATTGGTAAGGTAGTTCATCATTGAAAAATTAAAAGTTCCGTTATGGGGAAGAAATGGGTCGAAATGATTTATTTTTAGGGGAGAAATAATTTTAAAGTCGTAATCTTTATTTCTGCATTAAAATATTCAAGGATTAAACTTTCTAAAGGTCTCAAAATCGACAGTTAACTTTTTCAATGATGGTATTCAATGATAGCTATAACTGGCCCCTTATAGCTATCATTGAAAACCATCATTGAAAATATTAATTGTCAATTTTGAGAGATTTTGAAAAAAAAAAATAGGTGATTATTTTGATGCCAAAGTAAAGCTAATTTACTCAATATTTATTTCTAGGTAAAACAAAATTCAATTTTGCACAACTTTTCTCATAAAATGATTTTTAATTTTTCAATGATGAACTACCTTACCAATGATCATTGAAAAAATTAAAAGTTACGTTGTGGGAAGATATGGGTCAAAATTATTTTTTTTTGGAGGAGAAATCATTTTGAAGTCGTAAGATATATTTCAATATTCAATGATAAAACTTTCGAAGGGCCTCAAAATCAACAGCTAACTTTTTGAAAAAGTTAGCTGTTGATTTTGAGACACTTGGAAAGTTTAATCATTGAATATTTTAATGCAGAAATATACCTTACGACTTCTAAATTATTTCTCCTCCAAAAAAAATTCATTTTGACCCATATATTCCCCACTTCGTAACTTTTAATTTTTTCAATGATCATTGGTAAGGTAGTTCATCATTGAAAAATTAAAAATCATTTTATGAGAAAAGTTGTGCAAAATTGAATTTTGTTTTACCTAGAAATAAATATTGAGTAAATAAGCTTTACTTTGGCATCAAAATAATCACCAATTTTTTCTTCAAAATCTCTCAAAATTGACAATTAATATTTTAGCTGTTGATTTTGAGACCCTTCGAAAGTTTAATCATTGAATATTTTAATGCAGAAATATAGCTTATGACTTCAAAATTATTTCTCCTTCAAAAAAAATTGATTTTAATCCATATCTTCCCCATAACGTAACTTTTAATTTTTCAATTTTTTTTTTATATTCAATCATCAGTTAAGCTATCAGAGGAATAAATACTATAACAACAGGAACAAGTTTTTGTTTTATTCGAAGAATAAGTACTATCTGAGGTTTAACTGGCTATTGAAAAATTGGCTCTTAAATTATTTATTATAAATCGACTTGGCTTAATTTCTTTTCGTTTTTGGTTCTTTGGCGAATAAAATAATTTGTGTGGTTCGATCCAATTCAGCTTGTAGGTTTATAAATCATAGGTATTCTAACTTAATATTAAGTATTTAATTAATCATAGAAATTATGACTGCTTTAAATATTGTATTGACCTCAAACTAGAAGATCTTTTAAAAAGGTAGATATATTTTTACTGTTTTATATGCATTTTTTATAATGCATTTTTGACTTAATTCCTCACTGGTAAAAATGGCCACTGAAATGTATAGCCTGCTATACCTCCTGCATTTTAAGACCTTACATTTAGAGATCAGGTCATTAGAACTCAAGTTACATTCACCTAAGCAATACAGCTTTCGTCTCATGTACATAAATCAATAACAAGGACTACCCCCTGATCTGAGTTTAACTACAAATTGAATTCTACACAATTCAATAAAAAATCAGATTTTCAAACAAAATTAAACAACACAAAATTCGCTAGCAGCCAGTGGTCATTCTTCCGAGTGTCACCTTCTATATATATTTATTCAATGATAATACTCGGTGGTAGCCAACACAAGTGGTTGTTGTTCATTCAAAACCTTCAATGAAAAAAAGTTGGCCAACTTACAAGTTGACGCTCGATAATTACAGTCTTTAGTTTGTGTGTAACTTTGACGCCCAAACCTCCATAAGGCAATCTGGGGTGTTTAAATTTCAATGGTTCAATCTAATAAGCTTTTCAAGAATATTACTTGGTAAACTCTTAAATGCGATACAAATTTTTAACATCTTAGCTCTCGTGTCAATATGTTACATGCTTTTGATAGGCAGTAATTTTAAAAGCAAAAATGGCGACCTACGTAAGAGACTCCGTTCGGGAGTGCAAAAAAGCGTTGAAATTTGAAAATTGTGATTATTGACTTGTTAATTTTTATCTTTTTTACAAATGTGTTAAGAGCTTGAAATTTTCACGAATGGTTGACAAATTTGAACTTCTTACCGTTATTCGGAGGTAGGTACAGTCTTAGTACCCTCAGATATGTATTGACTCATTACTCTAAAGTGCGTTTATCGATTAATTTTTCGCATACCAATAAGACAACAAATTGTCTACTTTGATCATTGCCAACCCTCGGGCACCATTGGGAAAGCCCTGTTAAAAGAATAGATTTTAAACCGTTTTTATTTATTTTAATAAATTATAACTAATGCCGTTTTTCATTGGACGTCCGGAAGCGTCCGAAAGTCTTCCGAAACCATTCCATTGGCACAAAAAATACGCATCTGACGATTCTGAGAAGAGAAATTCGATTCTGGATTTCAAATCTGAATCGATTCAAGAAGCACTAATACATTCAAACTCAAATGTCACAACAAACTGCAATGTACATCATCTTTTTTTTTTAACTTTCCATTTTAATTTAATTTGCATCCAAAATTAAAGTTTTTGGTAAATTTTAATCAACAAATTAAAAAAAAAATCAAACAAAAAATATTATTTGGAAGTTCTGAGTTGATAACACTCGTGTTTTACATTTCACTTTTTGTGCGGTAGCAAATAATTTTTATTTGACGATTCACCTAAACCAAACCACAGAATTGAGTAGAAGCATCTTGAACTGTTCCATTGGATTTCAGAATGAGTGCAACCTAGAGTGAAACCAATGGAAAACGGCATTAGTTTAGTACCATTTTCGGAGTTACTCCTTTTTCACTGTTTCTGTTCCCTTCCTATCGAATATGGAAACTGGATTAGAAGGAGTAACTCCGAAAAGTGTACTCGAAACCGGCTTAAGTTCTGATAATCGGATCTTCAAAGTTTTATATTTATATTTGATCCAATTAACTGCAACAATTCCGTTTTAGGGTGTAAACTAGATTTATTTTTAAATAACGTGACGCGGCAAGCATTGCTTTGAGGAAGCACCGTTTTTGAAGATGCTGGTCATAGTTTACCATGCTTTGTTACGAAGGTACTAAGGGTGGGAAATCTATCAACTGAAAGAAATTGGAGGATCTTAAAAGAAACTCCAATTTAGCTGGAAAACGAATTGTTAGAGATTCGTTAAAATATTCATTCAAAACTTCTTCTATTTAAACAATTTTATCTTTGGCTACCATTTGTAAAACGTTTCACAGACGTTTTCTATTAGTAGGAAAGCAGTCTATGCGGCAATATTACAAAAACGGTTCCATTTATAAGCGCTAAGAACATAAAGCATCATATTTGTTGGGGAATTCCTTAGATGAATATTTTATCTTTTAATTGACCGACTCGTGCAATTATACGGGTTTCGCTTAATTAAACAGGTCGGTCAAAAAAGTGGGGTTTCGTTAATTAAACCATTCGGATAATTGACCGAAAAATTTGACATTTCAGTATTTATCGCAATAGGGGTGAATAATAAACCTATGTATTTACAAAATTATTCACATTAAAACTTGTTGCCAACAATTTTAACTATTTTGCTACCAAGGTAAAATTTTACACATCAGTCACGATTACTCCTAGAGTTGATCGTTTTTTTTTTAATTAAAAAAGATTATATTTTGTTTCATCTATGTATATATATAAAAGAGAAATGTCGTCCGTGTGTGCGCGCATAACTCGAGAACGGATCGTGTGATTTTCACGATTTTGGGCTTGATGAATTCGTATTGACCCAAGGAAGGACATAGTACACTGTAGGAAAATCCCGAAAAATGTTCAGGAAAATTGGAAATCAGGGATCATCCTCTTTTTAATGCAAATCTCGAGAACGGTGTCTTCGATTTTCACGATTAAGGGCTTGATGGATTCGTATTGGCTCAAGAAAGGAAAATTTCCAGGAAAATTGGAAAACAGGGAACATCCAGTTTTAAGGGCATAACTCGAGAACGGTTACTTCGATTTTTACGATTTAGGGCTCGATAAATTCTTATTAGTTCAAGGAAACTGGAAGAAAATCCTGGAACATCCGGTTTTTAGTGCATAACTTGAGAACGGTTACTTTGATTTTCACGATTTAGGGCTTGCTAAATTCGTATTGGCCCCAGGAAGGGCCTGAAATCATCGGCTTTATTGCAATACGTGGAGAAATTGTAATTGAAAATGCGAGTCGCTTTATACGAAATGACCAGTTCGTTTCAGATTTCTCCAGGCAATTTATTGGCGTTGGGCAATGGTGTGATACCAGTGGACTTAGTCACCGGCCTTATTGAATTTCCACCGAATTTTTGCCACTTTACAACAACGCCGGAAGAGCTCATCGCGAATGTTTTTCCGAATTTCATTTAAAATTATGTTAACCATGATTGGCTGAGTTCACGAGCGATTTTGGTTGCAAATAACAAGAATTTCGCTCATTTGAATTTCATCATTCAAAATCAAATTGCCGGTGAGTTACATTTATTCCGTGGACACCGTGATGGCTGATGGATGAAAACGAAGCCACCAACTATCCCACGGAATTTTTGAATTCTTTGGATGTTCCGGGCTTTTCACCACACAATTTAAAGTTGAAAGTCGGCTCAGTTATAATTTTGCTGCGCAACCTCAATGCACCAAAACTTTTTAACGGAACGGGTTTGATTGTGAATTGCATCGAAAATGTTCTTATTCCACGGATTCCGTATATTCCGAACGATTTGCCATTCGTATTTAAGGCGCCAGTTATAGCTTTTATTGAAATCCATCAATGAAACACAAATCAGTGAAATGGTGGAATATTTTTTGACAAGTCGGTTATAGCTATCATGAAATTTTCTTTCATTGAAAATTCCATTCAACATACAAAAAACAACTTTGAGGTTAAAGTCGATCATTGGACGAAAAACAGACAAACGAGAACAGGAAGAGAAAGGAACGCATTTCATTGGAACGAATGTGTTCCACTTTTGGGAACAAAATATCAGCTGTTCATTGAAAACGATTTTCATCATTGAAAAACGAAAAATGATTTTATTTGAAAGTTTTAAAGAAAACTAAACATTTTTTTGACTAAAAAAATTATATAACTGACAAACATCATTTTGGTAACAAAACGCCGTCAGTTTTATTTGTTAAAGTGCATCAAAATTGAAAGACAAAATTTTCAATGATGGTTTTCGATGAAAGATATAACTGGCGCCTAAGCGACTTCAATTTCCAGTGCGTCTCGCTTTTTCTATGACAATTGACAATCAATAAGGGGCCAGTTATAGCGATCAGTAAAAGTTGAAACAGTTGAAAACTGGAATTTTTTACGTACGGGCGGTTATATGTAACAATCAGTTAAATTATATCAATAAATTAATGTCAAACCGAGAGCCACAATCTTTTATTTATTTTTAATGATGCAAAATGCTTCAGTAATTTTTTACTGATGAATGGAACATCAAAAAAATGGAACACAGAAAACTGAAACAAAATGTTCCATTTTTTGTGAATTGACAATCAGCTGTTCAGTAAAACGAATTTCCATCAGTAAAATAAATTATTATTTTTAAAGGATTATTTTTTGTCAGAAAAAAAATATTTTAATCGATTAGTAGGTATCATTTTTATGTTTCAAATCTTTTTAAAACACATGAAATCATCCAAAAGAAATTTTTTACTGATGGTTTTTACTGGTCGCTATAACTGGCCCCTAGGTCGCAAGGACAATTGCTGGTTGTTTGTGGCATAAATCTTGAATTCCCATGTTTCTTACATGGTCAATTGTATGTGGTGTGCTCACGTATCGGCAAACCTACCGCTTTGTGCACGCGCCTGAAAATGAGACGAATAATGGTGTTTACCATAAAGCTCTTCAGTAAAGAAGTGGAAGGTTGGCCGACACCCCAATCATTTTGGTTTCATTGAAACACATAGACATTTTTAATTTAGTTTTTTTTTATTGTATTTATTGAAGTGAAACTTCTTTGGGCGCGTTGAGAGTGCAATTTCAAGGTTGAATTTTTGTGAAACGAAAAAATGTAACGCCACATGTACAACGCTGAGATCATTGATTAGCTAAGTGGTGGGAGGTAGAGTAAAAGTAAAAATTTTTATTGATATGTTAATATATTTTATAGTGCAATAAGTTTGAATTTTTTTGATAATCTATATTATTGTAGCAGATAAAAGGGAAAATGTCCTTCTATGTCTTTTTTCTAATTTTTTTATTTAGAATGCTAGAATTTTGATGGATAGATAATGAAATTCTAAGAATCTTACTAGTTTAAGATTGTTATCTATCTCCTACTGGTATGGAGATATAAATAATTTTAAAAATTTTATCTCAAAATAGGCTAATTTCAAAACATTGAATTAAATCAGGGGAGTCCGCTAAAAATTTGAATTATATATGGTTGCAAAATACATAAAACCAAATTTAAGTTGTCATATACAAATTTTTGATTTTGCAGAGATTTTGAGTGTAGGAATTTTTGGAAATAGTCGGAAAACCTACTCAAATAAACTGATTTATATCTTTTAAATTTTCATCTTTTTACTTTAAATTTTCACCACTATTATTTAATTTTAAAGTTTACAACCCCAACCCATCGATCATTTTGATATAGAACCTATAGCTGCGTCTTACGCATATAAGCTTAATATCCCTATACATATCGAGATTTTTAGATCGCCAAAGAAGTTTCACTTCTGCCACGAGTACTGAGTTACACGCGCGCTTTTTGTATTGTATTTAATAAAACTTTAGAATAAAGAATTTTAATTGACCGAATTACATGAAACATCGTTGTGCATCATGCTCGGAATTATTATTTACTTTAGATAAATTAATTTAGGCGGAACGAAGTTCGCTGGGTCAGCTAGTTTTTATATATTTTTAAAAATTAAGCGTACACTTAATGGGGTTTTACTACCCTTAAAATGTTTAAACAGTGCGAGCGTTAGGAAAAAAAGGGATTCTTCTTTTAACTTCACGGGCTATATTATGAGGTGCGAGTAAACCACACCGATATAACTGCCTAAGTGTCTAGTCCAATTTCCGCCATACCTTTTCTGTTGAAGGTTAATGTTGTTGCAGAGTTACGTGCTATTGTGAAATTCAAAATGAAACATCGTATTAATGATACCCTTGTTGTTTGTATGAATAAAACCTTTAGAAATAAAGGTTTATTTCCAAACTAGTCAATTAAGATTATTAAAAAAAAATGACACAAATTATTGCATACAACTTTTAGAGAGAGAGTACAACATTTATTTGTTGGACTTTTTTGTTTATTTTAACAGTAATACTTTGTTCAAATATTTACATCATCAAGACATTTTATAATTCGTATGTTCACTCCCATACTTTGTTCAAAGTAAAAACTATTCCTGATTTTATAAGAGTATACTTAAAATAAGTACCTCCTTTCTTGAATTGATGCAATACAGTTTCTATTTTTTTTAAGTTAAGTGCCAAAAACTAAGCATTTTACTGGGATATGCTCATTGTGCACAGGAGCGCATGTTAGCCATCATCTGCATTTACAATAAATTAACTAAGAACCTACAAACATTATTGTCACAGCATCGTCGTTCCTGCTGATTGTTTGTTGTCGTCAACGTGAAAAGATGGTGGTGTGGGACTGGCAGCAACAGCAACTGGCAGAACTTTAGCCAATGGCGAGGCAGATCTTGGGGTGGGCAGGAAATTTCCTGAGGTTGTTGTTGAGTCTATAGAACTCTCTTCTGTCGTTCCAGCTAGTGCCATCAAGGTTGCTTTTTCAGTTGATTTCTCAGTGAAGATCCATCGCTTCTTGTTGATAAGGAATAGCATCATCAAAGCAGGCAAGTGGATCAGCGAGAAGTGAAAGAGCTTACGAGAACTGCCACTGTCGGAATTTTTGTAGAATTTCCAGGCTGAATTTGGAATGAGTTAATATTTTTATTACAAAAACGTCTTCTAGGTAGACTCTTACCGAGGTAGCAAAAGTAGGCATTCAGAGGCAGCGTTTCCAGAGCAAACCATGGATTTGTGACATCTAGCAGAGGAGCTGCTACAGAGAGAGCAGCAATTGCACCAGTGTATCTCAACGCAGTTCGTCGGCATAGAGCTGGATTGGTGACCGACATCATTCTATAGCCAGCTCGTGAATAATCTGGCCTCAGATTCCATGAGAGTGCATTAAAGTGGGGGAACTGCCAGGCGTACAAGAGACCAGCAAGGATCCAAGCACCGGTATCTAGAGTTCCAGCACATCCTGCCCAGCCCATCAGGGGCGGGATAGCACCGACAAACGAACCTATCCAGGTATTGACGATACTAACGCGTTTCATTGGCGTGTAGATTGACGTATAGAGGAACAGATTTCCAGCTCCCAGAGCGGCTGTCAATCCATTTACTCCGAAATAGAGCATTCCCAGGCCGGTGGTGGCAGAAACAACGGCGAAGCCGATTGCATGGGCAGGAGTAAGTTGTCCTGTGACTAGAACTCGGTTTTTTGTCCTCGACATCTGCGAGTCGAAGGGAACCTCGTGGTATTGGTTGACGGAATTAGCGGCTGCCGACATTAGGCCGGTTCCTACAGAGCATAGGGCGAAGGTGACGGGATCGAAGGCTGCTGGAGCCATGGCATAGCCTGCCATTGACGTTATCACAACGAGAGCTAAAAAAAATCATTATGAGAGGTTTATGAGCAGAATATAAAGATAGCCTTACATGTCAATCGGAATTTGGAAAGCTTTTTGTAGTGACTAATAAGGCTGCCCGTCTCAGTTGGACTTGCAGTCCAAGGAAGTCTCTCCAACTTCACTTTCGGTTCTAATTCCACAATAGCAGCACTAGGTATCGTTTCAGTGCGCTTTGAGGTATCCAATAGGACGGCATTCCGATTCTCGACTGGCACCGCCACAGAATGAACTAAATCAACATCGTTTGATGTTGTCCTATCGTCAATAGCAGCCTTGGTTGGCAATCTCGTGGCGTACTACGCAGAAAATATGCAGCAAGTATGAGAAGAAAAGAATGAAATGATAAAAAATGTTTACATAATCATAAATTTGTGATTTGTTTTTACGTTCTGATGACAGCACCACCAATGACGTCCGAGTTCTTGAGGAATTTTCCTCGATTTCAAAACCAATTGAATCATGATTTAATCGTTTAAAGTTTTACAATGGCATCATTTTATTTAATGAATTAAATTTCCTTAATTTTAACTCGCACGCGATTAGAAATTGAAAGTAAACAACCACTGTGCAAAAAAAATTGAAATTTATCTTTTGCTTTGGAACTTCGTTGGGTTAGGGTTTTTTTTTGCAAAAGAAAAATAAATGACGTTTTGGTGTGGTTGTCAGAATTTTTGACATTTGCCGCATGATGCGAGAGGGAGATGGTTTGATTTGTTCAGAATGTCGAGATTTGAACTGCAATATCGACGAAGTGTAGATGTTTTTAAAGGGTGTATCAAAAGTGAAATTATTTATTTTATAAAATTATTATAAGAAATATTTGTGAAACATGCGAACTTATTGCTGTTCACATTGTAAAAGTACTATTTGTAACCCAGCGGCTCCATTGGGAGTACAGCATTGAAATTGCGTCGTTTATTGCCTTAAATATTGCCATTAAAGACGGTTTGGCAATAGGAATGTCAATATTGTCGCGTAGATAAAACGTAATTATCGCTTTCAACAGCCAATAAATGTTGACGTTTCGCCTTTTTCAAAATGGTTCCTACCAGATTTTAAGAAACCTTTCCGTAATTTAGAAAATAAAATATGAAAATAAGAGGAACCTCAAAAAAATTCTATATTATTAAAAACAGCGAATTGAATTGAAATTGCCTAGCAAAGAAATGCCTACCCAAAAAATAAATTGCCATGCCATAAATTGCTGTGTGAAGTTCTTTGATATACGAAAAGCTGTTATAAATTGGCTTCTGTCAAGTCTTCCCGATACCGTTCTGTGACACCCCGACTCCACATGCCATGAACCATGGCCGGTCTATGGAACATGTCTAAAAAAAAATCCCATGGAGTCGCAAAAATCTATGTCCAAGCAGTGACATATCGATACAAATTAGATTGTGGATTCGATTGTAGATTGGATTATGGACATCGTTCATGGTCTGTGGAGTCGGGGTGTGACAAGAGTCTGCCAAGTTTCGTGATTTTTCGATTTATAACAGTTTATCACAATTGTAGGAATTTAGCTAATGTCTATTCAACAACTTTGGATTTGGTGGTCAGACTTTAGATCAATTGTGGTATAAGGAACTAACGTGATTTGATCTCTGTTTGGAATTGTGTGAGTACCATTTTCTATTGATTTGGATGAAAAAAAAAAAAAAAATAAATCGGGTGGCACAACGGCTCATGAAGAACCAGGGCTTAGTGACTAACAACTCGCAACCATTCGTGTGTGCGCCTTTCGACAGGAATGGAAGGGACCTACAATTTTATGCCGAATCCGAACGGCTAGACGAGAAGCACTTATTCGTGACAAGTGATACTCTTGGAGGATTTGTCAATTCCTCGCAAGAGGCAGTAGCCCTGAAAAAAAAAACTTTTTAGTTTTTAGGTGGATGAGGCTGGGAAGCGATCCCAGACCTCCAGTGTGACAGTCGAACGCACTAACCATTACGCTAAGGGCTACTACAGTGAAAATGTCACTTTTATTTGGTGTGTGTGCAAGTGCGTGTGAAAATCTGTGTTTGAAATCTAAATCAAATCAGACCACCAGAAAATTCGATTTTTTTTGTAGTAAAGAACGTGAAATCTGAAAAAGATCAAAAATCAAAATATTTTTGTTGAATCGAAAAAAAAGATAAAATTAGTTATCATATATCATACAAAATCCAATTTGCTTAACCGTGACTGCACACAGTTTATAAAATGTTGGACTGATTTATAATTTCACAACTGACAATTTTGACAACAACACACTTGATTTGAAATTATGGAAGAAATTTCTTGACTCACTTTCCTGTCACTTTCCAATAAAAATTTTTGATAGCTGGCCAATCACATACTAGACATTTTGCCTCTAAGATTCCCCTTTAGTCTTATCTGAACGTACCCAATCTCCAGCTAGGATTTTAGGGGAGATGTATGGGGAGGAAAGTACAAAAGTACTAGCTAAAATCTAGCACGATCAGCGTACTAGGCTCAAATAAACAACACTAATTCTGCTTAGTTCACGACGATAAACATGTACACTTTGAACCCAGCAGATTTTGTAATAGATTTTTTTTTTGGAAAATTTAGTGGACAATACCTATAGGTTGGCTTATTCTTTGTAAGATAACAAGGAATAAACCACCAACTTCTCCAGACGTCCGTCGATGTTGAACAGCAAACTTTAAAATGGCCAACACATTTCTCTAAATTAAGATTCAACTCTTCTATGGCCTAGTCTGTAAATTAGATTGAACATCACTTTCTTAATTCGCCTTTCCAATAAGCCTGGGGTTAGGCACTTTTTTTTGAACATTCATTATGGCCAACCTAAACAAAATGCGGCATATATTCAAAGTCATTTTAGAGCTGGGTCTAAGTTAAACATAGATTTAGTTGAATTTCCGGACGCTGATTCTATTTTTTTAAGTTTATCATTTCAAAATATTTGAAGCTATTTGTGTAGTATACCAAGTAAATTAACTTATTAAAATATAAAACCTACAATTTGTAATTAAAATCGGTCTGTATTCAAAGCCAAAATTGTCTCTTAAACTGTAGTTTAGTTAAACGCGGGTTTATCTGCGACTATGAAGATGCCCCAATTAATGTAAGAAAAAACTATGTGAATTTGCTTCCATTTATTTAAAATTTTTCTTTACACCAACAAGTTCATTCCAATGCCAGTTATTAAAATGTATCAATTCAACATCATCGTTGTCTTGCTGATGTAGTGGTATTACGGAAATAATCTTTCCACCATATTGCCATTGTGGATGTTCGTCAACCAATAGCTTACGCTTTAAACCCGCTGGCTGAGGTTGATAATAATTGTTATTGTTGTAGCTGGTCTTCATAATCTTAACATTTTCATTTAAATCATTTTCTTTGCGTAAAATGTTTATCATTTCTCTAGGTGCAAAAGGATCTTCTCCGTATAAAATTTTATATTTTTGTGAATTGACGAGGATAATAATTTGAAAGAGACCAACTGCTCCAGCCCAACTATAACCTAAAAAGACTAAGAAACAATAAATAGAAGGTGGTTTTGGTTTGAAAAACAAAAAAAAAAAAAAACTAATAAATATTTTGTATGATTCTTACGGATATAAAATCCTCCAGCTAGTGTCATTCCAATCAAAATTCCAAGATTAACAATTTTCTTTAAAATAATCATTGCGATTATGTGAGTCCCAAGCGAGGTTAAAAATTGTATAAATTGTGAGCATATATAGGGAATGAGAAACATCTTTTGGAGCTGCAAGCATTTTATATAAAATAATATTCATTTAAAACAAAATAATTTATTTATCAGTTAAATTAAAACCACGGATACGTTTTTTTTGCATATTTTTGTACCCTTTTGGCGTAAGAATTAGTCTGGATTACTTTGTTCGAATCCTGCTTCCTGCGTATTTTGGCCAACAAATTTTGTTTGCATTGAAACTGTATTTTGTCAGAAAGCGACAAATCGGCTAAAAGTGCTCTCCACCTTCCTTGATCAAGAAAATATCGTTCACAGGTTCAAAAAAAACAGCAAATATCAAAAGTTGGTTGGGTCAGTGTTGAGAAAAAAATTACAAAATTAAAAAAATACGAGAAGGACTGCTCTTCCAAGAACTCAAAAAAACTGAAGGAAATCTTAAATCTGAAGAACCATTTGATATAATCAGCTTGTGAGTGCATTGATTTGAAATGCTGCTCTTGATAATAGGCGCGTTCAGAAAAGAGAGATATCGGAGATTTAAGTCACTTGAGAGTTTTTGATCGATTGCGATGGTGCTTATTCCAGTTCAAAAACGAAGAAAATTTGACGTTAAATCACAAAAATTAATTTACTTGGGATACTCTGAAGGAACAAAAGGTTATCGAATGTATGATACAAACACCAGACAAGCAATCATAAGTCGAGATGTCATTTTCTTGGAATCCGATAATGGTAAAGAAAATGAAACTGAAGTAGAATTTTAAGAAAGAGTGAATGAAGTTGTACCAGAAGCCAACAAAGATGCAACTTGTAGAATGTTGATAGATGAAAACTGTAATGAAGCTGAGTGTGTTACAGAAAATTTAACATGCCAACTGGAAGTGCACTTCTTAAACACTGAAAGTGTTACAGAAATTATAAATAACCAACCACTGATTTACAATTCATCAAATTCATTAAGACGTTCTGAGCGACCATCTAAGCAAAGAAAATTTCCTGACTGTGTCACATATATGACATCTGAAAACTTTCACGAACCAATGACAGTTATGGAGGCAATATCTGGTATGGATAGTGCTCATTGGAAAAATGCCATGGAAGAAGAATTTCAATCACTATTGGGAAATCGAACTTGGGACCAGGTCGACTACCAAAGGAACGAAAATCTATAAGCTCAAAATGGGTTTTTTAATATCAAGTCTGACTCAAGTGGGGTTATTGTTCGACACAAATCACGACTAGTGGCCAAAGGATGTAGTCAGCGAGCTGGTATAGACTACGAAGAGATTTTTTCGCCCGTAATTCGATAGTCTTCTATTCGAATATTGATGGCATTAGCTGTAAAGCACAATTTGGACATCGATCAGATGGACGCGATAACAGCTTTTCTTCAAGGTGATGTAGAAGAACAAATATCCATGCGACAGTCGGAATGTTTCGATGACGGTAGTGAAGAAAGCTATTTATGAGCTTAAACAAGGTAGCCGTCAATGGAATCTCAAATTTAACGATGTTCTGCTAAAATCTGAGTTCAAAAGATGTAAATGAGATACATGTCTTTACGTTCGATGAGAAGGGAAGAGCATGATATTTCAAGCTGTTTATGTTGATGATTTCTTGATTTTTTTGATATTGACATACGTCATCATTTTGTTCGTCATTGCGTTATTCAACACAAAACTATTCAACTTGCGAAAATAGAAACCGAGAAGATGGTAGCCGACAATTTAACAAAACCAGTTTCTAACTCAAAACATACTTTTTGTACTCAAAATATGGGTTTATCAAAAGGTTAATTCTTTTCTTATGTTCATGTTTTGTTATATTTATGTTAGTTACTTATATTATCTTGTTTATTTAATTTAATATTTAAATGAATTGATTAAGTGGGAATGTTGTAAACTTAGTACTTACTTACTTTACTTAGGTCCTCGGACCTATTACGTCCGTGATGTTTCCCTTACAGGACATAGGGCCTCCACTACACCTACGCGCCATCGTGTACGATTTCTTGAAATATATTTCAGCTCTCTCCAACTTTTCCCCAGTCGTGCCGATTCCTGTTCGACCGTTCTTCGCCATGTACTTCTAGGCCGGCCCACTTGTCTTCCCTCCTGTGTGAGCGGGTTCCACTGCATTGCTTGAGATGCAATGCACCGATCGCCTTTTCGAAGCGTATGGCCAATCCACTGCCACTTTCTTCTTCGTATAATGGAGTCTATGGGCTCCTGACCCGTTCTCGCATGAAGTTCGGCATTGGAGATACGATTGGGCCAGAAAATCCTCAAGATGTTTCGTAGACATCTATTAACGAAGGTTTGCAGCTTTCTAGTGACAATTTCAGTGACTTTCCAAGTGCTGCAGCCGTAAAGCAGAACAGATTCAACATTGGAGCGGAACAGTCGTAGCTTGGTCTTTAAGCTAAAAGAGTTGTTTCTCCATATTTTGGACAGCATTCCGAACGCAGCCTTTGCTTTTCTGATTCGGCTGTTTACGTCCAGTTCAGTTCCGCCACCCGTAGAGACAATACTCCCAAGATATTGGAAATCCTCTACCATCTCTACCGGTTGTCCAGAAATATTTACTTGGATTGATGAGGAAGTTCCAAGGCTGATCCTTTTAGTTTTTGCCGAGTTGATCTTAAGCCCTACGATTTCTGCTTCTCTCTCCACCCTTGTTGTCATTTGATGGAGATCCATGATCCTATGAGAGAGTAAGCATACGTTGTCCGCGTAGTCCAGATGTTTGAGGTGAGATTGCAGAGTCCACTGAATTCCTCCATTTCCATTTGACAAAGCTGCGTGCAGTACGTCACTTATCACCAACAGGAACAGTATTGGTGACAGTATACAGCCTTGCCTAACTCCACTTTGGATTTCAAACTCCTCTGACAGCCTACCTTTGTGCAAAACGTGACACCTGGATCCATCATATGTAGCCTTGATAATAGCAATCAATTTATCTGGGATGCCCCTCCTGTGCAAAGCAAGCCAAATAAATTCTCTATTGACACTGTCGAACGCCTTTTCAAAATCGATGAACAGCAGGTGAAGTGGTGATCGATATTCAACGCACTGTTCGATGATGATCCGCAAGGTGTTGATGTGATCCACACAGGAAGATCCAGTGCGGAAACCTGCTTGTTCGGCGTCGAGTGTGTCTTCGAGGTGGTCTTTAATTCGGTCCAATATTATCCTTGCTATTATCTTGGCTACTACAGGCAGAACGCATATTCCTCTCCAGTTTTCGCACTGTGTGAGATCTCCTTTCTTTGGGAGCTTGACAATCATTCCTTTTTTCCACTCTTCAGGAAAGCTCTCTGTTTCCCAAGCTCTAAACTTAGTAAACTTAGTAGCTCTAATCAATTTATTTTATCTTTCAAAATATTTATATTATTTTTTTTTCACTTGATTGTAAGCTCTCGTTCAATAAAAACGTTTCCGATCTGGGATTTATTTCATTTAAATTATTTTATTTTATTTGAAATTGGATCAACTTTCTATAATATTCAACCAGGCTAACGATAGTCTCGTTGCTATAGCATTTTGTTTTAATTTTTATGAGCCATCACACACTGGCTCAATTTTGAGCTGAACTAAAGCCAGACTTACTTTTCCTTCAATCACACACAGGCTGGGCAAAGCTGGCTGAAGATTGTGTGTACATGAACCGGCTTTAATTGTATTAGTACTCTCAGTTTGAGAATCGAAAAAAAAACAAATAATTTCCTTTAAAATTTTCAGTTTAGCATGACAACAGATTTGTTTATTTTGCCTAAAAACGAACTGCCGTGTATGTATTAGTAATTATACTTTGTTAGTCCGCTCGAAACAAGGATGAAAATTTCAGTCCTTTCATTCCTCACTCTTCACCTCCCTCGGCAACAAACTTTCATTTCCCCAGTTTAGTCCGGTTCAAAATTGATCCAGTGCGTGATGGCCCTATTATAGTCCAGTCATTTAGGTATTTTTTTAAAAAACATATGGGTAAGCAATTTTAGTTTTGAGTTCGTTAGGCTTGTTTCACACACATTCGGTTTCATTCGGTTCGGTCTCTATTCGTTTTGTATTCGGCTGTGCCTGATATTTGTGAAACGATAAAACGGCAAAACTAAAAACCTAATAGAAACCGTAGAGCACCGTTTTATCGTTTCACACATATCAAGCACAGCCGAATACAAATCGAATAGAGGCAGAACCGAATGAAACCGAATGTGTGTGAAACCAGCCTTAGAGTATCATACAGAAAGCTTAACTCCAAGTTTTCGACCACCAACCCCTTGCAGGGTTGCCACTATCTTGATTTAAAAAGTGAATTTGTTTTTCATGAATTAAACCCGTATTTTTGAGTTAATCGAAAAACTGAAGATATATTTTTGTAGAGAAACATACGTTTTACAAACTTGTTCATGTTAATTTTTTATATATTTTATGTATTTAAGGAGTTATAACAAATTAAAAAAAAATTGAGTTCACATTTTTTTTTAAAGTCAAATACTTTTTTTTCGTTTTGTGTTTCGCAAAAATTTTCTTCTAAAAGATGTTAAAAGCACTATCACCTACAATTTTTACCCAAACATGTTTTTTGTCCCAGCAATTGTTTATTTACTATAGCGCTTGAAAGCTTCATAATCGCATCTTCAAACGTAGAATCGAAATAATTTATTCAGTTACAAAAGTGGGTGTGGTATGGCACGGTGCAGCATTTAAGTGGTAAAATGTGTGTATCACGTGTGCATGTGCACTGAAAATGGAATAGTTTCTTTTATTGTGTGTGGCGGATCATATTCCGGTTATTCGCATTATTATAGTTCTAGTTATCGTGTATGTAATTAAACAATAACTTTATTTATGGTTTATAAGATTATTATAAATAAATAACAATTATTGGGAGGCATACATACAATATATACGCTTACGTGGCTTTAATTAATTTCAAGTACCGGTGTGTGAAACCTTGGTTACTTACATGAAGGACCTGGCAGACTATCTTCTTGGAAGGAAATCGTGCTAACAGTTCTTCCACCTTCGTCCATGATTGGTTGTTTCTTGGGGGCATTGTTGCAAGTCTCCCAACAACAGAGTTGGCAAATTGCTATGCAATAAAGACCTGCTTTCACACACCCACAAGCTTTTTCGCAATTTTTGGTACTTTTGCAAGAAATAAGCTTGAGGATCGAACTTGGTGCCGGATCTTCATCGCTTGTTTGAGGCATCCAACGCAACGTTGTTTTTTTCAACCCCCAATCACTAAAACTTTTTTCATCTATTTTGCTCATCCACTGTTGAACTTAAAACATGCCCTATATGAGTGATATTTTGCTGCTCCTTCTGTTATGGGAAGATTCATCATACATCACCGAGCTCAACATTTTTTTCCAGAGCCGCGATAAATTTAATTTTTCCCATATCGAAAATTGCTGACGTCGCGTCGTGCCGCATCCACTAAATGCATGTAAGAACAATATATTTTCCTTTACTGATTGTACATGCTACAAGCTGGAAGCCGAACATTTGGTCTGGAGATTGACCATGTTTTGGTTTTCGGAAATAAACGTTGGTTACATTTTCGGGGCACAATCCAGTAAGAAGAACATGATTTGTTTGTAAACAAACGAATAAAGCGCGTTTAATATAAACACGAGTATGTAAGTATTTATGTAGATACATATTAAGTAATAAATGATTGCGTCAACAAAATTTCGCCAAATATACCGCGGGTTATTTCAGTGACGGCTATTGTGTCAATTTTCAGATAAAAAGTTTTTAAATGAATTGTAATTTCTTCTTGTTTTAATTGGTTTGTTGTTCCAATACCCGTATTCAAGCTTTTTATATATGTACATATGTAGTTTTTAAACATTGGCAAACAAAAAACTCATGATCAATTAATTAAATAAAACAAACTCCCCTAATAATGTGAGTAACTATAGGGGTAGTATGCTTTCAATTTTAATTAAATTTATGAAACTCGATACAGCAATATACTTACTTTTGATACATATACAAATGTTTGGTTCTTTGCCGAGTTATTTTTATATATATATCAATATTATTACATGTAAGCACTTAACTCTTATAAGCTGAGTCATAAAAATACTAAATTGTGAATTTTCTGCTCTCACAGTGGTGAACTGAAGTTCTTAATCCAAAACTGAAGTTAGTAATCTCCATCATTCTTAGGAATTTCAGATTTTTAAAATTATAAAATTCAAAAGCTTAACAAAATTGAACTCCAAACGTTGAGGTTTTCAAAACTTTTCTGCGTCTTAAATCAACACATATTTCAAAAATTCCTCAAACATGGGTAAAATAATTTTTAATTACCCTTCCAAAAATCCTACTATAAGAAAATAATTACTATAATAAAATGGCATGCTGATTAACTGCAAATTATTTCTTAAACGTCTACTTTCCCGTTTTCGACTTTTAAACGATCATATCTCGATGCCTAAATTTTTCGGATTTATTTTTATGTGTAAGACTTTGTTATATTTGTTAGTCTATCGATTACAAAAACAAAAATTCCTGTACACACCTCCGTTTAAAAAATACAAAACATTGTGTTGAGCCTTAAAATCTATATAGCGGCAACCCTGCAAGGGATCCATGGTCGAAAACTTGATCTTAAGCTTTTTATAAAGTTATCTTACGATGCCCACAAAAAAATTGCTTCCCCATATATTTTTTAGATTCTAATTCTAAAATGTCTGGACTATATAAGATTCAATCGAATATTTTATATTCAGAACAAACTATTGTTGTTTTGTAGGTAATTTTGAAATATTTTTTAAAGACTGTATAGTCTTGGGCTTAGGAGAAACAAAACACGCCTATTGTCTGGGTCGCAGAAATCTTTTTACCGCCAAAACAAAACTTCTCAACAAAAGTTTTTTTTTTTTTAAATGACATTTAAAAGAATTAATGTCCAAGGGCCAATACTTTATTCACAGTCATATCGCTTTTAATAAAATAATGTCATTCAGAATACTACATTAATTTTTTTATTTATTTACGTGTCTTTAGTTTACTGGCTCGATTTAAATTGCTTCTTTAAATTTAAATGCTTTTTTAAAAATATCCTTGGAATTTTTGTCTTTATTTTGACTCATGAACTATCAATGCAGCACTAAATATGGTTTTAAAGAGCGTCTGTTAGTTATTCACTCTCAATTAGCGTTGACAGCCAACTTTGTGATTGCTTATTTTTTTTTTTTTTGTAATCTGAATGTGCGTTATGAATAACAAAAACCAACTAAGTTGAAAATACTTTCTGGTGGAAAAACAAACTATGCTTTTCAGAATATTTTTGATGTTCTGAATTTAATTCCTGTCCCTTAATCCTTCCTTCATATTTTTCGGGATATTCCAATCAAAAATCACTTTTACATTGAAAAATGAAACGCCAAAAAATAATCAAACAAAAAACTGACTGTCAACGCTTATTGAGCGCGAATAAATAGAAATAGTTCGTTAACCCTCTATTAAGGCTAAACATCCCCCTTAAAAGGTGAATTTTATCGTTTTAATAGTTAAAACGTCATTTAAAATCCCATTTAAAGTCCCTAAAGGAAGGTGAATAAGTACAAATATTTAAAATCGATTTCAAGTTTTTAATAACGAATTTAAATTTAATGGAAAGCGAATAATTTAGGCCTAAATCTTTTGTGGAGGCAGTTAAACTACATAGCTTGTAGTTGTAATAGGTAGTTATTTGAGAAAAAATATTTAGTTAGGGGCCAACAGCTCAATTATAATTGTTGCTTGAATATTTTATTTTTTTCAGTTATTTGAAATTTTAGCTCTACAGAACTAAATTTAAATAAAAGCATTGTTCTACAAGTTCAATAAAAAAATAAATAAATTGGGTGGCACAACGGCTCGTGAAGAACCAGGGCCTAGTGACTAACAACTCGCAACCATTCCTGTATGCGCCTGTCGACAGGAATGGAAGGGACCTACAATTTTATGCCAAATCCGAACGGCTAGACGAGAAGCACTTATTGGTGACAAGTGATACTCTTGGAGGATTTGTCAATTCCTCGCAGGAGGCAGTAGCCCTGAAAAAAAAAAACTTTTTAGGTGGACGAGGCTGGGAAGTGAACCCAGACCTCCAGAGTGACAGTCGAACTCACTAACCATTACGCTTACGTTCTACAAGTTCAGAGTAACTTAATTTGCCTTAACTTGAGCCCAGAATCATCTCTTTAGGTCAAACAGTTTCAAAAATACAGGATTTCCAAATTTAGCGATACAAAATTTAATGTCACAATTATAGTATTATCAAACAGTATAATGGCAAATAAAAAATGGTTGACATAAATGTATCATAGTACTAGAGCGTGTAGGTTATGCCAAAAGAATAAAAGAAACATAGTAAAAGGTGGTTATATAGGTAAACCCCCGTTAAAATGGGAGGGGCAATTTTCTAAAAAAAAATATTTAAAGTAGAAAAAAAACTATTCGAAAACAATGGTAACACCAACAATATTCTCCTATAACTTATCTTAAACTCAGAAATTCATTCTTCAATTTTCTTTTTAAATAAAGTTATTTTAACCGACAGTTTTTGAAAAATCAATTTCCAAAAATTTAAATTTGTTCAAAATTTGTTGTAATTTATATTGGTTTCAATATTCAATACTCTTATAAATTCTAAGCCAAACACCAAATGCTTAAATATCTTGTTTTTTTTTTTTTTGATAACATTTAAAATTAGAACTACCAGATTTGAATGGCCCCTTCCATACAAATGACAAGGATACTGTAACATAAATATTAATATTTTTGTTTAACACTTCTTCCAAAAAATAAATTAAAAATTCAAAAAATTGTAAATCTTTGTTACTGAATAAATACTGTATGGCAGAATAAAGCTAGTTCCCTACTAAAGGGCTTATTGCGAGAGTCTATTCAGAATAGACTTAAAGTCGAATAGACTTATAGTCTATCGTCGGTATTGCGAATTTCTATTAGAATCAATTTTTTTCTACTAAATAGAATTTTTTTTTCGATCAAGAATTTCTGATCGACTTTTGTGTAAATGTTTGTTTAAACCTATAATAAGAATGTATTTTAGTGGAAAAGAATATCTTCTGGTACAATATGAACTTTCATATCGTCATCCATGTTTGGTGTCCTTCCTTCAAGATGCCCAATCATCTTAACATGTGCTGCAATATAAAATTTGCAACCATAATACATTTTTTTAAAGATGTTTATTGTTTATATACTTCTTATACATTCTTTAGAAATTATGCATTTTTAAAATGCATCATAAAATGCACTTTTTTCCAAAAGTCTTAATAGTTGATGCTGATGTAATTAATGATATTTATATGGATGTCCAACAATTTTCTCAATGTCCTTCCGTTTGCAAAAAGCTGCAATGTCATATTTGGTACAAAGGAGCCTTACATTCAACTACGAAATGATTTTTCAAGTTGTTATAACTGTTATTAAGGCTTTTAGAGAAAGTGCATTTTGAAGATGCACAAATCACCACTGCACCCTTAAAGGAGTCTGCAAAGCTACCACGTTATCATAAATATGTATAAACCATAATAATATTATACAAATGTATGTCTGCATATTTTCATCCAATGTCTAAAATCCAAAGGACCGGAGTTCATTTTTGCAATTAGTCGCGCTATAAATATTATTTTTTTGAAGAAAAACTATTTATTTCTTCGAAAAAACGTCAAATTTTTGTCAAACTATATTTGTTTTCTCAAACTCTTGGAGAGATTTGACATTTCAGTCTAAAGCTCTAGTCGGGAGCTTATAATATTCTATTTTCGAAAATCGATTCTATTCAAAAAGTCTACTGAGCAAGGCGATACTAATTTCAAATTTGATAGAATCGAAAAAAGTCGAATAGACTTAAATCGAATAGACTCTCGCAATAAGCCCCTAAGTCAAATGTATGAATTAATATAGATGAACATATACTATACATATTTATATGTACATAGGTCATTATTTTAGCTGTCACTAAACAAAAAAAAAAATACCTATTTATGGGTGATAATACAAATGATGGGATTTTCGATGGCCACTCTGTTATTTTAAATACCGTTCAACCCATCAGTCTGTTTCTTTTTTATAACTACGAATCTGTCCGGACAAAACTATCAAGATTATTTATTTTCATTACTCAAAAAATTCTTCAAAGTGACTTATTCTCATTCCCGTTCGTTTTACAAGCGAAACAACATAACCGCTCTTTTATTTTTTGTTTGATACCAAAATTAATACTGAATTATTGAACTTAGGAAATAAATCTTTATTATAAAGTGAACATATCTTTCATACCAATTTATTTTCTTACAAACAAATCATTGAACTTTCACCTGTGGTTTCTAATCAGCCCCTGGAAGAAAATCCTTTAAATCTAATTTCAAAAAATGCCCAAACATTTTGTTTTGGCTTTCAGGTAGGACTTTCTAATGTTTAAATAAAGTCAATTTGAACGTACCTACATTTGCTTCAAAAAATGTCGTGTCCAAATTTTTATCACTTTATTCCATAGTTTATATAAACAAAATCATCATTTCATTTTTGTGAATTATTTACTGTTGGTTTTATTTCTAATTGTTCGGTTTTTATTACTGAATTATGAATTAACACTGAAAAACTAAAAACGAAATATTTGATTGTATAGATTAATTTTAAAGCTCCAACAGAGTTCATTCATTCTTGATTCTTAATGAAAAAATTAAAATATTTACCTAAACATTTAATTTGAATACGTAAGGGAAATTATACTTTTGAAAACTTTCAAGATCTACACTTTCCCGTCATTTAAATCATCTTAAAAAGAAAAAAAAACAAATAGTACCTATCTACATGCATTTTTTGAATTTTGTTTTCAAATTAAAATTTTTTTTTAGTTTTTAATTGGAATACGCGAACCGTTTGAAAACAAAATACAAAAAATCTTTAAATTCGAAAATTAACCATACACAACTTTTGTGGGAGGAATGTTTTTTTATATTCCTATATTAACCGTGTTTTTGTGTGCCTTTATCCCTCCTTCCATACCGGCTAAAAAAAAATTTCCATGTAAAATACAACAATTTTGAAAATTTCGAAATTGTTGTTGTATTTAACATGGGAATTATTTTTAAGCACATATGGAAGCGGAGATAAAGGCACAAAAAACACGTCTATTATTATGTTCCATATGTATGTACAATTGTACATATTTAAGATCGCTTGAATATTTGCGGGGTATTAGACTATTATCGTACCGAACAATCTGAGAACAAACAACATTATTTATGTTTTCTAAGAGCCGACAGTTAATTTTGGGAGTTGATTGATAACCTAAACTTGAGTATGAGGGTTAGGAGGTGCATATATTGTGGTATCGAAATCAAAAGTTTTGGCAGATTTCTTTTTCAGCCTTTGGCGGGGGTTTGAAAATAGCGATTTTGCAATTTTTTTGTCAGAGGTATTTACACTTTAATAAATTTAAAAAATATATACCGTGATGCTCTGTCATTTTCTTTAAGTCCAAACGTCATAATCTTGGCAATACGACCAATAGAACTCAAGATATAAGCTTTTTAAGCGAACCTTAATCGATCGCTTTTGAGACTTTGTTTTGTTAATTCTCCAAGGAAAAGACGATAAGGTTGATCGGATTGCAAAAACTATGACGATTGGACTTAAAGAAATGACAGAGCATCACGGCAATATCGACAACGGGATACTTTAATACTCCACACAATTCTGTAGATACAAAATTGATAAGGTTTATAAGAGCAATTTAATTGAGTGTTCTACAGTGTACTTTGGGCTTCACTTGATAGCATATTGTCTAATATGATCAATAAGCTTTTCAAGGATCTTGATTTTTGTACGGCTAAATAAGTTTCATTCTCTGTTTTAATTGTCGAATCGCTTTTTTTTGGTTTATATATATAGATTCTCGCAATGAGGTTCGGAAAAAAAAACAAATAAAAAAAACTATAAATATATACAAAACATTTAAAATTGTTTAAAAAACGTAAACATGTACTGGGACTGTCTTCTTTAACATATGTACATACCTTCAAGGCCGCATATATTGCCAATCCACTGGAGAGTACATGGGCACCACAAAATACTTTAAAAAGAACTGTGTAAGTAAGTGGACCTAGGAGCGAAAAAATAATTGATAAATTGTAGCTTAAATATAAATATGTATATGTAAGTAATTTTTATTATAATATTTTCAACATTACGTTCTGAAAACTCGTCAATCACTTTTAAAATGAATACATCCTGATTCTGCTGTTCGTTTTTCTCAATGTAATTTTTTGTTGATGTGAATAGTGATGATCCGTAAATAGAAAGTATTAAAATTATAACAAGCGCTTGGAACTATAGATAGAATTTAAATTATTTGTTTTTATTTATTTTTTTATTTATTTAATTATAAGAGCTTACTATAGAAAAGCTTGCCGAAAGAATAACACCCAATCGAACGGAACAATAAAAACAAAACGTTTCCATCCAAACCATTTCGAATGAATAAAATGCCATTGTACCCATATCTCCTGACATTGGTCAGATATTTGAATAACATAATTTTTTGTTGTTAATATAGATTGACCACATGCGATAGGACCGAACAGAGAAAACCTATTAGATATGCTTTGATTTCGGTAAACTATAGACAGTGAAATGCATTGTTATTTTTTGTTTGTCTGATTGCGTTTATACATTACGTAGATGTATGTAGTTGGATGTAACTGTTAAACGTTGTTTTCCTGTTGCTCATTCATAAAGGATATTTTTCTGAGTTCAAAGAGTCGTTATATTTGTATACGTATGCGTATAAATATGTTATTATCAGTAGCGGATCTGGGTTTTGGCTGTAGGGGGGGGCTTGGGAGATCTAGTTTGAGACATCAAGTAATTTGATTTGTTTTTCTTCAAATTAATTTTATAATTTATTTCAAATAAAAAAGTCTTAGTAAAGTTTAAGGTTTAAGGTTTTTTGTGAAAAATATATAAAGTAATATAATCGAAAACGTATTTTGACATTCCCACTTTTCCATTTACAATAGTCGTGTTATTTGTGCATTTATATCAGCTTCTATCCCCTGTTTAAAATGTTTTCAATGTGAAGTACAATAACATCTGTCGTATTCAACATTTAAAATATTTTCAAGCGGAGATAGAAGATAAAGAATGTATTTATATAATTATATAATCTTAACTTATTATATATCTCCAATTTTCAGCCACGTCAAGCTTTAAAACACAAGAAGAAAAATCTGTCAATAAATTTGCACGTCAGTGTAGTGGGATTGCAAATATTCACACGCACCTGCATGATTTTCTGAATACGTAGTAATTACCAATATAAATACAAGTTGTGATACTAGTTTAAATATTTTTAAAAATCAAATCAAAAGTAAAATACATTTTAACTGAGTTTTTGTTATAAATTTAATTTTTATTTTATTTACATTGATTTACAAAACTTACAATAATACCACACAACTTGGCGACAAAAAACCAAAATGCATATAACAGCCTAACAAGCAAAATTTGTCTACAACTACAAGAACACCAAACTAAAATTAACGAAAGCAAACCTTAATATACGTCATTCGCCTGATGATGGAGCAGATACACTCCGAAACGCGTAGCAATTACCAATATAAATAAAAGTTGTGATACTAGTTTAAATATTTTTTAAAAATAAAATACATTTTAACTTAGTTTTTGTTATAAATTTAATTTTTATTTTATTCCCATTGATTTACAAAATTTACAATAATACCACACAACTTGGAGACAAAAAACCAAAATGCAAAAATCAGATTTTGATTTGTTGTTCCCAAATTCTCCCTGGGCTTAGCCTCAATAGCGTTCTTTTCGCAAAATTAGCTAAGTTCTTAGGGTAAATTGTTGTTTCCTTTGCCATGTTAATTGTTAAGCCCCCACACCGTTTTTTCAATTATCTCTTCAAGTTTTAGGCCAAACTTGGACTTGAAAGTCCCTAGAGTCAAGCCCCAAAGCTTTATGGAATAGGGTATGTTTTAAGGGAATTATTTGCTTAACCCCTACCACGTTTTTTTTTGTACAATTCTTGTCAAGCCCTAGTGCCGAGCTGTCGTTTTTTTGTCTCAATTTTCTGTGGTTGTTAATTATTCCTATCCCTGACCTTGGTTTTTTGCACTATATCTTCAGGCTTTAACCCCAACCTAATTCCTTTGGGGCTTAGATATACAAAAAAAATATATATGCAAATTGCCCCATCCCCAGCCTCCTTATTTTGCCTGACTTTTATCAAACTTCACTGCTTAGCAATATTTTAGACGAATATATGTACATATAACTCTTCACGTTATAATGTATTGATTTCTATATTTCAATCAGTTTTAAGAATCCAATGTGGGAGGGGGGGCTTAAGCCCCTATAGCCGCCCCCCTGGATCCTCCACTGGTTATTATTATATGGTTCTGTTGACTTTTACCCTTGAAATCGGAAAAAAATCAATTCTACTTTATATTTATTTTTCGTTATTATATGTACGTTATGAAATGATCTGATTAGCATCAAATGACACTGTATAGTCGTACAGTAAGTACTGGCAGAAGAGTAACGGCAAAATGTCACAGTCTTTCTTTTAGTTAAGCAAGCGGGTCTTATACTTACTTATACGAACCCCGCTTAAGTGAAAAAAAAATCACTCAGGTGAATTCCGGATTAGTGAAAAAAAAAGATCACATATGCGGATTTAAAAATTCAATGAAGCGGAGATTCAAAGCTAGAAACAATTTTATTTATCTTTTGCAGTAGGAAAAAATTTAAATAAAATAGTTTCAATAACCAACAGCGTTTTAATAATACAAAAATAATAGAACATACACTCGCGAGCAAAAACACGGAATTACTCAAGTTTGCATTCTAAAAACAACAATCGCGATGGATACAATATATATAATTAATTGTTAATAGGCTCGTTTTAAAGCTTGAACTTAAATCTTTAAATTAAGGGTTAAATCATAAAGATCAGTTGGTTAGTTTTCGCGCTATCCACCATAATAACAAAAATAACAAATTATATTTGTTAAATTTGGCAAAACTTTGAAACATTGATTAAATTGCGCCCATAGTTGGTCTTTGGCATTGATTGTGCTGTTAAAAGTAAATTTCAACATATCTTGACTTATAAGGCTTCCTTATCTTAGAAAATAATGGAAACCACGCCTGTAGAAGTAAGTTAAGTTGTCACACTACTGCAACAAGGAATAAACCAATATACTGTGTTCCGTCAGCTCGGTCTAAGACAGTCTTGCATATCAAAGATCTACGGAAGGTTTAGACAAACTCGTAGGTTAGGGTAAAGGCCAGGATCTGTGTGCCACCGGATGTTATTAATCGTGATGGTGTCTCTGCGAAATCGTGCTCTGACTAGCGTTGACGTCCAACAATAGCAGAGACGGGTATGATAAAGACTCGTAAGTTAATGGACAGTTAGAAGACGACCCCAAAATGTCCCGCCACGGGACCAAAATTAACTGCAACTCATCGACAAGTTCGAGTACGATTTTCACTATGCACTACAATTTAATGTAGTGCATAGTCTAAATGTTTTCGGATTAGTGCAGAATGTGTCTTGATAGAAGCTAAAGCATAGAGGCAGAGTAAATAGATGACCTGTCTTCCCTGGAGACAAACTCTGCATTCATCCGAGAACGTAAATCGCCCACATTGCTCAACTTCCAAACTGTAGTGGATAGTGAAAATCGTACTCGAACTTGTCGAGGAGTTGCAGTTAATTTTGGCCCCGTGGCGGCACATTTTGTGAAAAGTAACCATGTAACCGTGTAACCGTGTAAGCGTGTAAGCATGTAACCGTGTAAGCGTGTAAGCATGTAACCTTATAACCGTGTAACCATGTATTCATGTAACCATGTAAGCGTGTATGTAACCATGTAAGCGTGTGAGCTTGTGAGCGTGTAGGCGTGTAAGCTTGTAAGCGTGTAAGCGTTTAAGCTTGTAAGCGTGTAAGCGTTTAAGCGTGTATGCGTGTAAGCGTAAGCGTGTAAGCTTGTAAGCGTGTAAGCGTGTAAGTGTGTAAGCGTACATGCGTGTGAGCGTGTAACTGTGTAACCATGTAACCGTGTAGCCTTGTAACCGTGTAACCGTGTAAGCATGTAAGCGTGTAACCGTGTAACCGTGTAACCGTGTAAGCGTGTAAGTGTAAAAGCGTGTAACCGTGTAACCAAACTTCTACAGGCGTGGTTTACCTAATTTTTAAAGATTGGCAGGCCAAATAAGTCAAGATATGTTGAAATTCACTTTTAACATCACAATCAACACCAAAGACCAACAATGGGCGCATTTATTGCTTATCAATGTTTCAAAGTCTTGCCAAATTTAACAAGTATAATTTGTTATTTTTTTATTATGGCGGATAGCGCGAAAACTAACCAAAAGATTTTTATGATTTGACCCTTAATTTAAAGTTTGAAGATTAAGCTTTAAAACGAGCCTATTAACAATTAATTATAGATATTGTATCTATCGCGATTAACAAACTTGAGTGATTCCATTTTTTTGTACGTTAAATGATTGAATTAATTGAGTGTGCCGCATGTGCATAACAAAAAGAGTTTACTTTTAAGTTTGGCTTCATAAAGGTATAAATACGTATTAATATTTTTGAATGGAATAATTTATTATAGGTACATTTTATGTAGAAAAAAATAATCTTACTTTATTTTTAAGGTCATCAATTTTCGTTTGTGACAAGGCTAAAAATGGGAATTCATCACTTTATATTCAATTTCATATAAGATTAGCTGTAGTTCATTATCATTATTTTTTTCACTTAAGAGAGTTTTTTGTGATAATAATATAAAATTTAACTAAAAATATGTTTCAGATATCCGGGTTTTTCATTTAAGCGAGTTTCGCTTAAGCGGAGTGTTTTAACTTTTAAAGGTATAGTTGGTCGAGAAATACTCGGGGATGAAAAGAGTGTTTTAGATAAGCGGGTTTTTCTTGAGCCAGTTTTATTGTACCTATAGTATGGGACCCAGTGTCCAAAATTACAAGGATGTTTGTCTTGAACAAAAAGGAAAACTAAAACGCGTTGGTCAAAGCTGAAATTTTGTAGAAATATTCCTTATTCTATTATAAAACAAGAAAACATTGGTCATGGTGTACATGGAGGTCATCATAGGTCAGTCTTTGAAAACAGCACTTTACATTTTTACTTGCTCTATATGGCATACGAATTTGTATAAGTTTAAATAAGAACTAACATTGCAATCATGGAGAAGTCCAAACAAGTGATTTTCGGCAGGATGTCCGTTAGTCTCTTTATCTGTGGGTCTGAGAGTTGATGTACATCGAGTCGTAGGACGACCTGCCCTTATCGTTTTACAGAATGAGTGGTTTATTGTTTTTTAGTCAGTGTCTAAACAATCAATTTGGGCGTGGGTTGCTTAGCGAAATGTGGTCAAGTATGTCTTGAATAAGTTGCCAAGCTTCGAAGGTCAATTTTTTGGCTATTTATGATTTTCTGACCCTGGGGTGGAATCGGCTAAGGTGATTTGTGATCAATGATAGTCATTATCAACTAATTCCGTCTGCGTAAGGTGATAGTCACATGTGATAATCACATTTTTGTGACTATTTCGTGTGACAGCTATTCTGCTATCACTTTCATACAAATCAAGTCAAAATATTGTTTGAATAAATTTGTATTGTAAAAAAAAAAATTATATTTGTATTTTAAAAATATTTTTTTTTATTTGACAGGAATTTAGACAAAAAATGATGGCGTCCACAAGAATTTAGTGCATAAAATATTGAGCCCACAGATCCGTAATGAATATTCAAGAGCATTGAATTGTCGGCTTTTTAATTGGAACAAATTTTTTTTTTTTGTTCAGTGAACGGTTGCAAAATTTAACAAAATATTATTTCGCTTAATCATCAAGTAAAAAACAAATTCAATAACTTAAAGCAGAAGAGTGGGTTTCTTAAAATCCGCCAAAGAACACACCGGCAACGTTGTGCTTTAAGCACTTGAAACTGAGTTATTTCCGATTATTTGTTATCTAACAAACTACGAACGCACAGTTTTTATCTATTATTTGCAATTAATTACTAACTTTGTTCAATTTTAACACTGTTGAATATTCATTTTCTTTTTATTACCTAAACTTGGCGAAGCGACGGAGAAAATCTTCAAGTCGATTTGTGGAAATGTCAAATCTAACTTGTATGTGTACAAATTATGTGTTTTCTCTAAAAGTGATACCAAATTTGCACTAATTTTTTGTGATCACCTTACGCAGATGGAAAATAAAATCTTATCACATGTGACTATCAAAAATGTGATGATCACAAATCACCTTACGCGATTCCACCCCTGCTTAGTCCCAAAGACATTAAAAACTAAGTACAATATAAAAAAAAACTGAATTAAAAAACTTTTAATTACGTAATTCTTCGAAATTCGCATTTTCAATATAGGCTTAATAAGGATAACCAAAGATGAAGATCTATAATGTATTTTCTAAATGGAAAATGATAGAAAGATTTTTTTTGTGTTATCGAAATGTTAGGTAAAAAGGAAGAAGTCCTTCATATGAAAAAAATTAAGAACAACTTAGAACTCGCGATAATGAACGTTCAAAAGTTACAAAATGATAAAAAAAAAATTTTAAACAAACATGAAATTACCAGTTTTTTTAAAGTTTAAGCGTTCTTTTTGACCAAATTAATTTTTATTTTAAATAATGCTATTTTTTTCCATCAATTCTTCCTCCACTGATATTTTTATTAAAAATAGCATCATCATGATTGGTCTATGTTGTTTAAAAAAAACATTGCTTATAAAATAATGCGGGTTGCCGCATTTTTTACTTTTGCTAATTTCAAATTTCTCACTCTATGAGAGAGAATCAATTATTTTAATTGTCAAGGAGAGTCGACAGAAGCTTTTGATAGTGAATGTAACTAGGTGCGGATTCAGGATTTTAGTTTGATCCTCGTTGTTTTTTCCGCAAAACTTCAAAATTACCGAGAAATATTCAGATTGCATTCGACAAAATGTTAGTTTTATAGTAATTTACGCAATTTCAAACATAATTTATAAAAGAGAAATTTCATTAAAAAAAAAAATTTAGTGATTAATTTAAAAATAATACTTTATTAAATTTTCAAACATAAATGTGGTAAATAGGTACGTTTGCCAGTAAATTTCATAAAATATATACTTGTGTAATTTTTAAATATTCGCGTCAAAAATTAACTTTAAAATAAATCGGATTTTTCAAGTGAACTTTTAAAAATTACTCATCCACCTTCCAAATAAGGTTATAGAGTACATCTTCCGAATATCTTCCGTTTTGTGGTACAAAATTTAGCTCCACTCCACAGTAGTTAGCAAGGTCCTCCAGCTTTTTATACCACAGGATTTTGCATTCGATCGACTTCTTTGCAATTATTTTAGGAAGCCTTTCATCTCACATTTCTAGAATTTTTATGATGTAGTCAACGTGAAGTTTTAACGTTCTTACGAATAATGGAGAAAGCCCTGTTGCAATGCTTATCATATAATTCGGTGTTGTGGTTGGTAAACCGAAACTTCTTTTAACATAGTATCTTTGTAGCTTCTCAACAGTTTCACACTGATTGTATCCCCAAGACTGTGCTGAATAGAACATGATAGACTCCGCCACCGCACTTAAAACTTTGTGTTTCACACTATGGTGAACAAGATTGTTGGGAAAACATTTTTTCCAGGTTGCACATATAGCGCTTTTTGCTTTAATCAGCTTTTCCCTTAGGTGTCATTCCATATTAAGATTACTTGTAATCGTCATTCCTAGATATTTGTATTTGTTCACTCTTTCGATGGGTTCGCCGCTGAAATGCCATTTTTCATTATTGCATATTCTTCCAGATCCTTTTTTGAAAATCATAACTTTTGATTTGGTAAGATTGTTACTGTTAATTTCCATAACTGGCAATATGAATACAAACGATTTATCATCAATTGTAAAGTGTCCGAGAATACGCGAAGAGGACCACATCGTCCGCAAACAGCATAGCCTTTATCAAAGTACCGGAAATTTGTAGTCCAACGGGTAAAAAATCAATAAGATCATCGATATACAACGCAAATAGACTTGGACTTAAGTTGCACCCTTGCCTTACTCCCGCTTGAAACTCTTTTATTAATTTTTGACCTTCTATCCAATGTGTCATTCTATTATTGAGCACTTTTGTAAAAATCTTATATGAAGCATTAAGAAAGGATATCCCTCGATAATAAGCTGGGTCAGATATATTACCTTTTTTATGGATGGGAAATATAATAGCTTCCCTTAACTGCTTTGGGATGTAACCCGTTTCCATTATTTGGTTAAAACCCATATAAATAAATATAAATAAATCGGGTGGCACAACGGCTCATGAAGAACCAGGGCCTAGTGACTAACAACTCGCAACCATTCCTGTGTGCGCCTGTCGACAGGAATGGAAGAGACCTACAATTTTATGCCGAATCCGAACGGCTAGACGAGAAGCACTTATTCGTAACAAGTGATACTCTTGGAGTATTTGTCAATTCCTCGCAAGAGGCAGTAGCCCTGAAAAAAACTTTTTAGTTTTTAGGTGGACGAGGCTGGGAAGCGATCCCAGACCTCCAGGGTGACAGTCGAACGCACTAACCATTACGCTACGGTCTGCTACATGCTTACAGTGTTAGGAATATCAAAAACAGAACTGTCATACTTAAAGTGTACCGCTATAAGAACCCCTCTCCCAGCCTGTTCCCGTAAGTCAAAAAAACACCATCCTTCCGATAAGAGCAAAAACATCAAAAGGCAGTTCTTGCGACTTTAAAAATACATTTGTAGCTTAAGAGCGAAGTCCCCTTACATTTGGATAATAAAGGGATAAGCTTTAAAGTTTTTTGGAGCTGTATTTAAGTTGGTATTGAAACTTGCATTACGGTCTATAAATTCCTGAATAAAAGTATTGACGGGCCAAGATGTTGGTGACATCAACACATTAAACTTCGGATCAGGGACGGTTATTTTGAATGACGCACCACTTCCATTTGATCTTGTTATGTTTTTGCATTTAATAAGATTATGATCGTTGGAAAAGTTTTGCTGATATAAAACAGATTTAATGTGGTTAAGAATATCCGTTTGAAACGTTGATATATCGAATTTAAAATACACTTTGGGACAGGCACAACTCTGGGTTGCAAAACTGGTGGGGTAACATCGACCGGGGGATGTAAATTTCGACTATTGCTGTTGCTATTAAAAGAGCAATTAAGTTAAAGAGGAGCACTATTAATGTTGGTGGGACAATGTAACTCATCGTGAAAAGACCTAGTGACAGGAGCATCAATAATGTTTGTTTTATCGTTAAAATTCAATTTTGTAGTATACTTGAAATCACAGTACTGACCAGTGTATTATTACTTTCTCGCGCACTAATTGACTCTTTTTCTAAAATGGCAAAATTGCCGTTACATTCCTCAAAACTGTTCTTACTAATGGTTATCAAGCTGTCAACATTATTCGAGAGCTGGAGAACGGATTCTGAAATTTTATTATTATGCGAGTTGTTTTTTTCGTGCAAATTATTAATATTATTACTAACCAAATTTAGATCGTCGGTAATTTTATTTAAAAATCGAGATTTTTTTCTAATTCGGAATTGATAGAATTAATTTTACCGTCAAGAACATCATTAACAGTGTTTTCAAAGTTATCTATTTATTTAACAATCTTGGTGTCACTGCACAAAGTATTAAGAGAAACAGCCCTAGTGTTTGAGTCAATTACTTTTTCAATTTTATCGACATTGCCAACCAAATCGACTAAATGGTCAAACAGCAATCCAACTTTTTTTTTCACGTTGAAAAATCTTACCGAGTTATTATCTACCGTAGTCTTAACCTCATCTAAATTTCGAGTTACATTTTCAAGGGTGTTATTTAAATTTTGTAACTGCAGGGAAAGGTGAATGAGAATTTCAGCAAAGCAACCATTTGCATCCTTGTGAATCTTCCTAAAACTTCTTCAATAACAGATCGGCAAAATTGACATTTAATAACGTCCATGGTAATGGTAAAAGAAAACAAAAAAAAAGACAGATGGTCACCATAAGATTTAGTTTACAAATATATATGTTTTTATATATGTGTACGGTCAAGTTCATGCAAGATCACACATTAGCAAAAAAAAGAGCACAAAAAACAAAAGAAGAGGAATTAAACAATGTCATAAGGTTATGGACATAAGAAGAATTATTATTATGTTAATCTATCACTTACCACAAAAACTAAATAAATAATATAGGAAATAATTGATATAGTGTACACCATTGTATATAAATATCTATAGTACTATCAAAAAACGAAAACGACGGTGGCGGTGCCACTGGCCTGGGAGGGCATTTGCTCTGTAGGAAAAATACATTGAAAATCGCATTAAATCTCTCTAGCGATAATACACCACCTATATGCATAGACTAGGATAGTGTATTCGAAAGGAAATTATTTTTTGTTTGTTTATTTTTATAAGTTTCTATGGAAACGATGTTGTGTTGGTATTGAATTAAATTCAGAATTTGTATGTTTCTACGTATGGAAACATATGTAGTTGTGTATTGCAGAGATTTAGAATTTATTTTGAATTATTTGTGGATAAAATAAATTTCCTTCAATTCGAATTAAAATTCAAAACAGGGGCTACCTAGGTATGTTGTATAGATTTTTAGAAAAAGAAAGCTGAATTGCTATGATATGTTAATGTTAGTATACCGCTAACTTCAGTTAATGTTATAGGTATTATATGTATATACAAAGATGCACTCGACACTTCTTATAGAACAACAGAGTGTATCTTTTCTTCAATTTTTTCTTTTTTAACTGGAAAACACTTAGGTACTATTATTGATAATATTGTGTGATTTTTAATAATCTATAAAATCTTTATTGTAATTTTATTATATGACTAATATTTACAAATTGAATATGAAAAAATAAAATTAAACTGATTAAAAAAAAAAATGTTTGGCTCATCTGATCTTTGAGGTTAAGGTCTTAAAATGCGGAGTATGAGGCTATATTTAACAAATAATTTTTATTCTGGACCTAGGGGTGAGGGGAGGCTAGTCGTTGTAAAAAGTTTTCAATCGCTGAGACTGAAAGAGTAATTAACAATTATAACTTTTTATAGTAAATTTTAATAAAATAAAATTCTAAATAAAATAAAACAAAAACTATACAATAACTTTAAATATCTTTAAATTTAAGGTCTTCAAATATGTATAATTGATTACGTAACCGTATAAAGAGAAAGATGGTTGTATATATGTAGTTATGTAGCCGCAAACATTAATTTGTTTTCTAGGCGTTTCATCGAATACAGCAAACCAAGCAGCTTCTTAAAGGGGATGTGGAATCTGGAGCAGGCAGCTGAATTACTAAATATCCTAGCGAAACCTTGACAATCATTTATTCGGGGGAGCATCCGCCATTCTGCACTAGAGTGGTCGAAAACACTTATCAAGTGCTTTGATATTAAATAAGAAATGGTGATTAGTTTTTTTTTTTAACTTAGTGGCCAAGGACAATTGAAAATTGGCTGCAATTATTATTTTTTTTGTTATATTTAGCGCGTGCTAAAAGGGTTGTGACTACCCTTAAAATGTTAATACACAGCACGAGCGATTAGGTGGTTGGAGGGGATTTAAAAGGAGTCACCGATGCTCATTGGTTTTGAATGCCTGTAAATCACAATGGGAGGCGAAAATTGGCCTGGGTAGAGCATTCCACATTCGTGTAGTGCGACTAAAGAAAGAATCTCTGTACTTAATAGTACGTCCGAAGTTGGGCTCAAGGGTAAACTGATGGGCATTTTTTTATATTATACATATATTTTTTATATTTTTATATTTTTTTAGGAAATATCTAATAACAAATGAACTAATTGCAACCAACAAAATATTTAATGGTTTTGTTAAAGCCCAATTAAAGAGGTATAACTCAAAACAACCTTAAAAATTCAACCGTTTTTTGCACTTTGTTGACATTTTTAGTAATGTTGCACTCGGCCTAGAAGTTAAAAGCTTGGATTTATCATAATGACAATATCATAAAAACAGGCAATCTATCAAAAATCTACCATGTTCAGCGCATTAAATTATTTTTACGTTTACTGTGCCAATTTTTAAAACTTGTTTTTGTTAAATTGCCTCTAGTATTGCAGGTTTTTACCAATAACTTGCTATTGAGTCTATTTACAATAACAAGCTATACCAATTTGAAATTCACATTTTACGCGCATATTTTTGAAAAAGTTGGCTACTTAGGTATTCATGCATTTTTTTTATACCGGAGATGATTTAACTTTTTCAAAAATTATTTTCTTTCACATTTTGCATTGAAAATCAAAGTTAAATAATTTTTTTCTCTAAGAAGTCTAACAGTTATTATAATTTTCTTCTACTAATGTTCTGGCACAAATAATGTTAAATATTGCTACGAAACAAAAACGGTCGAATTCATTCACTTGTAGTCGTGGTATTCAAAAATGTAAAGTTAGGCAAAAAATAATGCACTGAACATAAAAATGCATTTATCTTTTGTTGTGGTTGGGATAGAACTTTTGTTATCAGTTTTCAGGACGGCCATAAAGTCTACTATGAGGCACTTTAGGGTTATCTATTCTTTACGGGGAACCCTGTATGTAGATGTATTGTACAAGTACATGTACAATTGAACATAATAAAGCCAATAAAAGGCGCACCAAAAGATGGTATAGTACAGTAATAGACTACGCACAGTAATAGACTATGTACATACAGTAATAGACTATACGTACAGTAATAGACTACTTATAATCATAGCTTATTCTCTTAGTTAAATTTTAAGCCATATAGCCCTAAGCCACACGAACAAATTCGTTAATTTATGTTGTTTAAAAATGTATTAAGTATCTATCTTATCTAGGTATATTTTTAAAATTGCTGTGGGTAGGTTTTAAACTTCATATTTTTGACAAGATTTGAAACCTGTTTATAGTTGGCTAATCAGAAAAATGAAAATGATATTTTAGTGGTCTTGTTGCAAAAGCTTATATATGTGCTTTGACAGTATCATGAGTTCTCTGAGATCTTATTTTGCTGGATCAGCCAAATCAACGAGTAGAGTACCTACCTGTTTTTTTTCAAACTGTCACTGTTAAGCCCAGAAAAGCCGCTGGAAAAATAAAATATAAAAACATCAAGACTTTTAGTCGGACATAAGAGAAAGCTGCTCAAAAAAATAACCTGCGGCCCACTTCTGTAAGCGTGAATGAATTATTCGGGTACGCTGAATATACCCTTTCCATTGCTACTCAAAAAATTGTTTCCATAAATTTGCACGTCACTCTAGAGTCTATATAGGGATTGCAAATATTCCTGTGCACGTGCACCTGCATGATTTTCTGAGTCCACAGAGAAAACTCACGCTTTTGGAATTTGGCTCATTGACTAGAGAATTTCTATGTAACTGCTTAGTCCAAAAAATGTTTTGTATGTACAATAATTGTCTTGGACCTTTGAAATTTTGAAAACTAAGCCCCGATACTCTCTAACCCAAAGCCGTAAGAAACTATTCCTGTTGTATTAAACACATTTAGCTTGACACCCCTTTTTATTGTTGTAGCCTCAACTGCGTTTCTTTCGTTAAATTATCTTAGTTTTTGGTGTAAACTGTTGTTGAATTTGATATGTTAATGTTAAGCCCCAACCATGTTTTTTTTAAATTATTTCTTCAAGCTTTAGCCCCAACTTCGGACTTTGCCAGTCCCCAGACTTAAGCACCCAAGACTCTCTAGAATAAGAATGTTAGTTTTTAGGGAGTTATTTGTTTAACCCTGGCGTCGTTTTTGTCCAATATTCTCAGACCTTAATAGTCACAAGCTTTTTTTTCAACCCAATTTTCTGAGTTTTGTCTTAAGGGGAAATTGTCGTTGGATGAAACATGTCCATTATTCATAGCCCCAACTTGATTTGTTGTCCAATTCGCTTCAGGCTTTAGCCCCAACCTTAGGGCTTAGAAAAAATTTACATAAAATGTAAACTGGTCAGCCCCAACCACGTTACTTTGTTCATAAAATTTCATGCCTTAACAATATTTTAGACGAATATAAAAATCTAAACGTTCAAACATTGTGCTCCTGTATGAATTGCAGTAATAAACCGTTACAGAACTTATTATACTGCATTAGTATCGATACTTAAATACCTACATATCTGAAAGCAAAAATATCTTTTTCAGAAAATATGCAAAAAAGAAAAAAAAAACTGAACTTCTATTTTTGATAAGAATAATCATAATCGACAAACCATCTCTAGACTAAAAACTAATATAGTCTTTTTCCGTTTTTACACATATAATAAACAAACTTATCCTTGAACAGTTTTCTCTATATTTTAATATGTAAAAAAACATCTTCAGCGTAGCTTGAAAATCATGTATAGATATATGTCAACAAAAATAAAAATACAACCCATACTACTAAAGAAAAATACATACCTACAAACATTTTTCAAATCAACACGAAATAATGAAAATTGTCATGGTTACTCAATAACAAAAAGGAATAATATAATAAATAAATATCCTTTAAGAAATTGGTTTGTGCACACAAAAAGCCGACATCCATTAAATCTCTCTAGCGATAATACACCACCTATAGGCGTAGACTGTTGTCCTGCAAATCGACTCATTAATAGTACTATAGGTTTTATATACAATGGTGTACACCATTGTATATAAATATCTATAGTACTATCAAAAAACGAAAACGACGGTGGCGGTGCCACTGGCCTGGGAGGGCATTTGCTCTGTAGGAAAAATACATTGAAAATCGCATTAAATCTCTCTAGCGATAATACACCACCTATATGCATAGACTAGGATAGTGTATTCGAAAGGAAATTATTTTTTGTTTGTTTATTTTTATAAGTTTCTATGGAAACGATGTTGTGTTGGTATTGAATTAAATTCAGAATTTGTATGTTTCTACGTATGGAAACATATGTAGTTGTGTATTGCAGAGATTTAGAATTTATTTTGAATTATTTGTGGATAAAATAAATTTCCTTCAATTCGAATTAAAATTCAAAACAGGGGCTACCTAGGTATGTTGTATAGATTTTTAGAAAAAGAAAGCTGAATTGCTATGATATGTTAATGTTAGTATACCGCTAACTTCAGTTAATGTTATAGGTATTATATGTATATACAAAGATGCACTCGACACTTCTTATAGAACAACAGAGTGTATCTTTTCTTCAATTTTTTCTTTTTTAACTGGAAAACACTTAGGTACTATTATTGATAATATTGTGTGATTTTTAATAATCTATAAAATCTTTATTGTAATTTTATTATATGACTAATATTTACAAATTGAATATGAAAAAATAAAATTAAACTGATTAAAAAAAAAAATGTTTGGCTCATCTGATCTTTGAGGTTAAGGTCTTAAAATGCGGAGTATGAGGCTATATTTAACAAATAATTTTTATTCTGGACCTAGGGGTGAGGGGAGGCTAGTCGTTGTAAAAAGTTTTCAATCGCTGAGACTGAAAGAGTAATTAACAATTATAACTTTTTATAGTAAATTTTAATAAAATAAAATTCTAAATAAAATAAAACAAAAACTATACAATAACTTTAAATATCTTTAAATTTAAGGTCTTCAAATATGTATAATTGATTACGTAACCGTATAAAGAGAAAGATGGTTGTATATATGTAGTTATGTAGCCGCAAACATTAATTTGTTTTCTAGGCGTTTCATCGAATACAGCAAACCAAGCAGCTTCTTAAAGGGGATGTGGAATCTGGAGCAGGCAGCTGAATTACTAAATATCCTAGCGAAACCTTGACAATCATTTATTCGGGGGAGCATCCGCCATTCTGCACTAGAGTGGTCGAAAACACTTATCAAGTGCTTTGATATTAAATAAGAAATGGTGATTAGTTTTTTTTTTTAACTTAGTGGCCAAGGACAATTGAAAATTGGCTGCAATTATTATTTTTTTTGTTATATTTAGCGCGTGCTAAAAGGGTTGTGACTACCCTTAAAATGTTAATACACAGCACGAGCGATTAGGTGGTTGGAGGGGATTTAAAAGGAGTCACCGATGCTCATTGGTTTTGAATGCCTGTAAATCACAATGGGAGGCGAAAATTGGCCTGGGTAGAGCATTCCACATTCGTGTAGTGCGACTAAAGAAAGAATCTCTGTACTTAATAGTACGTCCGAAGTTGGGCTCAAGGGTAAACTGATGGGCATTTTTTTATATTATACATATATTTTTTATATTTTTATATTTTTTTAGGAAATATCTAATAACAAATGAACTAATTGCAACCAACAAAATATTTAATGGTTTTGTTAAAGCCCAATTAAAGAGGTATAACTCAAAACAACCTTAAAAATTCAACCGTTTTTTGCACTTTGTTGACATTTTTAGTAATGTTGCACTCGGCCTAGAAGTTAAAAGCTTGGATTTATCATAATGACAATATCATAAAAACAGGCAATCTATCAAAAATCTACCATGTTCAGCGCATTAAATTATTTTTACGTTTACTGTGCCAATTTTTAAAACTTGTTTTTGTTAAATTGCCTCTAGTATTGCAGGTTTTTACCAATAACTTGCTATTGAGTCTATTTACAATAACAAGCTATACCAATTTGAAATTCACATTTTACGCGCATATTTTTGAAAAAGTTGGCTACTTAGGTATTCATGCATTTTTTTTATACCGGAGATGATTTAACTTTTTCAAAAATTATTTTCTTTCACATTTTGCATTGAAAATCAAAGTTAAATAATTTTTTTCTCTAAGAAGTCTAACAGTTATTATAATTTTCTTCTACTAATGTTCTGGCACAAATAATGTTAAATATTGCTACGAAACAAAAACGGTCGAATTCATTCACTTGTAGTCGTGGTATTCAAAAATGTAAAGTTAGGCAAAAAATAATGCACTGAACATAAAAATGCATTTATCTTTTGTTGTGGTTGGGATAGAACTTTTGTTATCAGTTTTCAGGACGGCCATAAAGTCTACTATGAGGCACTTTAGGGTTATCTATTCTTTACGGGGAACCCTGTATGTAGATGTATTGTACAAGTACATGTACAATTGAACATAATAAAGCCAATAAAAGGCGCACCAAAAGATGGTATAGTACAGTAATAGACTACGCACAGTAATAGACTATGTACATACAGTAATAGACTATACGTACAGTAATAGACTACTTATAATCATAGCTTATTCTCTTAGTTAAATTTTAAGCCATATAGCCCTAAGCCACACGAACAAATTCGTTAATTTATGTTGTTTAAAAATGTATTAAGTATCTATCTTATCTAGGTATATTTTTAAAATTGCTGTGGGTAGGTTTTAAACTTCATATTTTTGACAAGATTTGAAACCTGTTTATAGTTGGCTAATCAGAAAAATGAAAATGATATTTTAGTGGTCTTGTTGCAAAAGCTTATATATGTGCTTTGACAGTATCATGAGTTCTCTGAGATCTTATTTTGCTGGATCAGCCAAATCAACGAGTAGAGTACCTACCTGTTTTTTTTCAAACTGTCACTGTTAAGCCCAGAAAAGCCGCTGGAAAAATAAAATATAAAAACATCAAGACTTTTAGTCGGACATAAGAGAAAGCTGCTCAAAAAAATAACCTGCGGCCCACTTCTGTAAGCGTGAATGAATTATTCGGGTACGCTGAATATACCCTTTCCATTGCTACTCAAAAAATTGTTTCCATAAATTTGCACGTCACTCTAGAGTCTATATAGGGATTGCAAATATTCCTGTGCACGTGCACCTGCATGATTTTCTGAGTCCACAGAGAAAACTCACGCTTTTGGAATTTGGCTCATTGACTAGAGAATTTCTATGTAACTGCTTAGTCCAAAAAATGTTTTGTATGTACAATAATTGTCTTGGACCTTTGAAATTTTGAAAACTAAGCCCCGATACTCTCTAACCCAAAGCCGTAAGAAACTATTCCTGTTGTATTAAACACATTTAGCTTGACACCCCTTTTTATTGTTGTAGCCTCAACTGCGTTTCTTTCGTTAAATTATCTTAGTTTTTGGTGTAAACTGTTGTTGAATTTGATATGTTAATGTTAAGCCCCAACCATGTTTTTTTTAAATTATTTCTTCAAGCTTTAGCCCCAACTTCGGACTTTGCCAGTCCCCAGACTTAAGCACCCAAGACTCTCTAGAATAAGAATGTTAGTTTTTAGGGAGTTATTTGTTTAACCCTGGCGTCGTTTTTGTCCAATATTCTCAGACCTTAATAGTCACAAGCTTTTTTTTCAACCCAATTTTCTGAGTTTTGTCTTAAGGGGAAATTGTCGTTGGATGAAACATGTCCATTATTCATAGCCCCAACTTGATTTGTTGTCCAATTCGCTTCAGGCTTTAGCCCCAACCTTAGGGCTTAGAAAAAATTTACATAAAATGTAAACTGGTCAGCCCCAACCACGTTACTTTGTTCATAAAATTTCATGCCTTAACAATATTTTAGACGAATATAAAAATCTAAACGTTCAAACATTGTGCTCCTGTATGAATTGCAGTAATAAACCGTTACAGAACTTATTATACTGCATTAGTATCGATACTTAAATACCTACATATCTGAAAGCAAAAATATCTTTTTCAGAAAATATGCAAAAAAGAAAAAAAAAACTGAACTTCTATTTTTGATAAGAATAATCATAATCGACAAACCATCTCTAGACTAAAAACTAATATAGTCTTTTTCCGTTTTTACACATATAATAAACAAACTTATCCTTGAACAGTTTTCTCTATATTTTAATATGTAAAAAAACATCTTCAGCGTAGCTTGAAAATCATGTATAGATATATGTCAACAAAAATAAAAATACAACCCATACTACTAAAGAAAAATACATACCTACAAACATTTTTCAAATCAACACGAAATAATGAAAATTGTCATGGTTACTCAATAACAAAAAGGAATAATATAATAAATAAATATCCTTTAAGAAATTGGTTTGTGCACACAAAAAGCCGACATCCATTAAATCTCTCTAGCGATAATACACCACCTATAGGCGTAGACTGTTGTCCTGCAAATCGACTCATTAATAGTACTATAGGTTTTATATACAATGGTGTACACTTTTATGAAAATTGTAAGTGACACCAACAAAAAAAAAAGAACAACAAAAAAAAAAAACAAGCTTACACTGAGAGTATGGTACATAGATGGTACATATTGACGAGACCGCAACAACGTTACAACGCACAGAACAAAGCTATTGCTACGATTATAATAGATTTGGGTAGGTAGGTATATGCATTTTGTTTTTTTTTTATGCACGTTTATAGGTTAGATTAATTTAATTTATTTATTGATTATTGAATGTAAAACTAAGTATTGACCACACAAATTTTGATTGGGTAAAAAGGAACAAATTATTAAAAAAATTTAGCACACAGATATAACATTAATGGACAAAATAAAAAGGCAATTAAATAAATTTAAAACAAAAAAGGTATAGGGAAAAATACGGCCATAAAAGACAACCACACTGAGAGAGAGAGAAACTGAAACATGTTTATCATGTCTTTCTACATGTTTTCCCACTTTTGCACTTTTTGCAAAAAGTAGATCTATTGCAGTTAAGCCCTAACAATAAAAAAATTCAACTTATTGGTTATTTTTAATTTCTCTCACTTCTCCAAATAGTGTGTTAATTACTTTTTGTTGGCCTAATTTTCGGCTACTGGCCGATACTATTTTAATAAATTCTTATTTTGTACATTATTAAAAAAGAAATATTTTTTAAAGTTCTTATAGTTCATTTTTAATAATTCGCGTGAATACTTGAAATTAAATTTATTTCCCAAAAAGTAACGATTAAAATAACTTTATTGATAAAGAAAAATCAAGAATGGGTTTCTAGGTTCAGGATAAGATAAGCTATAGGAGAATTTTGTAGGTGTTACCATTGTTTTTCAAAAGTGCTGACATTTTTTTTTCAAATTGCCCCTCCCATATTATAAACCCCATTTCCAATATGATTATTAGGGTGTCCGTTATTTCCCAAACTTATCTTTTTGGATAGCACACCCCGTCAATCGAAAGTTTATGCCGAAAGAAAAAATTATTGACCAAAAAAAATTTTTTCCGAGGTCATTAACCCGTGCCTCTTACTTCATACTTTTCCCATACAAATTTGTATGGGAACTTTTCACATTTTTTTTTCTCTAGAACTATAATAGTTATTCAAATTTTTTTTGAGAATTCTGATTAATTTATCGGTCCTTTAAAAAACTGCATTTAAAATTGTATTAAACAAATTTAAATTATAATTTCTTGCGATTTTTAAGTTAAAAAATACTTTAATATTATATATTTTTCTCTCTCGATCCTCAGCAGTTTTTGTTGCTTTTTTATTGATTATCATAAAATTATAAGTTTTTTTAAAAATTGCATTAAAAAAAAAATAATGAAAACAAATTAGAAATAATTTATTTCGATTTTTCAAAATATTAAATATTTTTTAATTTTGTATGTATTAAATTTGTTTTTCTTATAAAATAAAGTTTTTTTTTATTATTTTTTGAATGTGGTTTTTAAACAAGATATTGCTCAAAAAAATCTATAAAAAACTATTGTTGATAAGAAAAAAAAAAAAATAAATACATACAAAAATAAAAATATTTAACATTTTGAATAATCGAAATAAATTATTTCTAATTTGTTTTCATTATTTTTTTTTAATGCAATTTTTTAAAAAACATATTATTTTATAATAATCAATAAAAAACAACAAAAACTGCTGAGGATCGAGAGAGAAAAATATATAATATTAAAGTATTTTTTAACTTAAAAAACCGAAATAAATTATACTTTAAACTTTTTTAATACATTTTTAAATGCCAATCAGAATTTCCAAAAAAAATTAGAATAACTTTTATAGTTCCAGAGAAAAAAAATAAAATGTGAAAAGTGTAAAGTTCCCATACAAATTTGTATGGGAAAAGTATGACCTTAGAGGCACGGGTTAATGACCTCGGAAAATTTTTTTTTTGGTCAATAATTTTTTCTTTCGGCATAAACTTTCGATTGACGGGGTGTGCTATCCAAAAAAAATGATTTTGGGAAATAACGGGCACTCTTTTGATTATTCTATTATTTCGGGCCTTACGGTAGGTACTGTTAGAATGTTCCTGCTTTCATTTAAATGAAAGCCACCCAATGATGGCTATACGATGTTGATGGGCTTAAAAAACCTCCAAAATACAAAAGTTTTTATATATTAAATTTTCGAGCAGGAAAAGCCATTTGTAGGGCTTTTGTGTGATATATGGAACAAAATATTCTGTGATGGACAAATATCCTGATAGTATATGTATTTCAAAGCCATTTCATTTCTACCTACATGTTTTCCTTTTTAATTTTCATTTTTTTCAGCCAGCAGAATTTACTTTTTTTTCAGCAGAATGTTTTTTTTCGGCACAAACTGCCCGACACGCCGACTGGATTTCTACACACTTTTGATGTTTACGAACGTAAATTGTTTTGCAGGCTTGCTTAAGTCAGAGTTCAATTTTTGTTTACGAACAAAAACTTCGCAGATATAAGTTAAAGACCTTCCACACTAGCCCACTGTGTATTAATACATGTCAAAAAAGTGGGAAACAAATTATGTAGAATAGTGTGGAAACAAAATATGACAGCCCAGCCTACACAACCCGACATTCTATCCCACACGATTTGACATGGTGTTAATACATGAAGAATTTTAGGAATGTTTCTAATTCTATCCCACATTCTATCACATTTTTTAGGTTAAAAAATACAAGCTTGTGTGGAAGCAAAATATGAAAAGTTATTTCTTTCACACAAATTTGGCAGTCGCTTGGAATTCTTTCCCACTTACAATTTGACATGTATTAATACACAGTGAGCTAGTGTGGAAGGGCTATTATTAGTCAGACCTCTATGTTAGAAAATACAACAACAAATATACTTAGTTCTAGTAGCAAGTCTAGTTCTTAGTAGCTAAAATAAAAACAGTGCTTTCATACACTATTTTCTATGTTTATCCGATGAATTCTCAACAAATGTCAAAAATTCATCCAAAAATTCATTAATTTGGCAGATGGATCTTGACGCACGAGTCTCTATCAAGATCCATCTGGTGACAGAAAAAAATGTAAAAACCAAACATTTTTTTTATTTGTTAAAAAAATTATTATTAATTTCAAATAAATGTTGCTTTCCAATAAAAGATTGTAGTTATTTAAAACTTTTTTTCTTTATCAAATAATATTCGTTTTTAAAATATTGGTACGGAATGCTAACACTTTCCCTGAAATATTTTAAGGGAAAATGAGATATGTAGTAGGTATGTACAAAATATGTAACTACATGGATACCTACTAAAATTACATATTAAAGGTCTCTTTATTCAACTTTGATACATTGGGGGGGGGGGGGGGGTGGATTAAACACCATTAAACACCCTCCCCCAGGGTTCGCGCCTGCATGGGATTAAAACAGTCTTTTAAAGCATTTTTCAAGATTATATCAAAAAAACTATCAAACAAACCAAATTATATTGTTTTCATTCAAAGTGAGTATTAAAAATTTGCGAACTGAACTGTGCACTGAAAATTTACGTGGAGAATTAATTATGTCTTCATTCACGTATTTATTTTTCATATCATTTCTGGGCAATTTTGGAAAATTTGAAAACTTATTTTTTTGAGCTGTGTTAAAATTGAAAAATTTGTTGTGGCATTTAAGATATTAATTGGGTTTTCCATTGGTAGACAAAAATCAATTTAATTTGGATCTGCAAAAAAGCAGATTTTTATATTTTTTGCGTTCTATTATTATGGACCATACAGTTATTTATTTTTTACTTAAATTTTCCCCTCTCTGCACGAACGCGATCAAAACCAAAATAAAATATGGTAGAAATAATGGCGTACAAGTTTAATAAAGTAAGTATTAAAAGAAGTTTCAAAACTGCAATTTTTCATTTTCGAAACTTTTCTTTTATTACCTATTTGGAGATTTTTAAAAGGAGAATTATAAAAATCAAATATTGAAAAGAAAAAATCTGATCCCCTAAGAATTTTGACACCAAAGCCCAAACCGATTTTAAAAATTTAAATTAATGAGTCAGTCGGTCGTTAAGAACTAAGCTTAACATGTTCTAATAATTTTGTATTCAACATTTGATTTCTCGGTGGGGGTCATGACCCTGGACCCCCCCCACATTTATACGGCGGCGTTTGGCTTTAAATAAATTTCCTGTACTACTAGAGCTAAAAAGGTTTTTATATGAAACAACTTATTTTTTTTTTTAGAAAATCAAACAATTAACGTGCTAACATGCGCAATTTAATTGAATACTTTAAGAATGTAGAAATTCAATTTTATTTTCCGAATGAAACAATTGACTGGGAATTGGGTTTTTAGGTGTCTACCAATTTTGGTTGGTCGAATATATACCATCTGCTTTATAAATAATTGAAGTTCTATTTCTTTACTTTTGATTGTAATATCTTAATTAAAATTAAGATATCGAATTTAATCTATCAAAGCGAAAAAACAAACTAAAATCTCTTAACAATAACATTTTCAGAATCATCTCAATCATGTTTCAGAACTCAGAAGATAATGAATTGATGGTGGTGCATCCCGTTAGATGACGTTAGCTTCCCATCTTCATTTTAATTGAATTCAACTATAAGAGCCATCCTGCAGTATGCTCCCTTTTCGTTGTCAGAGTTTCGTCCTTGAATGCATGCGTCACCGAATTCCTGCTGTTCAAAGAACAATATGCATTTGCACTTAGGCTCCTCTAATTCTTAGAATTCATGTCTGCTCTGTTCCTTAGACGGTGAATATTGTGCTCTTTAAGGATTTTCGCTTGCACTTGAAAGATTTCGGGATTATAATTAAACGGCTTTTTGCAAGCAAATCTTCTCTTTCGCCGGCGGCAGGCATCTTAATTGTAAGATATTATCTATGTAATAACTTTTGAAGACTCATCGCTGGATTCCCTCCAATTCTTCAAGTTGTGTCTGTGTGCCCTCCAAATAAAAGGAGCGCACGCAAGCGAGAGTGTGGCACTAAAGAAAGTAGCCTTTTTAAATTACCTTGTTCATCCTATAGGAAGGACGGTATACTTACTATATACACTGTTTTATCATTTTATCTTTATAACCCTGTTTTTTTTCTCCTCTATATACAATTGTGAGGACGAGGAGCTGGATGCAGGAACTATACTTTATAAAATATCTTCATCAGAAACTATCGTCGTATTAGGAGCCAGAATTTAAACCAGAGAAAGTACGAGTATAAAATAATGACAAGTATAAGGATTATTTCCGAAATACGGGATTAAAAATTGTGATGCTGCTGAGGCATGGAAAACTATGTCTCCTTCTGTGTTATAGTTGCTCCTTGCGAAAGTCCTAATAGTTCGCAGGGGAGACTTGCGCCATTGTTGTGGTGGTGTTTTATTTAAATTTTGCATCCTCATCGCAAGAATATCGAAAGGAAAGAAGTATTTGGTTTCGATAGAAAAATAATTGTCTCAGAGAAAGTTCTTTGCGCAAAAATTACGACCACGTTGCCTAAGGGACAAAAGAGTTATGATATGATAGTGAACGAGTGAAGAGAAGAATTTAAACGAAAATTGACTGTACAGGAAAAAGTTATGATCAAGAAATCTTGTGAAATCAATTTTGTTAAGGTTGGTCGTAAGTCAAAACTTTGAAAGCAATCTGATAATATTGTTTGGTTCTATATATAATTATAATGTACAGTGTTGGGATTTGCATTTTGTAATGATTTACTGGGATTTATTTTGTCTTTAATTATTCTTAATTTAAAATGTTAGCTAAGGTGAAAGTTATTTGTTTCAAGGTACGACATAATGTAGCAGGTTTTCTTTTGTTTAAGGTGATTAAGAATTCATTAATGAATTTCGTTGAAAATTAGCTGATTGTGCTCTCCACCAGGTTGAATTCGACTCCTGTTTTAATCGAAAAGAGTGTTTGGCGATAAAACGGCAATTAGGAACTAGCTAAATTGTTACAGCTGACAACGCTTGATGTATTGTATACATATTATATTCTGTATACGATATGCTGCCGTTTGTCTGAAAATTTGTTCACAGTGTGGCTTGATATTCGATTCGCTCTCCGTTAATCCAAAAGATATGAGGCATTTTTACAAAAAAAAACCAACATACTTACATATGTAGAAACATTGAAATCAATATAAACTAAAAAATATAATGATATTAGCCTACCCGGCAAACGTTGGCCTGCCATATAAATTATTTCTAGTGAATAATTTGGTTGTAAAATAAGAAATAACAAATGTATTGTACACTCCAATTCACTCGTTTAAATACAAATTTTTTTCAATAAACGTTTAACGATTTCTCCATAACCTTTTATAATAATGACAAATTTAATTATAGAATTTATTAAGTGTAATATGGGGATTAAGATCCAGGAAGAATTTTTAATCCTTTTAAAAAATTGTTAGTCTTATGGCTCTTTGAACAATTTTAGTCACAAAATCGACCTTATTTTTTGTGTCATTCGTTTAAATACACCTTGAAAAACAACCAAGTAGCTCATAAAATCGTTAAAAATATTATGCACAAAATCAAATAATAAACATTTAAAGGCATCTTCTCATGAATTTAACAATTTTGCCAAAAGGAAGTGTTCTAACCGAAGAGAAAAATGCTCAAATTCGAGACTATCAGGACGATGGTATAGCAGTCGCTGTGAAGGTCAAAACATTGGAATAAGTATGCAGCTACCTTCCATGTAGGGAAAACATTGAAAAAAGAACAAACCGCTAGCGAATATGGCTACAACACCTCAAGAAAGACAACGTATACTCCAAAAAGTCTCAAATTCAACATTATCAGTTAGCAAAATCAATGGTAAAACCATAGTTAAAGCCACCAAAAATGCTATTTATCAGATTGGAAGCCACACATTTTAATCATCTGAAAACTAAAAAAGATCCACCGAAATCAGGCTAAAATTGTTCAAAGAGCCATAAGACTAACAATTTTTTAAAAGGATTAAAAATTCTTCCTGGATCTTAATCCCCATATTACACTTAATAAATTCTATAATTAAATTTGTCATAATTATAAAAGGTTATGGAGAAATCGTTAAAAGTTTATTGAAAAAAATCTGTATTTAAACGAGTGAATTGGAGTGTAAGTGCGTTTTAATCTTGAATGTTTTAACGATCGATAAAATTGATCGAATGTGATCGATAAAATAGAACTATCGATTATCGATGAAATAGAGCAAATGAAATGATTTGAACTAAAGTTTGTTTGAAGTTAATGCTTCGGCAATGACGGTGCGCATTGTCATTCGATAAACAACCGTGAAACGTTTGTGACTCATGTGTTATATTGAGATCAAAAATGTCACATCACTATATCGGTGCTGAGCACTTCAGAACTATGGGTGCAATCAAGCATTTCATGGCGTATCTCGTCAAGTCATTTGGACACCCAGGCGGAGATCTCAAATAAATCGAAATTTAAATATTAAATTTGAAACAGCAGTTCTGTTCTAGGATTTTTTCGGCCCGATGCCAGATGCAGCTGTACCAGGTACAAGTTCGACTATCGATAAAATTGATAGAATGTAATCGATAAAATAGAACAATCCTTTATCGATAGTATAGAACTCTCCGGCTCCATTTCTCTTTCTGAATCTTGTTCAAAGAATGGTCGCCGCGCCGCCGCCGTCCTGTATGCCGATAATGTATTTGGTCTTTTAGTATCTTATCAACCTTTCACAGTCACAAATGTAAAAGTGACGCTACATTGCTACATTTAATGTCAATGAAAGTTCGATGAGGCAGAAGTAGTGCCATCTATCATTCAACAACATAAATAACTTCGTTCTGTTTGTTAAATTATTTGGAAATTGTGCAATAAATACTAAAATCGTGATGAAGGAATAGGGAAGGAGGTTGGAAATTTGGTGTTATAGGTATTTTTTGATGTCAAATCTAAAAAAATGTCCTCCACAAAAATAAAAAAAAATCTGTATTGGAACACCCTATCAATGGCTTAGTTGATTTTGTCATAAATTTTCATTTAAGCATTGAGTAAATCATTTTGTATTAAATTTAAAATTTGTGTAAATAATTTTTTACGAAGAAGCAAATTAGTTTTTATTCAAATTTTTTTTTATGGAATTAACGAGTATACTATAAAAAAAACCTGAAAAGTTACACTTTCTCTATTGACTGAAATTATTGAACCAATGTATGTCAATTAGTATTAGTATGTCATCGTCATTTAAGTTTATAGCAACGAGAGCAAGCTTGTGCTATGCAGTCGGGCATTTTTTTTTTTAAGTTAACCTACGAATAAAATCTTAGTTTTTACTCATAAACATTAAACATTTAAATAAAATTGCAAGTTTGATTAGATGGGGCTTCAAATTATTGGGTCATTTTGTAACCATTCTTTGTCATTAAACACGATCTAAAAACAGTGGTGAACAAAATCGTAATTTTTTTTTGTTACAAGAAGTGTGTTACCTGTTTCTGTTAGAGAATGATGTCCGAATAGTACGGGAGGTAACCTCAGGTTTACCTATTTAATCGCGACTTTTGATAAAAAAAGACGCGAATTCATAGCTTTAGTCTTAACATTAAGAAAACCACTGGTAGAACAAGGAATTTCAGATTGCTATGGGTAGAAAACGCAATTTTCCCTTGCATTTCGGGCTTAGTATACCTAAGCCAAGATTGCTTTTTATAAATGGGGTGTCAAAAATGAAATTTTAGACTGCCCTCTCTACAAAACAAGCGGTCGGACAGATATCTTTTGTAAAAGCAGCTCTTTTTTGTTTGCATGGGCAACCATTGCCTATGGTGGGAACTGCAATCATTGCATTCTTTCTTTATTTTAATCTAATTTGAGTTTTAATAAGACTGTTCAAAGTCATTTCTATTTTGGCTATTGAATCGGCGGGTTTTTAATTTGTGAATATTAATAAATTGTAATTTGCAAATATCAATAATTGTAATTCATAAATAAATGTAAATAAAGAAAATAAAAGACAAAAAAAAATAATAAAAATTATTTTTTTTAATATAAAAAGTGTAGACATTTAATAACTTATATAGTAATGCATTTTAAATTCTATAAGGAGTGTTTACCAAAACTAGATCTCAGAGAGTTCAGCAATCTGATTTGCCTGACCAGAAATCCTCAGCACAAAATCTCAGAATTCAGACCTCATTTTCCGAAACACACCATTTCATACAAAAGTTAGAAAATAATTGGAACAAAAGTCATGTAACTTTGTTTAAGCTATGTAAATCATACCGACAAATATTTTAACCAATTATAATTTCTCTCAGTTAGGGCTGGCCAAGAGACGAGACTCTACGAGACTTTTGTAAGTCTCGTCTTGGTCTCGTTAAAATCGAAAATTTTCAGTCTCGTCTCGGTCTCGTGTCGGTCTCGTATAATTATGTCTCGTCTCCGAAAAATACGATTTCCGGACAACCTGTTGATTTTGGAACGAAATCTTTTTGATTATAGTTTGAATATGTGCAAAACAAAATAAATATTTAACTGAAATTGGATTTTTTAATTTATTAGACTCTCTGTAAATTTCGTTTGAAGTATACAGTCTCGTCTCGGTTGCTTAAAAGCTAGTCTCGTCTCGTCTCGCATGACGAGATCGAGACTTCTCTCGCCCTACTCTCAGTGTATGTTTTTAAAATCATTGATTCACAACAAATAATATAAAGCTTTCAAGTACAGCACGAGGGTAAATTGCAATTAAATTTTATGAAATTATCATTGTTTTAGGGCTAGTAAAACTGCTAATCAGTTCATAGCATAATTGATAAGCATACCTATACAAATGTGTGCTTTGAATGGAATTATAATATACAGAAAATATTCAAAGAAAAGTACTACTTGATCCTTTCATATATCATTCAAAAATTTCAATTGTTTTTCTTAAAATCAGTTTTAAAGCTTATCATAATTCAATATTTGACAAGGTTTATGTGAATACCACAACATAAAATTTAAGCCACTTTAGCTTGGGTTATCCTTTTAGAAATGGAATGAATCTATTTCACCTGCAAGTTTCCTTATACTTTATCCAAACAAACAACATCTCCTTCATCTGTTTTTGGAATTCTGTCTTATTTTTTTTCGATTTATTCAAAGTGAATTTCAATATGTAATGTGTTTACACACATTCTTAGAGGATGTCCTTCTAAAAAATACCGGAAGTCATATTATTCCCAGTGAAAAAGGTAAACAGCCGGTGAACTTGGGGGGTGCGGTGGCGGTGGTGGCAGAGTTGGCAGTTGGAATATACCCTTGCACCTCAAACCTGACAACTTAAAACACTTTACATGCCTCTTATTGCTTCAACAATGATGCTGCCAACGCCAATTCTCTGGCATCCAGACAGTCGAATTCTCTATAATTCCATTTGACTTGAATAACATCTGTCAGATACTTTCATTATTGATATGAAATGGCAAACAGACATCGCACATCCAGATCCACATCCAAATTCACCATGTATTCTTTAGATAAGAAGAAGAGTGAACAGGCAGTTGAGAGACAGGCAGCAGGGCAGGTAAATATTCGTATAAGTAACCTCGTTCTGACTTCTGAGCCAAGTTTCATTCTTCGATAATTTGATTGTTCCTCTCTACCTGATTTGGATGCATATTCCAAACCTTCTTTCTCAGGGAGCAGAATAATCTCTTAGATTCCGCTTACTCAACCAATAGATGGAAATTCCTGCTTCCTATACATGTTTTTACCAAATACATAAATACAAACGAAGAAAAAAATAACAGAAAATCAAATCAAATATCCTGGAGGTGTTTTTCTCGAATTATTTAGGAACGAAATTGAGATTAAATTGCTGCTCAGTACTCAGGAGCATTGGCATTGGCATATTCTTGCAGCAGCAAATCGAAGCTATGCAGACTATATATTATAGCGGAGGAGTTATAATTCAATGCAAAATAAATTCACAATTGATTGTAGGATTGAATCGAAATTGAAGGAAGTATAGGTATAGAAAAATAGAACTTTTTGTGTAATGGAATTATTTGTTTGTGTGGTTTTTATTGAAAGATATGATGGTGTTGTTGTTGTTTGTTGGAATTGATATATTTTTTTTTTTGTAGGGGGTTCTCGTGTAGATGGAAGGATGGGTTTTAAGGTTTACCAAGCTCAAGTGATATTTATGAATAAATAACTTTTATATAAATTACAATTACAGAAATGTGATAGGCTTACTATAAGCAGATGAATTGCGTACTCGGCAAGATGGTAAATTTGTGTCTATTGGCAATTGAATCATTTATGTATGTAGGTATGGCATTAGAAGGCTTATTATTATTTCATTACTGTACTGTTAGCGACATAAAGGTTTATATAACTGATGGTAGTACAGCGAGCAATCTCTCTTTTGTCATCCAATAATTATTCCCATTCGATCGAATACAAAAGAATAATAGAACTCTTCGACTCGATAACAACAATAATAATTTTATTCATTTTTAATTTGTTGACAAAACAAAACTCATAAAGAGGTGTTCTTTTCACTTCAAAGTGATCTGGTTAGGTTATGTCTCCTTTCCAACACTATGATTCGTCTTAAAAACGAATACAGCTATAATAGTACGGTAAAACCAACATCTAGAATAAAGGTTTTTATATACATATGTATCAAAAGCAAATCTAGAAGTTCGGTATTTTGTCAACCCTTATTATATATTTTATATTTAATATTTTATTGTAGATGATATTTTATATTTAATATAACTGAAACAGGAAACCTTTTATGGGATTTTTGAATGACTTTTTAATTGCGAAGCCATACACAAAATCTTGATTTGTATACAAAAAAGCGCAAAGCAATACATTGGCAATTTGACAACGAGTCAATTATCACATTTTGTAAGTTTATCTCATTAGTAGATGGTCGAAAGGGATATAAACATTTTATTTGCCCATGTGCTCATGTTTGAATTTTAGAATAAGTTTCATGGTTTGCGTCATCTCTTTTAAAATAATTTTTTTGATGGCTTATTGAGCAATGCTAAAAAAACTTGTTTCTTTTATTTTGTGAGATGCTTTTTGTCAAAGGCTGAGGTTTGCTTGTCGGATCCAGGGTTTTACTAAAGAAGCAACTAACTTTAGTCGGTTTTGAGGTTCTTTATTCACCAATCACTGGTTCGTTAATTCATTTAAAGTCTTGTTACAGTTTTACTTTAATAGTTTATACATTATATAATTCCAACATTAATACAGTTTAATATTTTGTTTACTTTATACGTTATATAATTCCAAAACTCATACAACTTAATATTTTGTTTTACTTTATATACTTAATCCAAAGTTCATACAACTTAATATTTTGTTTTATGTTTTACTTTATATAATTTCATAGTTCATACAACTTAATATTTTGTTTATGGTTTCCTTTATATAATCCAAAGTTCATACAATTTAATATTTGGTTTTATGCTTTTACTTTATATTATATAATTCCAAAATTCATACAACTTTATATTTTGTTTTATGCTTTACTTTACATTATATAATTCCAAAACGCATACAATACAATTAAAGGACTGAGATAGCAGTGGTCACTAAATTACAGTCTGAGATAGCAGACGCCACTTAATTACAGTCTGAGATAGCAGACGCCACTAACTAACTACTTCAAAACCTGGGCTTCCACTGTCGATTCTGGAACCCTAGTCTTTTCAAAAGTTGGAGCTCTACCAGGTACTCTAAGTTGGTATTTTCCACTATGGTAGATCACACTTTTCTTCTGTTCGTTCACGCTCCCTTATAGATATTTGAGTCAAAACTGGTTGTGAACTATAAAAGTTACAGAAAAAATATCACAATGAAATCCTACCAAAGTACTTAACCAGTGGTGGTTTATGTGATTATACATAGTACAGGGGTGTTGTATATGAAAAAGGGTATTTGTATGGAATTTATATCAAATAATGAACTCTGGCTATAGAGTTAATTTAACGGTCAGGATTGCTTGAGTGCAATTAAATAAACGTCGGTGATTCTGGATTGCTTGAATGCAATATATTAACAGGCGGTACTGTTAATTTCAGATTGCTTAAATGCAATAAAATAACGGGCGGTAATTTCTGGATTGCTTGAATGCAATTAAATAACAGGTAATGCGGGATTGCTTTTATGCAATTAAATAAACGTCGGCGATGAAAGGTAGAGGTGTAATGCATCATTACAATTTATCGAATTTGTTTAAACAAAAATGAAAAAAATGAATATAACATTCATCCATTGAGACAGTAACATTTGTGTTTTTATTTGCTTTATTTAAAAAAAAATTAGCATGACTGGATCGCACAAACTTGCTCTCGTAGCAATAACTTTAACGTATCAAGAAATTGATGATGTACAAGTACATAGCTATTGTTTCCAAGATATTATGATAGCATTAAGAAAAATTAAATAAATTTATACTATAAATTAAAAAAGATTTATTATTTTTATGGCTTTGAGAGTAGGAGCTCAAAATCAAGTATGCCATCTGATTTGTTTGATTAATATGAATTTATAAAAAAAAATAAAAAACCGTTGGAGCGGTTTTCTTAAAAATTAATTTTTTATATATAAAATTTACGCTCATTTTCAAAAATAAAATCTAGTATGCCAACATTTAGTATTTAATAAAATGCAATTTTACACAGAACAAAAATACTGAATACTGATACTGAAAAAAAAGATTTCAGTATTTTTTTTAAAATCCAATTTTTTTTTGAAAATTTGTATATGCACAATTATTTGAATTGTGAAGGAGCTCTTGCATTAAAATTTTGGTTGAAATCGGAGCAGCCGTCAACGAGAAATATGAAAACAAAAAATCGGTTCTATGACAGGTACCGGTTATTAACCGTTATTGGTAAAATTTGTTTTCATAAAAATATATAACATACCTTAAAACGCACATCTTTTTATTAAAACTCTTGGAGCCGTTTACGAGAAAAACAATTTCTTTCTTAACGGTTTTTCAACATTTGTATGGAAGGTACCATTATTTTTTAATATAGAAAGATGATTTTTTCAGGTATTCTATAAAACAATAAAAAAAACTATATAAAAACCTAGTTTTGAAAATATTGACTAAGTAGTTTTCAAAATATTTAGTTTAAAAAAAAAAATATTTTTTTTTTAATTTTGGATCACAATAATGTTAAAAATTTTTAGAAGTTTTACCATAAAAAAAAAGGAAATTTTTTAATTGCACTTGAGGTATACCCAAAATATTCAATTTATGAAAATAAAAAAATATTAAAAAGTAGCATTTCCTTACTTAATTTATTTGAATTTTTTTTTCAAAAAAATCCTCGGACCCGTTTTTGAGAAAAATATTATTTTCCTTTTTGGCGAAAAAATTTTTTTATGGCATGTACCGTTATTTTTGGTGCTAAAAAAAATTGAAAAATACGTCTTGGCATATTAGTCAAAAAACAGTATATATCAAGTTTGAAGAAAATTCGTCCAGCCGTTTAGCCTGTAAGGTGAGGACGGACAGGCAGACAGAATGGCGGGACCCACTTTTTTCATCGTCTTGTTAGTGAAAATTATTGTCTCAAGTTCGATTTTTACGAATCCATAACTTCCATATAGTACATTTATCGCAAGTAAGAATTAAAGTAATTTTAAAGTGATTGAAATTGTTTTTTCAAAGTCATTGCGTTTTTGTAAGTATTCAATGCTCTTAATATAAATATCAAACTTTTCAAAACAAGAAAAAGTTAAGTTGAAATGATCATTAAGCCGGATTGTTTTTATTTTAACGAATAGCAGTCATATGATTTCCAGTGTTTTATTAAAAATTGATTCATCCGTAGAAAGATAAATGAGAAACTATATTTTACTAAAAGTGTACGGTACGTTACACGTGGTGTGCTGGAATAAAAATTGAGCATAAGCTTTTAAAATAAGTAAAAGTAGCAAAGTCATCGAAAATTGTCTTGGTTAATTTGTTATTGAAGTTTTTGCTTTTCATTTTTACTTGATGTGAGAGTTTATTTGTTTTACCACTATCACTCAATAATGGAATCGCATCCAACTTGATATATTGATAGTGATAAGTTTTTGCTATTTGCCCCCAAGCTAAGTATGTCCCCATTAGCATAAAGTGCTCTTATGTGGTCAAATAGAAAAGAAAAAATAAATGCACACATAAAAATACAATTATCCTTCAAAAGAAACTCAGATAATTGAATGAAACACTCAAGATATAAAGTTTCAAGCATGCAACGTATGCCATATACGTCGTTGTTGGTTTGGTCTTTGCTATAAGTAAGTATATATTGTTTACGTAAATAAAAGAAAAAAAAAATCTCTTTACACACGTAGACTTTTATGCATGTGAACCATAAAATATTTACGTGATACACTCGGCCGTAAATACCACTTTAAAGTTAAACACGAAAAGTGCATTACGACGACGTTATACTACACTTCTCTTTTACTTCCTCGCGATACGATGGTCGATCATTTGTCCCTTCAGAATAAATAAAACACACTTGCAAGGAATATTATTTTATTGAGTTCACGTGCAGTTGCAGTGTACGCACAATATAATGACGCACGTATGTACATATAAAGTTTCCTGAGGACTATTTCCCGAAGACAATGGAATTAAAAACAAAAAACAGAGATAGTGTTTTCTGGTAATGTTAAATAGGTAATATTAGCATGTATATTAATGTAAAGTATTACACATTACCACAATCTTTATGTTGTTACCTGCAAGAAATTTTATAATCAGGATTGAAAATAGTCTTATGCCTTAATCCATAACTTAAAAAGGACCTTAAGACGCGTACCAAAAAACTTTCGAGATTCATCAAACTTAGCATAAGGAAGATGGAGATGTTATGGTACAGATACATGAAAAACTCTACCATTAGGTAGAGAACAGACGTGTTTTCTTTTCGCTCCGCATATTGTGCTATCCCTGATATTTATTTATTTTATTCAAAAAAAATAAATAAACAATAAGAAGCAAAAAAATACAACTCGTGTGAAAATAAGCCCATAAACAATTTTTTTCTGTGTAATCAATATCTGTACTTGTGTTCGATTTTCCCCAGTAATTGTTTTTTCCCGGTATCATCAATAATTGACCCTCAATTAATTGACCCGCATTCCGGAAGTGTTTTTAGATTTAACTGTAAATCACTAATTTAGCTTTTTTTTGATTTGTCTTTTTTTCTTACCCAAAAGTAAATAACTATGGAAAGTTGCCGTTTTTATTTTGCCCATTGTGACCTCGACAATAAAAATGCTGAGAGGGTAGTTTGCAACGGAATCTGTGGCAAATCATTCCACCCTCATTGTATCGGACTTAGTAAAAGGGCTATAACATATGTACTTGAAAGAATATTCAAGTCTTTTCTTTTTCCAATGCAATGAGTGTACAAAAATGTCTCTGTCGGATGTTTTGTTCGCGATTAAATGCAACAACGAGAACATTAATTCTGTTTCGAATAAACTTGACTCCCTGGAGATTAAAGTGACCGCCTTCAACGAATCACCGCCCGAAAGCATGTGTGTCGATCTGAGACAGAACCTCAACTCCACTATAAAGCCCATTCTAACTGACAACAAATCTTTTTACAAGAGTGTCATTAGTCAGCTACAAAAAATGGATGACTTTTTAATTAAGGCATTCGATGAATTAAGTAACACTATCGATTGCGCTAATAAAAGATCTGTTTCCAAACTATTCTCCATTGAAAAACAACTTAGTGCTCTAACGGACCTTGTTATGAACGACACTCGCGTAAATCAATTCAATAATCGTTGTGACTTATTAAAAAATGAAATGATAACTGTTTTAAACTCTCATTTTGCCTGCAATTCCATAGAATCCGTTAACGAACATTTAGCCCTGCTGCCCTCCAGAGTACCTCCAATATAATTATACCCGGTCTCCACCAACCTCTCGCGTTACTCGAAAACGTACAATAAATTAAATAAGCTCGGAGCTAATGGAAACTAGAATTGGCATTACCCAACTTGCAGATGACATCCAGACGGCATCCTGTAAAATCTATGGGATTTAACTCCAACCTTCTACCTCTGTATATAACACTTTCTTACTGGCTGAAAACTTAGACACTGTCCCTTGCACACCTCTTCCCATCTGTCAACCTTTTCCACTACCTGTTATCGGAGCTGCATCACCACCTCCACTTGATAACGGTGCTGCATTACCACCTTCACCTGCTCGCCAACAACCCCAGGTTTCACCACGTTTAACAACACAAGCGACAACATCTCCTCCAGAAAAGTCTTTTCAACAACCGGCTTGTTCATCAAACACAAATTCACAGTCATTACCTACTATCAACCGATTTGGCACAATTTTGACCCTATCCGAATGGAACAAGAGGATTAAAAAACTTAATAATAATGCTGAAAATGCTATATTCTTTTTACAAAAATGCTCCCGCTCATGCCGATGCTGCTTGGATAACCAGACTATTTAAAAGATTTTTCATTTCTCTTACCGAATGCCAGAAGACCTCGAAACCCCGTTCCAGATACCAGAACAACTTTAAAATTAGCTTCCCATTAAAATACCAATGGATTTACCCCAATATCATCCTCCGAAATACATGTCTCTATATTACCAAACTGTCAGACGACTTCGTTCCAAAACCTCCTCCGTCTTTCTCAACTCTCACATAAGCTCCCCTTTGACATCTTTGCGCTAACTAAAACAAATTTGTCTGCTGATATAAACGATAACGAGCTTTTTCCATCACATTTCAATATCTTTCGTGTCGATGGTTCCTCAAATTATACTGAGACTTGTGGCCGTGGTGTCTTATTGGCAATTCACAATCGTTATGATTCAACACTATTTACAATCTCCCTTTTTACCTCGTTCAAGTTTGTTTGTGTCAAATCAAATATTTCAAAAACCTCACTCTTCACCATTTGCTGTTATATCCGACCATCCTAGCCTATTCAATGCTATCAGCTAGCTGTTGATGCTTTCGATTCCATTTTTGATGCTGCTTAATCTTCCGACGTTGCCATAATTGTTGGCGACTTCAACTTTCCCAATCCTCAATTATACTGAGATTTGGTCCTCTCTGATGAAGAATCTTACTACAAAGCCCTAAATCCCACATCCAACAAAGAAATTCTATTTACCAATTTCCTGTCAGACTTAGATCTTTACCAATTAAGCGGTGTTAAAAATAATTTAGGTCGCCAACTCGATCTCATATTTTCCTCTGATGCTGACAGTTGTGTGGTATCAGCTTGTGATCATCTACTCTCTAAACTAGACTCATACCATCCTCCTCTTTTCCTTTCTTTTTCTTACGAGTTTTCCCAAAAACCCAATCTATCTGAAAATTCACTGACATTCAATTTTCGGAAAGCTAACATCCCTAAGCTCAACGGCTTGCTTAGATCTATTGACTTCAATAGCATCACACTCAACGCTGACATCGACATCGCTCTCTGCAATTTCTACTCTATTGTTTTTAACTGCCTTACTTCCTCTGTCCCTGTGGTTCAACAAAAAAGCGCTTACTCATTTCCTCCCTGGTACAATAGTGACTTGCGGTCTTTAAGAAATAAAAGAAATAAACTCTGGCGGATTTACCTAACATCTCACTCCGTCGTTGATCTCTCAAATTATCAGAACGCCAACTCTCTTTTCTCTGAACTTTGTGATTCTCTTTACCAGGATTACGTGAATCGAATGCAATCTTGTATTATAATAGACCTCAGAAGATTATTTTATTTTATCAATACTAAAAGAAAATCTGATAGCTACCCGTCTACCTTAACTCATGTGAACTCTAGCTCCGATGATCCCAAAATAGTCGCCAATTTATTTGCCCAATTCTTCCGACAATCTTTCTCTGATACCGACCTTCAGCCTGACTTAGAATACTGCTCCTACTTAAAATCTTGCAACCAAACTTCCTTAAACTCCATTACCATTTCATCAGAAGTTGTTTAAAGCAAGATTAATAATATGAAAGACGATTAGTCTGCTGGTCCTGATGGGGTCTCAGCCATAATCTTGAAAAAGTGCTGCTAAGTGCTAAGTTAAACCCCTGACTGCTCTTTTTCAACTTTTACTCTCGCCTGTTTTTCCTGCTCTTTGGAAAAACTCTTTTATAATCCCTATCCATAAAAAGGGACCCAAGAAAGAAATTTCCAACTACTGACCTATTGCTAACTTAATTAATTAATTAATGCTTTTTTACTGCAAGCATATAGTCTCCCCAAACCAACACGGTTTCGTCAAGGGCAGGTCTACTACTACCAACTTGTGAGAATTTGTTTCAGGAAACTTATTCTTTCTTGAAAACAGTAATGAGGTCGAAGTTATTGCAACCGATCTTAGCAAAGCCTTTGACAAAATTTCCCATTCTTTGATCCTTTTCATGGTTTCAGTCATACTCGGCAGTATAAAGTAATCTTTAGATCGTCTGAATCTGATCCCATCCTTGCAACTTATGGCGGCCCGCAGGGAAGCCACCTTGGCCCACTGATTTTCATCTTGACTATCAACGACGTCGACTGTATAATAAAAGACTCTTTTTTATCAGTTTACGCCGATGATAAGAAAATCTTTAGGTGCATAACATCCCCTGCCGACTCTATTCTACTACAAAATGACCTTAACAGCGTGCACAACCTATTCGACTTCCATCTTACCAAAGACAGCCTCAAAACTTCCCTTTACCGTTCCTCGCACCCCTCCTAGCCTTAATCTTTAAGTTAGTGTAAGTTTTAAATGTTAATCTTTAAGCTAGTATGTAAGTTTTTGCTTGTATTAAGCTAATAAAGTGAAACAATCTCTTGGAGGCGGGAGGTCTTTCTCCCCTCTCCCTATGGGCGTTTGTTGCTATATAGTTTAGAATGATTTATTTTAGTCAAATACGAAAAAAACAGTTCAAGTCTTACACAACGGAAAGGTATCAGAGGACTTCGATATCCATAGCGGATTTCGTCAAAGATGTTTGCTATCTCCACTACTTTTCCTGGTGGTTATAGGGGATGTCCTTCACGCAGCTCTAGCCGAGCAAGCGCGTGGAATTCGATGGACGATTTTTTCGTCCTGCAACATCTTGAATACGCTGACGATATTTGTTTGCTCTCGCACAACATTATGGATCTTCATCATATGGTGAGTAATCTGGAATGCGAGGCAAACAAAGTTGGTTTGAGGATCAACGCCGGGAAAACAAAAATCCTCAACATTTCTGGATCTTCTTCTCAAGTTGTCATTGCGGGACAGCAGGTTGAAGCGGTGGACAACTTCCTGTACCTCGGTAGTGTTGTCTCAAAAGACGGCGGCGGTGCTACGGATGAAGATGTTAACTGCCGAATCAGAAAAGCTAAAGCTGCTTAGTTTGGAGGAGCAACGTCTACAGTACGAAGACCAAGCTGCGACTGTTCCGGTCGAACGTAGAGTCAGTACTACTACATGGGTGATGTACATGGAAAGTGACCGCCTCTGTCACAAGGAAGCCACAAACTTTCGAAAATAGATGTCTCCGAAACATCCTAAGGATTTTTTGGCCGAACACCATCTCCAACCAAGAACTCCGTCGGAGAACGGGCCAAAGTCCTATTAGGGAAAGAAAGTGGCAGTAGATTGGTCCCACCCTACGTTATGGTGCAGACTCTATTGCAAGACATGCAATGGAGTGTGATCCATCCATCCAAGATGGCAGAAGACCTGGGGGCCAGAGAAAATCTTGGCGCAGAAAAGCCGACAAGGAATCACAAAAGCTCGGTAAAAGTTGGGGAGAGCTAAAATACATTTCCAGAAACCGAACAAGATGGCGTGTAGCGGTAGTTGACGCCCTGTGCCCCTTGGAGGGGCCAAGGGTCTAAGTAAGTAAGTAAGAGTTCCATTTTTGTTAAAAAAAAATGAAAATAATGACATAATCAACTGAGTTTGAGTGTAATATGGTTTGTTATGTATTTAATGGCAATTAAACTATGACGACAATTTGATCCTGGCTGAAGTGAAGTATGTAAATCCGTTGCTATTTCTTAGTCTAGTAGTGCACTCGGGCGTATACGTACCTTTTTATTTGGTGACCATTTTTCTTTACATTTTTTTCTGTGAAAGGGTGAACCTGTGCTTGTTGGTGTTAATTTAATTTAATATTATTTTAACAAGGCCAATGATTGGTTTATCAAAGTATCCCCTTAAGTCTGGGGCACCGTTGCCGTTTTAAATTCAAAAATATGTATGCGGTAAAAATCATATCATCATTATGAATTGGCAAATTTTTAGTCAAGCGCACTGAAAATTGGATGGTTCTAGGACTTTGACTTTTCAAGATATTAAAAAAATAAATGAATCAACTTTCTCATTAAACTAAGAAGAATCAACCATCAAATTCAACAACCAGTGCATTTATCATCAACCTAGTTTGTTTTTGGTTTTACTAAAAATCTAAAGTGACATTCCTACAGAACAATCCGGTTTTCAGTGTTTGACTAAAAACTGATAATAGCATTTAATTTTGGAAACACAATAGTACTTAAAAACACAACATTTTGGAAAAAGATAGTTTTTCGCGGCCCGCAGGGAAGCCACCTTAGCCCACTGATTTTCATCTTGACTATCAACGACGTCGACTGTATAATAAAAGACTCTTTTTTATCAGTTTACGCCGATGATAAGAAAATCTTTAGGTGCATAACATCCCCTGCCGACTCTATTCTACTACAAAATGACCTTAACAGCGTGCACAACCTATTCGACTTCCATCTTACCAAAGACAGCCTCAAAACTTCCCTTTACCGTTCCTCGCACCCCTCCTAGCCTTAATCTTTAAGTTAGTGTAAGTTTTAAATGTTAATCTTTAAGCTAGTATGTAAGTTTTTGCTTGTATTAAGCTAATAAAGTGAAACAATCTCTTGGAGGCGGGAGGTCTTTCTCCCCTCTCCCTATGGGCGTTTGTTGCTATATAGTTTAGAATGATTTATTTTAGTCAAATACGAAAAAAACAGTTCAAGTCTTACACAACGGAAAGGTATCAGAGGACTTCGATATCCATAGCGGATTTCGTCAAAGATGTTTGCTATCTCCACTACTTTTCCTGGTGGTTATAGGGGATGTCCTTCACGCAGCTCTAGCCGAGCAAGCGCGTGGAATTCGATGGACGATTTTTTCGTCCTGCAACATCTTGAATACGCTGACGATATTTGTTTGCTCTCGCACAACATTATGGATCTTCATCATATGGTGAGTAATCTGGAATGCGAGGCAAACAAAGTTGGTTTGAGGATCAACGCCGGGAAAACAAAAATCCTCAACATTTCTGGATCTTCTTCTCAAGTTGTCATTGCGGGACAGCAGGTTGAAGCGGTGGACAACTTCCTGTACCTCGGTAGTGTTGTCTCAAAAGACGGCGGCGGTGCTACGGATGAAGATGTTAACTGCCGAATCAGAAAAGCTAAAGCTGCTTAGTTTGGAGGAGCAACGTCTACAGTACGAAGACCAAGCTGCGACTGTTCCGGTCGAACGTAGAGTCAGTACTACTACATGGGTGATGTACATGGAAAGTGACCGCCTCTGTCACAAGGAAGCCACAAACTTTCGAAAATAGATGTCTCCGAAACATCCTAAGGATTTTTTGGCCGAACACCATCTCCAACCAAGAACTCCGTCGGAGAACGGGCCAAAGTCCTATTAGGGAAAGAAAGTGGCAGTAGATTGGTCCCACCCTACGTTATGGTGCAGACTCTATTGCAAGACATGCAATGGAGTGTGATCCATCCATCCAAGATGGCAGAAGACCTGGGGGCCAGAGAAAATCTTGGCGCAGAAAAGCCGACAAGGAATCACAAAAGCTCGGTAAAAGTTGGGGAGAGCTAAAATACATTTCCAGAAACCGAACAAGATGGCGTGTAGCGGTAGTTGACGCCCTGTGCCCCTTGGAGGGGCCAAGGGTCTAAGTAAGTAAGTAAGAGTTCCATTTTTGTTAAAAAAAAATGAAAATAATGACATAATCAACTGAGTTTGAGTGTAATATGGTTTGTTATGTATTTAATGGCAATTAAACTATGACGACAATTTGATCCTGGCTGAAGTGAAGTATGTAAATCCGTTGCTATTTCTTAGTCTAGTAGTGCACTCGGGCGTATACGTACCTTTTTATTTGGTGACCATTTTTCTTTACATTTTTTTCTGTGAAAGGGTGAACCTGTGCTTGTTGGTGTTAATTTAATTTAATATTATTTTAACAAGGCCAATGATTGGTTTATCAAAGTATCCCCTTAAGTCTGGGGCACCGCTGCCGTTTTAAATTCAAAAATATGTATGCGGTAAAAATCATATCATCATTATGAATTGCCAAATTTTTAGTCAAGCGCACTGAAAATTGGATGGTTCTAGGACTTTGACTTTTCAAGATATTAAAAAAATAAATGAATCAACTTTCTCATTAAACTAAGAAGAATCAACCATCAAATTCAACAACCAGTGCATTTATCATCAACCTAGTTTGTTTTTGGTTTTACTAAAAATCTAAAGTGACATTCCTACAGAACAATCCGGTTTTCAGTGTTTGACTAAAAACTGATAATAGCATTTAATTTTGGAAACACAATAGTACTTAAAAACACAACATTTTGGAAAAAGATAGTTTTATATTTATTTCAAAATACCTTAGTTGAATCACCCTGTTTACGATATAAACAATAGCCACTGGAGGTACTGTTGTCGAAGAAAAATGTTGACGTTCGTACCTGCTGACATTATAAACCTACCCTTCTTTTCCTTGTATAATATTTGGAAACAATAGACCATTTTATTGTTGAATTTTAAGTGTCTCAAAAGTTCATAATGGATTTTTGACCCTTCACAATCTACTAGAGCGGGTAACTGCCACACAATATTTTCACGTTTTTAAAAATACATTTTTCAAAACAGGGTCAAAAAAATTTTGATTAAAATTTGTGTCAGTATAAGGATTTTAGTGTTGCAAGAAGCATCTCAGATTTGAACTAAAAATTTATAAAACAGAAATAGGGTTTTAAGATTTTTATTTTTCGGTTATTCCCTAATATCTCCCTTTCTCATTTTACATACATTTAATTTTTTTTAAGTACTTTTGACCGTTTATTATAAGAGTTTAACCAAAACGTCCTTATGTCAACAATCCTTAGCCATATAACATCCCTAAATCACAAAAGTACGATCCAGGGGTGGATTGAATTTCATAAAAGTAAACATTTTTATCGATCGTTTTTATACAAAAAATAGACAGAAGACTTTTCCTGTTCTTTAGATTGAAATATAACTTTAAAAATGGGATTCACACATACCTTGGTGAATGTTGTTTAAAATGCTGTAAATATTATTAAATCATCTAATAATGTTAACAAAAAAAAAAGTTTGAAAATATTTACGTACATAAGATTTCTAGTTATCGAGATTACGGGTGATAAAAGTTTGTCGTTAAGATGTGCTCATTTCCACACCACATTCGAAGTAGAAAACAAAACGTTTTTTTTACAGGCGTCCTCTATAGGCCTAATCCATCAGTGATCTGGAAACTCCTCTGAATCTGATATTTTCCGCCACCGTTTTCTTGTAAACGCATATTCATTGTAATATTATGGGTTCTTTTTTTGTGGTGGCAGAAAACGGTATTGAGAATATTGATTGTTAGACATTAATAGCGTATTTCCTTAAGAAAAACAGGAACATCTTCATGCATTTTCATCTCAATTATTCCATCGACAACGACGACGACGTCTATTACAGTGGCAGATGAAATAGGAAACTCCAGCTATAACAATCTATACTGATACTGTCAGCATAGCACTCTACCTCATAACTTCTGCAAGACAAATAAGCATTCCACATATCTTTATCACCACGTCGTTAAGGTGGATGGATCTCTTATAGGAATGAAAGAACGCCAATTGATTGGCAAACTGATGATGCTGTCAGGAGTTCTCAACTTTAAATTACCTGCAAGACATATACACTTATTTCACCAGATCTAGGCAATATAAGCCGCCAATTTGATAAAAGAACACATTCTGCATTCCTACGCGAGCTAGGTAACATATTTATGCTAAAGAATCTTCTTTTTCTGCGGGGTGCGTCAACAACGATGACAACGACGATGACGACAACGGTGTTTTCGTTGCTCCTAACTTCAAATAAGATGTAAATTCGAACCTAATCGATGTCACGTAGCAAAAGCATTTCATTCGTTAAAGGATGTGCAAAACCATTTTTCTTCTTCTTATCCACGCAAGCAGAAGAGATTCTATTGATTCGCCAACGTTCCTTCATATACCACTGTTTCCACTGCTGTGTGGCCAAAATGCAGACAGAATGAGGAATCACGCAGAGAAGATGAACGTGGTGAAAATCGGGTGGTAATGGTAAGGACACACACAAAAACAGACTTGCAACTCCTGCTCCTTGCTGCAGAAGCAGAAGCATCAACAGAAGCCGCAATGAAACCAATTCACCGAAAGATGTGTGAGAATTCTGAAGAAGGCGTTGAAACGTACGATTTTTTTACCTGACTACTGATGGATCACTGCAGCACAGTCTGGCAGAGGTTGGCTGGCTAGAAAGGAGGAAGCTGATGCAGGTGTATCTTGATGCAATTTTATCTTCTTCTATTTTTTCGAATGGTATGTGCGAACCAAACTACGCCACTAATGTTCATTGGCAGTGCTTTGGTGCGGCTAAAGGCAGCACCTGCAAGAAATTGCTGGAGATAGATTTGCAGGATATTTGAAATTTCAGTAAGGCTTTCCTCTTCTTTTTTATTTTTTTTTGTCTTTCTTCCTTCGTATCTTGGTTTCAATTAGATGGATTCCGGAGGTAAGAATTTGTGTAGGGTCGTTTATGCAATTAATGTCTTTGAGAATTTACTAACATTGCAAAGGAATATTTTCAATAGCAAAATATTCTGGTTCGAGATTTGTTTTAATGCTGATTTTGGGGAATATTAAATTTAATCAACAAATACAATGGGCATTTCTTTCCCATTAAAAAGCTAGGCCAGTACATATTTTGTGTACAAGAACTTATAAGTCGAGTGAATAATGTTGAGAAAGACCTCAAGAGCAGTGGATAGTTATTTTTCTTAATTTATTTTATGCAATTTTCATTTTGAAGTTAGAGCGAAGTTGGTAGAAGTACAAAATGTTTACTATGGGGAAGGCGGGGAAATGTTCACAGAGCTCGAAAAATTAACGAAATACCATTTTCAATTTTAACCAAGTGTGTGGCACTTTCACAAGTTCTCTTGTAAATTTCAATCTTACTACCTGTGGCTTGTTTACTTAACGTTTCAAAAAAATTAAACTGGCCTTGGATTATTTTCATTTATTTAAAAAAAAAAATGTGTGTTCATTTAAAGGTTTTAAAATGAAATTGGGGGTTGAAAATATTTAGCTTATTCGTTTTGTTTAGAAATGAAGAAAATGGTTTAACATTTATACTAACGAATTTATTCTTTAACGGAAGATGCTTTATCTTTTGATTCCGTCTTAAAAATGTAAAACCTAGTACGCAGTTTGCGCTAAATTTTCGCTTTTTAAAATTTTTTTTTTAATTCTGCAAGTATACAAGTTTGCGATTCTTTAGGGCAAATCGTGACAATAAATTCCAGAATGCAGTCAATAGTTCATGTTGTGGATTGCTGTGTTGTTTTGAGCGTTTATAGAATGAGAAATCTATAAATGGACCACTGGGATGGGACGGGTAGACTAAGGAAGTGCAAGTCGAACAAACTTGGAATCTATGCAACCTGTAAAACAAATTTAGTTTTAAAAATACATACTAGTGCAATAGTGACAAAAAAACTCAATAAATAATCATTTTTAAACTATTTTGTCAAAAATAACCTTTGCATTTTGTAAGCAATTTATAAGGAATATAATTTTTTTTTAGTGAACAGCTGTCTTCTGTGACATTCTCCACAAACGTTCTTGTGTCAAAATTTAGCAAGGATTTTAGCTGACGTTTGAAGAGAATAGTCCTATCTAAAATTTAGCTCGATCTGCGTACTTGGCTTAATGAAGAAGATATAAGAAAGAAAATAATTTTTTGAGGTTACAAAATTAAAAAAGTTCTTGATACCTCATATTTCAATATGTATGTATGTATATTTTTTTGATAATAAAAACCCAAGTTAAGTCATGGATTCCTTTTTTATATAATAAATATATAATAAATACATTTTTTTAAAATTTATATTAATGTCGTTTACGATTGGATTTCGGAACAGTACTACTCCTTTTTGATTCCAATCGAATTAATTTCTATTGTTCCGAAACTAATTCGTGAAATATTTATGTGTGCAGTGGCGGATCCAGGGGGTGGATATGGGAAGCTAAAGCCCCCCCCCCCCCACAACCGATTACTAACATTAATTGAAATATAGAAAGCGATACATTACAACGTAGAGTTCTATATTTGTCTCAAATAATGTTAAGCTGTTAAATTTGATGGGAATCGTACAAAATAACGAGATTGGGGCTGAACAGTTTACGTGTTATGTAATTTTTTTTTAGACTCCAATCGAATTTGGTTGGAGCTAAAGTGTTCAGGCAATTATTGGAGAAAAGGCCAGATCGGGGCTACCAAAAATGGCCATGTTTAATGCAAAGATAATTATTCCCTATAAATAAAGCGCAGAAAATTGAGACGAAAAAACCAGCTCGGGACTAAGGCCTGACATTAATTACGGAAAAAACGTGGTCGGTGTTAAACAACCAATTCCCTAAGAATTTAACTTATTTCAGAGAGTGATTGGGACTTAACTCTATAGGGACTGTTAAAGACCAAAATGGTTCTGAAGCTTGAAGAGACAATTGAAAAAACGGGGTCGGGGCTGAACAATTAACATGTCAAATCCAACAATAATTTACCATAAAAACTTAGCTTATTTCACAAACAAATGTAGTTGGGACTAAAACCCGATTAGAAGTCAACAGGAATAGTTTCTTACGGCCAGCTAGGGCCAAGAGAATCTTGGGGCTTATATTTCCAAAGCAATTACATACTGAGATCTCTAGTCAAGGAGAGAAATTTCACAAGCGTAAGTTTTCTTTGTGCACTCAGAAAATCATGGAGAAGCAAATGAATTTTTGCATTCTCTCTAGACTCTAGAGCGACGTGCAAATTTATCGACATATTTTTTGAGCAGGAACATAAAGTGCAATGCAGCGTTTAAATGAAAATTCATTCACCCTTGCAGAATTAGCATGCATTTTTTGAGAGCAGCTTTTTAGTCAGTCCGACTAAAAGTCGTGAAGTTTTGACATTTCATTTTTCAATCGGCAAAATATTGATTTCTGTGCTTTCAGGTGACAATTCGAACAAAGCAAATACCTGCTCTACTATTTGATTTGGCAGGTTCAGAAAAATTCGGTCTCCAGAGGGATCATACTGTCAAAACACATGACATTTTTCCAGTGAGACTCTTAGATATCATTCATTTTTGTCTCAAACTGGATTTCCAAGCCCCCCCCCACAGCCAAATCCTAGATCCGCTACTGTATGTGTGTGGACGTAAATTGTCTGACATGTATGTATATTTTGCACGTTCAGTCGAGTAAAATTAATTTGACAAATAATCCGATGAAAGGGTTTATATGTATTTGTGTGTTCTGGGTCTGCTCCTTTATTAATTCCGGAACAGAAAAATACTCCGAAAACATTACTCGGAACAGCCAATCGAATTATTTTGGAGTAAGCGGAGTCAACAAGGAGTAACTCCGAACCTCCAACCGAAAACGACATAATAATTAATTTTGTTTGTATGCAACATTAATAAGGTTAGTTAAAAGATTACTTATATAAAAGTTCATTAATTTCGATAACGCTACTAGCTCGAAAGATTGAAAGGAAAGGAATGGTTCTATGGAAGCTACCATTATTTTTGGTCAAACAAAATTTCAATAATAAAACATACCTACAGAAGAACAGAACCAAGTCTTATATAAATCGATCCATCCGTTCAGTCTGTAGGCATAAAAAAAGTGGTTAGATTTAAAAAAAAATATGCAATGAACATTTTAAAAAAGTCGTTTCATGATCACCTGGAAAAAATAAAAGGGGCAAATTCCAACTAAAACCACCCAATGGCGACCCTGGTTTGACAAAAGAAAAACTGGACGTTTTTAAAAAGGCGCCTAGAAGTATACAAAAATGTACTTATATGAGTATAATGGGTTAAGAGTTGAAGTAAAATCATTATATCATACTATACACACATTTCTTTAAAACAAATGACTTTGCCAAATAAACCTTATATGGATTCATTGTCGAAGATCAAAGGGCACGGTAGTGCTCAGCCAAGTTCTGGCACTACACCCTTTCTACAGGATCAAACTCAGGCAATTTCCGACCCCTCTCTAACTTAAGTAACAATTTGTTACTTCTAACAATAAAGTCAGCAACTTCAAACTCGCAGCATTTGCTAAGCTGTCCATTATTAGGGAACTTACCAAATTTTAATTCTTAAGCTTTAGTGGTTCCCGAGATATAAGACTGCAAAAATTGCAAAAACCGTAACTGACTGACTGACTCACTCACTCACTGACAGATCATCAAAATTATAGAGCATTTCCCGACATCAAAAAATGTTGTAATCTCGCATTCATTCAGGCGCGTGGTACCCGTCCATTTTTATATAGAATTGATATACATTATTTGGAGCACTTCCGATTGTCATAGAATTATGAAATTTAATACAGCGGTAGGTCTTAAAGTGTAGTAGCCCGTAGCGTAATGGTTAGTGCGTTCGACTGTCACGCTGGAGGTCTAAGTCTCCATCCAGGGGAGTGGCACCCGTCCGTGAAAGAACCTCAAAATTATCAGAGAAATCTTTTATTACCTTACGATTCAATTTAAGTCAGTAATCATTAAATAACAGATTTCTCAGATAATTTTGAGGTTCTTTCATATAACTTTACTTAAAATATTTTATATTTAACTTTAATAAACTTAGAACTTGGCGTACTTTTACATCTCACTACCTTTTACGGCTGACTTGTTACGCAAAGGTTTTTGTATATAGAAGAACTTGACTACTTTTTTAACATTTATGTTTTTGGTGTGATATATAATGAATCAAATTGTCTTTTAACTCTCTTTCTCCAAAATAAGAATTTCCTTAAAAAAAATAAAGTATTAAAAAAACTTATTCCATGGAAATTAATTCGTAATAAATATATATCTACATGCATAATGCAACATACATTTATGTATGTATGTATGTAGATTGAACATTATACATCAACCTCGTCAGGGAATTCTTATAGTTATTTAATAATGAACCAGCGCCGTCCGTTCCTAGCTCTTTGAGCACCTGGGGCAAGCTCAGAAAACCCGCCTTTTCCTATACAAATATTGAATTACAAATTTTTTTTCGGCGGAAATTTCAAAATTACACTATTAGGTAGTACCGAACCAAGTAGTGTTGGACTCGCAAAGAAAAACACCGGTAAATCAGTACCAATCTATGAAAGATCGACAAATGATTTGTCTTCTTAGCTTAAAATTATATTTTAAAGTTTTGATTCTTTTCCATAGCTGTAAGACCATCAGCTTGGTCCTTCTTAGTCTCCAAACATTATTTCATACAAAACAAACAAATAAAATAATAAATCGTGGGTCCAGTGGCTCGTCACTTTCACCGTATTTTTTGACTCCAAACCACTTACATAAATCAAACCAAATTAAAGGATTAAACTGATAATCAATTATTTATACTGAAAACAAATACCTACCAAGACCAACACATGTCAGTTGATACAAATATTTTATAAAGAACTTATTTTCCTTGCTTTAACTTAAGCAAAGTCTGAAATTATTGTTTTAATTGTCAATTTGATCACATTATTCACTTTCTATGGATATTGTTTCCAATCCTACCAAGCGTTCCTAATGGCTCATTGTCGATCGTATATAATATTTTTAAAATCTTTAGTTTCGAGAAACTTCGCTCTCCTGATGCCACTAAAACAGGTAATGTTAATCATATTTACAAGGCAATGACCAAGTTAGGTAAAAGTGACAGCATATCATTATTAGCAACAAAATTCAAAGCTTGAAGTAGGGGATTGATCAGTAGGTAAGATCGCAGACAGATTTAATACTTCGTCATACAGATCAATGCCAACAGAATCAGTAACCAAGCTCTCTGCACCTTTTAATATTAAGTCAAAATCCTTGCAGCTCTTCATTGTTTCCTGCTTATTTGAAAATCTGAGAGCATGTATATCATATAGAAAATTGAAGATACATATTGCTGTTCGCTTGTATTTGTTGAAATCTTCCTCAATTGAAACCACTGCTGTATCAACAACATGATACAAAAATTCCGTTTTAAATTGGTCTTTTGCATCTGTTAAGCGTTCATCTCGAGCCTCGTAATCGAAATTACGCTTCTTGCGTCGAACTTGGACCGTGTTGTAAGGGGAAATATCAGATCTATCTCTACCTCAGATGCTAAATTTTTTGCTTCATGCAGTATTCGTGAAAAGTTTTCATCTTATCTATACAGTTTCAGGATATCTTACAGCATTCAACTATATTCAAAGCAGGACATTGAAATAACTCTGATGTGATATTAGCTTTGTTTAGGATATTTTTAGGACAAAATTATAATGCTACAAATGAATCTGAAATTAGCGATATATTCGGCTAAGCATCGTACCCTCATGTTTCGATAGATTATCTCTTTTTTCATAAAACGTAATGCGTGTGTCGTGGTTTGATGGCGTCAATCCTACTTTCCAACGCGTATCACTGACAGCTGTAAGGGTCAGTAATGGGATATATTTTTTAAGTACATCCCATCTACTAGTGGAACTAGAAAAAAAAACGTATGGCTTTTTGGAAGTTGCCGTTATTATGCTCGTACGAAGTACGAAGAATATTACGCCAGTACTCGATTTCCCGAATCAGTACGCGCTCATGTTCTTTATCTATTTTATTTTCCGATCGTAATCCATGGTAAACTTCTCTCCGACTTTTGAAATCCGTAAAATGTTTCACGGATTTTTCATGGGACTCAAGATCTCGCGATATATGTTTCCAATCAGAAGAACCGTTCGTGGGCCACAGTGAAGGGTTAGGTTTTGCAAATAGAAGACAGCAAAAACAATATATCGTCGGCCTCATAAGCAGACCTCGTAACTCAACCCTTTATTGAAAATGAGTTTTGAATGCTTATAGAAAATTCGTTGGCGCAGCAACCTAGAAAATTTCGTATGCCTGTTTAAACTCTAAATAATTTTAAATTAACAATTTTCATAGCACGTAACTCCACTACTACTATGTTGTCTGGCAGACCTCGTAACTTCAACAAAAAGATTGCTAAGAAAACCTCGTATCTTTTATTTGTAGGTAGCAAAACTCGTAACTCCAAATAAATTCAGTTGAATTGGCACCGGCTTAAAAAAAAAAAACAGAAAACTATTAGGAAAATTGATTAAAACTAGTACAAACTCGTCGGGGAATCCCAAACTTCTTCAATTTCTACTCATTCCTGAAGTTTTTTCTTATAATCTAATTTACATCATATTAGCTTTGGTCGCGAAAAAGGTTGTATCGAAGTGAGTTTCTTAAAAGGTGGAACCGTACAGAATAATGAATTCAAGGCAAAGCAACTTGTTCAACTGGCTGACTATTAATTTTTTCAGAAAACCTCGTAACATGAGATGAAATTACTGAGAATACCTCGTATCTCCAATTGAATAATAAGTATTGTTATTTTCGTTTTAACAATCGATTAAACACATTATTTTTTTTAAATATATTAGTACAAAAAAATAATATTATGCTAAAAATAAGCTTCGTGAGACATTTTCGTCTCTCCTGAAAAATTTGAAATTTGAGAGTTACGCGGTCTGCTTATGAGGCCGACGATATACTATTTTGCTCTTTCGAGTTAATGAGCATAAAGTTACTGTTGCATTATTGAGTCCTTTATATGTCTTAAAGCCAGCACCATTTATGGAGCAGCGACTTTCACGACACGGCGCCTGGGGCAGCTGCCTCACTGCCCCACCCCTAGACACGGCCCTGTAATTAACAATCGAATTTTTACCTTACCATAACTCTAATTTTATTTGATGTCTTAAAATATACATTTCACAAGCACAACACGTAAAAAAAGTTTTTATTTTTTTAATTTTTTTTTGTCTTAAAACTAGTGATGATTTACCGAGGTCCAAGCCTTTTCTATATTGTCGGCAAATGGTGTTCGGTTCGATGAAGATTGTTTTTGATTGGCTGTAATTTCACATAGTCCTGTGTGCTAGGCAGCATAGGTAGTGATGTATTTGAAGTCTTTTTTGGAGGAAAATTCAAGAGATAAAGAAAGAAAAAAAAAAGACAGTGAAATTAGAAAAGATGCCAACAATTATTGTAGAGTTTACTTTTGAGTTTACAAAAAACTTAACAAAATTTGAAACCTTTGATTTATCTCGGTGATGTCTTGAATCTTGTATAGAACTCGAAGCTTCCATTTCACGTTGCTTAGCAATATAATCATCAAAGTAGGAGTGTTTTATAAGTTTCTCACAAGACCATCGTTTAGCTGGATCCTTATCGAGGCATTTCTGTATAGAAAATAAAAACAAACAAAAGTTTAATAATGAAGGAATACAAAATAAAACCGACATGTTAGATGTCATTTCAGTAATACTATTTTATTGCTATTTTTTTAATACAGAGAGTTACACAGCCAAAAGATATGGCCAGGAAAAACCCAGCCTTGTAAGAAAAATGTATAGGTATCTGGTTTGTGAAGGATTAATAAGTATACTACAAAAATATGTAATCGTTACATCGATAAACGATGGGGTAGCAAAATGCAACCGAAATAGTGAATTTTCTAATCCAAGCAATTTAAAGCCTTTCGTTCTGGTCGATTCTGGGTTTTGTGTCCATACATTTTGGACCATCTTTCTTCTTACGAAATCAATGAGTAATTATTTTTTTCCTAAAATTCTGTTTAAATATTTTCAAAATATTTTTTCCTCGCATTAGGTATCTAATGTAACCTTGCATGTAAGGAACTCTTAAATGAGATGACTTTTGCTATAAACAAAAAAAATATAATAGTTTTGTTTCATTGGGACATTTTCTTTGTAGCGGCTTAGAAGGCAGTTAATATTTTGTTCAAGTTTTAAAAACAAACTAACAGAAGCAGATGAATTATTTTTGGAAAATTGTCAATGGACTTGCATCGAATACATAACGAAATTCAAATTCGTAATTTAGTGCTTTCGACCATAATCAATGTGTAACTATACTATACAACGGCACCTTAAGCAAACAATACAAATCACGATTTTACTCGTATATACGTACTTACCCTTAAAAAATCTATGGTTAGTGGATTGTGCAGTGCTTTGCTTGGCATTTTGTCCTCCAGCGGCTCCAAGGTTGGTGGAACAGGAAGGGTTATACCCTGCATCGTCAATATAGAGAGAAATCCTTAAATACATGCCCAACAACAACAAAACACAAATGAAAACACTGCAAACCTACTTTAAAATATTCATTCTGCCCGAATATCTGTATGTGCCGTGGTAGTAAATCACCCAATGTTTTCCTAATTAGGTACAACTGATCGACATCGCTGCGTCCTGGCCATAATGCTTCGCCACGCACCAGCTCGGCAAAGAGACATCCAATCGCCCAGACATCCACTGGTGTCCCATATTGTGTATCACCGACTAACAACTCTGGAGCTCGATACCATCGCGTTGCAACATAGTCCGTATAGTTTTCGCCGGGACCTAAATATATGTGTATCGAAAAAACAACACAAACAATGGTAAAATTAAACCGTCAACGCGGGAATCCGGCCATATATGCACATACTCAGCATCCTGGCAAATCCAAAGTCACACAATTTAACTTGACCCTGTGCAGTGAGGAGGATGTTTTCCGGCTTGATGTCACGATGCAGGCATCCTTGCTTGTGACAATATGCTACACCGTGTAGGGTTTGGTATACAATTTGTTTGGTGAGATTCTCCGGACATCCCTGGGGATGACGTTCCAGCTCGTGCAGCACAGTGAGTTCACAAAATTCAAAAACCAGATGTAGACGGCGCTTTCGTCGGAACACTTCCAAGAGTGACACTAGATTGGGGTGCTTTAAATTCTGTAAGGAAGAAGAGCAACGGATGTGAGAGTGTGTTTGTCTTTGACAAATTATGGTTGGGTTGAATGGGGAACGGTGAGGGATGGCTATGGATTATTAAACATACTTTTAGCAGACGTATCTCACGAAGGGCAATTTTGCGAATAGCTGGGTCATCTTCGGATTCGACAAAACGTTTGACAGCTACCAACGCACCAGTATCTCGGTCACGGCACTTGTAGACAACTCCGTAGGAGCCTTCACCCAAACGGCTGAGTTTTTCATAACGATCCATTTTACTACTCCCTTGAGGTCTGGAATGAGAAGTTCTGTTTTTTATTATAAGAATTGCTGATTTAAGGATGAAACATTTATTTCTGAATTTGGCAACACAATATAGTGAAAAAGTTGTGCGTTCCCAAACACGAATAATATGGATAAGAGATAATATGTTGTTGTATTGCAGATAACCTTTATATATATTTGGATCTTATTATTATTTTTTTTAACACTTTCTGTGAATTACTAAGTTTCAAAAAAATTAGGGAACCACTTTTTGGTATTTAAGGTAAAACCGCACTTGACTATAGCGGAGCACTTGACTATGTATGAAATTGTATGAGCTACATATGTCTTTCACACTCATCAGCAACTGAACTACATACAATCTCATCCGAAAAGTAGTTCCGCTGGATGCAGTTCCGTCGAGTGCGGTCTAACTTTTCATTAATGTCATTATGTAACGTTAAGATTTTCAGTTATTTTTTTTTAGGAATGCATTCTATTGCATTAATCATTACATATTTAGATATGTACGTTTGTATTGTAGTATGATTATCTTTTTCAGTAGATTTCAGTGGCGTGGCGTCCAATAAGCCACTTATCATCAATTTTTAATTGTATAATTTATTTATCTAGTATCGCCCACTGGCTGAAATTCGACCACCAAAAACTCACATTCGCAGGCTCTAGAGTCAACAGTCAAACAATTTGTTTGAAAATTATATCACACAATAGTTTATATTTTTTTTATATTATTTTTAGATTTTTTAATATGCACAGTGATCGGCAAAAACAAAAATGAGCCACAGTGTGTAAATGCGTGCCTCATGTATATTTTGCACATCTCCGCATTTATGGCTTTCTAACCATATAAAATTTATCGAGTTCGGTTGGATACTTTTTGAGAAAATGGTACCACAAGATTTTTTTTAAGGCTATTAATATATAGAGAATAATATATACATTCATATACATATGTATATTAGTGTGGTCCTTATAAAAGTCATTGTCTTACTTTGAATGACACCCCCTTATTTGTTCTAAATAATTTAAAAACAAATTCCTGTAAAATTTAAGCACTTTTTATCAAAGTTAACCCGGCCCCCAAGATGTCTGAAATCCCATATATTTTTGTACATCCAACTTTAAAAATTCACAACTTTAGTAATTTGACAAAGAAAATTGAACTTTTGCACAGATGTAGTTACTTTTGTCATGTTTAAAAAATGTATTAAAAAAAATGGACACGACTGGATCGCACAAAAGTTGCTCTCGTAGCTAACAACTTTAACGTAGCTTGAAATAGACAATGTACATATTTATTGGTTCCATAACATTATGATATCATTAAAAGAATTTTTAAAAACAATTTAAAATATAAATGATTACTATGAATTATTATAAATTGGTTATTTTAATAGCTAAAACAAAAAGAGCTCAAAAAAAAGTATACCATCAGATTTGATTAATAAATAAGAATTTATGAAAAAAAAATTCAAAAATCTTTAGATCGGTTTTTTTTTAAATCAATTTTGTATATAGATATACAAAATCTTGAAATTTGTTTTAAATTAAATTTAGTATGTCAACTATTAGTATTTAATAAAACACATTTTTTCACAAAATTGAAAAAAAGTTCATTAGTCCGTTTTCAAGATATTGAATTTTCCAAAAACAAAATTTCAATAGTTTTTTAAAAATCCAAATATTTATTTTTTTGAAAATTTTTATATGCAAAATTGATAAAATTATAAGCGACCTTCTGTATAAAAATTTTAGTTGAAATCGCTGTAGTAGTTATCGAGAAATTTGAAAACCAAAAAATCGGTTGTATGACAGATACCGTTAATAACCGTTATAATTATTTTTTTTTTTTCAAAATATTTATTATAGTAATTTTAGTAACTCAATGTTTGTATATTGGTTGTATGACAGGTACTGTTATTTTTTGAGCTAAAAAAATTTCAAGTTGCCCTTTAAGGAATCACATAAGAACCTTAAGTCCAAAGTTTGAAGAAAATCGCTTCAGCCGTTTAGGTCGAGGTACAGACAGACGGACAGGCAGACAGAATTGCGAGACCCACTTTTTTCGTGTTCTCTAGCATCGTTATGTGAGAGAAAATTATTATCTCGATTTTTTTTTTGCACGAATCTTAAACTTGCCCTATACTACGTACACTCCCTTTCACTTGTTTGAGACCACTATTTTCATACAAGTTTTTTCTCGATAAATACCTGTAAGCAATATTTATACTGGAAATTTTTTATACGTGTGAGTAGGCATATATGTATATTTTGCAATAAAAAAGGATAAGGCTAAAGAGTTAACTTGGAAAATCCATAGAAATTTCCCAAATTATGTGAATGGACGGCGAAAAATGGATTTAAAAAGTTGCTTCACTTGATTGAGGCCATTCCAAAAATTGCTTGGCAATAGTTAACATCGTCGATTTTTTTCATACAAACGTTTAAATTATTTAAGAAAGGATATACAACTATATTTTATTTTAATTTTCAAGTTAAAATGGGGTCTGCAAACACGTCGACAGTAGCAGAAAGAGGATCACTAGATGATTTATAGGAACTGGGAGTCTTAGGCCGAGAAATATCTAGGAGACAATACAGAAGTAAGACCATTGCCAACAATTATCTAGCAGACACTGAAAACTATGAAAAAAATGAAAAGGACGTACAGCTCAAGCAACAACAATCGGATAAAAGCGGCTCATTCAGCGGCTAGCTTCAAATTCCACACTATCAGCGCCTAAAATAAGGTCAAAGAGTGGGCTATCAGCCAGTATTTCGACGGTTTTGATCATAGATAAAACCAGTGGTAACATCAAGATTATGAAAATCAAAAAAGAAACCGGTTCTACGACAGCTACAGAAAGAACTACGGATGAATTTCGCCAGGGAGCATGTTGTCTGTAGCAAAGGATGGAAAAAGGTTTTCTTTTCAGATGAAAAAAAGTTTAATCTTGACGAATTAATCTTTTCACGATTAGAGAATAAAAGCACTTATTTTTTCAAGACATCACAGTCATGCATCAGGTGTTATGGTGTGGGGACCTATCATCTATTATGGCACAATTGAATTGGAGTTTATAACTACAACAATGAACGGAACTAGTTACAAATGCCAGCTGTAACGGGTATTTCCAAAGCTAAAGAACCTCTACCTTGGATATTCCAATAAGACAACGACCCTATCCAATCCATACTTCCAGGGCAGCTAGAAGCTGGATTCAGTCGGAAAACGTTGGACTTTTACCATGACCACCGTATTTGCCGGACTTATACATCATCGAAAACGTTTGAGCTTGGCAATATTGAAATGTTTATGATGCTGGTAGACAGTTTGAAGGTAAGGACGTCTTGGTTGAAGCTAACTGCGATGCCTGGAGCCAGATTGCACTGGATTATTCCGAAAGACTTTATTATTCAATTCCAAACCGTCTAATAGAGCTAATTTCATAAAATGGCGGGCATACTCATTATTAATTGACAAAAACATAAATCATTAATGTTCAAACACAAACAAATAGTAAACATTTTTAAAGTATTGTTCTTTTTTTATAAGATATTTCAAGTGGCCTCAATCAAGTGACGCATTTTGTATACCCATTTTTGCAGTCCATTCTTATTCCTATGAAATTTCCAAGTTACATTTCCAGAAAAAATATTTCCTCCTGTATTTGTGGAGAATAAACTTTTGTGAAAATAGTGGCCTCAAACAAGTGACGAGGGAGTGTATATCGCAAGTAAAAATTTCCAACATTTATTAAAACTAATATTAGATACAAAAATATGTTTTTGTTTAAATGGCTATAAGTAGGGAAATATCTGTTGTAATTCTTGTTCAGATACATTTTTATAAATATGAGAGAAGTGACTACATGTGTTCCAAAACTCAATTTTTTTTATCAATCATTACCAAAGTTAAGATTTTCAAGTTTGGATTTACAAAAATACATGGGATTTCCCATATAAAACTTCAGATGTCTTGGGGGCCGGGTTAACGTTAATATAATGAGCTAAAATTTTACAGGAATTTGTTTTTAATTATTTAGAACAAATTACGGGGTTCGTCATTCAAAGAAAGACAATGACCCTTATAAGGACCACCCTAATATATAATCCAGGGTTCCCCGTAAGTAATGGATAACCCTGAAATGCCTCATAGTAGACCTTATGACCATCCTGAAAACTGATAAAAAAAACTTCTATCCGAACCACAAGAAAAGATATATGCATTTTTTTGTTCAGTGCATTATTTTTTGCCTTACTTTTCATATTTGAATATCATGACAACAAGTGAATGAATTCCACCTTTTTTTTTGTAGCAATATTTAACATTATTTATGCCAAAACATTGGTAGAAGAAAATTATAATAACTGTTGGACTTCTTAGAGAAAAAATTTATTCAACTTTGATTTTCAATGCAAAACTCAAAACAACCTCGTTGACATTTTTAGAAACTTTGTTGACATTTTTAGAAATGTTGCACTCAGCCCTGGAAGTTAAAAGCTTGATTCATAATTAGGACAACATCATAAAAACAGGCAATCAATCAAAAATCTACCATGTTCAACGCATGGCATTATTTTCACGTCTACTGTGCTTATTTTGAAAACTTTTGTTTTTGTCAAATTGACTCTAGTATTGCAGACTATTACCAATAACTTGCTATTGACTCTAGATACAATTATAAGTTATACCAATTTCAAATCCGCATTTAACGCGCATATTTTTAAAATACTTGGCCACTTAGGTATTCATGCATTTTGCTTATACCAGAGATGATTTATTATTTTCTTTCACATTTTACATTGAAAATCAAAGTTAAATAATTTTTTTCTCTAAGAAGTCCAACAGTTATTATTATTTTCTTCTACCAATATTTTGGCACAAATAATGTAAACTATTGCTAAAAAAATTAAAACGGTGGAATTCATTCACTTGTAGTCAGGTAGGTAGGTAGGTAGAAATGGCGGCCACGAGCAGTCTAGCCCATAGCCCAATTAGTGCTGAAGTGCGCCGTTTTGATAAATTGAGAGGATGTTGCCTTTCATAACTCTAAGCGGAATGTTGACTCTTTCCGCAAGTGAGCCATGAAGGGCTGAACCTTGCCTGGCCAGCTCGTCAGCCCGTTCATTGCCCTCAATGCCACTGTGACCCGGGACCCAGATAAGAGTGACATTGAGGTCAGTGTCCAGACCCGCAAGCTCATTCCGGCATTGCTGGACTAGTTTGGAGGATGCTGTGGCTGAATTAATGGCTTTAACAGCCGTTTGACTGTCTGTATTAATAGCTGCATTACGGTTTTGGTTTGGATCTGCTTTTAGTAACTTGCAAGCTTCCCTGATTGCCAGCAATTTAGCTTGAAAGACGCTAGCAAGGTAAGGTAGCTGAAAGGACCTATATACATTTAGAAACTCAGAGAAGATTCCTGCACCAACGCCAAACTCCATCTTTGAGCCATCAGTAAAGATAGTTGTGTCGAAATCTTTCGTCACGACGTTATCATTCCAATCCTTCCTGGATGGAAATTTAACTTTGAAATCCTTACTGATACTCATTGTAGGAGTGCAGTAGTCAGTGGGAGTCGAAAACATTTCCATTGGAATCAAGTCTGTGATATTGCTGTGACCATAGGGCTTGGCAAACCAAGAGTTTGATTCTTTAAGTCTTAAAGCTCTGCAAGATACTAGATATTTAATATGTAAATCAAGTGGTAGAAGGTGCAGAAAAAGACTTAAGGCATCAGCTCGTAAATGGCTTGGGTTTTTTTAGGGCTGGCCACGAGACGAGACTCTGCGAGACTTTTATAAGTCTTGTCTCGGTCTTGTTAACATCGAAAATTTTCAGTCTCGGTCTCGTGTCGGTCTCGTATAATTAAGTCTCGTCTCGGTCTCGTCTCTGAAAAATACGATTTCCGGCCAACTTGTTGATTATTGGAACGAAATATTATTTTCGATTATAGTTTGAATACGTAGAGAAGAAAATAAATATTTAACTGAAATTGGAATTTTTAATTTATTAGACTTTCTGTAAATGTTGGTCCAAATATACAGTTTTATCTCGGTCTCGTCTCGATTGCTTAAAAGCCAGTCTCGTCTCGGTCTCGTCATGCGAGACCAATATCGAGACTAGTTGATTTGTTCATAATTTTGTATTCCGGTACTTGTAAGTTGGTCAAAAAATATTGCATAAGAAATGTGTATGAAAAATTCTTTAGGAGCAAATAAAACAAAGGAAAAATCAAGTTGTTGCTATTTGCTTTTACGTGAGGATTTCATATTTTGCGCCAAGGGCGTAGGTTTCAGAATAAAGTTTATTGTAAGTAGGTATACTTTATAACTGCGAAATTTTATTGAAATCGTTTTGGGAATTTTCTTGTGTGAAGTTCGGTGCGCAGACGGATTTTCTGCTAAGTTTTCTCATGTATCGTATATGGTATCAAATAAAAGGTTAGTTCAATACCATTTAAACGACTTAGAAAAGCATTTTTAGTTTAAAAATAATCAATTAATCCTCGAAAAATTTTACAATTAATGTTTTCTTAAATCAATCACTTCTAAGAAAATCTTCAGCGACAACTGATTCTTTTAGCGTGACGTGAAAGAACATCTTCAATGCTTTAATTTGGTGTATAGTGATGGAAGATTCAGTCAACATTGACTGAGAAAAGTATACACTTTAAAAAAAAATCGAAAAAAGTTTTGGTTTTGCTTCTAATATAAGCCGCATTTTCTTATAAGAATTTTCAAATTTTCGACAATTGTTATACCTTTTTAGGTCATATGTTGCGTTAAATACTCTTTTTTTGAAACGATTTGGAATTATGAGATTATTCAAATACAAAAGTACGTTTATCAGAAAAAGATAATTGAAGTTTAACCATAAGTGTTCATTACGGTGGTCCACGATAAATTTTTTTTTGATTCAAGAATTAACTTCTTACGTTCTTTAAAACACTTCTAGAATTTTTTTTTCAGATTTTTCAAATATTTTAGTTTAGACTTTTAAAGGTTACGAGCATTATTTTGTTGATTTTAAGTAACTAAAATATAAATATCGGCTTTTAAACATCAGTTTGTTGCCAAAATCATTACAAGAAAATAGGAACAAATGTAAAGTATTTTCAACATAAAAATGAATATTGTTTTAAATTTTAAAAACTATGCAACGCAATACGAAACAACTTCCATAACAGTTCTTATTATACTCATGCGATTTTAACACCTTTCCACTGACTTTAGGTGTTTTTAAATATAAATGTCTGCTTACTCTTCAAAAAACATGAAGAAATCACTTTTTACAACGTTAGAAGACCGTTTTTTTGGCAAAAGTTTAAATAATAGTTTTTTTATAAAAAAAAAATTATATTTTTTTAAAATTAAAACCCAAAAGAATAAAGTTTTCAACAATTTTTGAAATTGGGGAAAACTCATTCCAGGTAGGTAAATATTTATCTTAAGTTATAAACTTTATAAAAGTTTTCTTCTTGCAAATCCGTGTTAAATAATGTATAACCACAATTTAACAATTCAATGTTCTTGTAGACCAACAAAATAAAAAACATCACATCACAACTCTATAGCAACTCAAAATAGAACAACAACTAACTAAAATTAACAAACAACCAAGCATTATACAGACAAAAAACATTTAATTAATTCTACAATTTTTCATTTCATTATAAATCCTACAAAATATTTTAAACAAGCCAATGCAACACAATCTGCGAGCTATTTTATTTGGAAATATATAAATCCACTTCATGTGGTAATTGCTATCTTTTGTTGTGGACAGTAATTTAATCGATAAAATAAACATGTATATTTTCAGGACAAACACAGCAGTCAGCATAGTAGGTATATTTTGTGTGTTTTTTAATCAAAAAGAGAATATAAGACACACTTTCGAAGTTGAAATATTCAAATAAAATTGAATAAAAAATCGCCAAAACACTAAAGAAATTTAAACACTGTTTGATTTATATTTTACTTTTTCAATCTCATTTTGTGAGCTTTGTTTGTCATTTAAAGTACTTTGATATTTTCCAATTAAACTCAAAAAATAACAGAAACTTTATTTAAATGGCGGACGACGCGACGGAGAATCCCACATTTGTCAACCAATCCCGTTACTTTTTTGTCTCTTGACTAAAAATGGTTGCTTGTTTTTTTTTTTTTTTATTTTCAGTTATTTTGTTCCGTTTGGCTACATTGATATTCACAAACCAAAATACACTAACAAAAGAGCATAAGGAAAACTTCCCCTGTTTGTTCCAATTATGAATCTATTAACGTCATCAATGAAATTTATTTAATTAGATCAAGGAAAACAAAACAAACAAAACTTAAATAATATTCAAATGTGAAAAGGAAAATAAAACAAAACAAAAAAAAAAAAAAAAAAATACAAGCCCTCTTCAACCGTACCGTCTCAATGAGAATATTTTGGAAAGTTCGAACATAATGCGTCGTAGTTTTTCCAGTTTCGGTTAGCCACTGTCCACTGTTGAAATTAAACTAAAGTTCCTACTTGCGGCTAAGAATATTGAAACTTGCAGCTCTTGGAAAACTATCGTGATTGTATATCAAAACTCCATTAGGGGAAGCCTGCAGGAGGTCAGCGGCCCTTCAAGGAATTTCCATTATTTTAAAGACCAAGTTCCAACAACTACGACGACGGCAGCGCACCATACGGCTTTTGACCTTTTTCAAAGAGGAAAGCCTTTTACAAACAACCAACTCTATAAATGGAGTAAAGAAGAAGTTGGTTGACGCTTGAAAGATATGCTAATTATAGGGTGGTGGCTTTGCCAACTTTTCTCGTAAACGGAATGTCTTGTTTGAGAGGTTCGTATACACATGAAGGTACGGTACAATACTATTTATATTACGTGGAAATTTGCTTTAATGGAAAAATAAATCCGGTTCAGTGAAAATTACATTATTATGTATATCGTCCTTGAAAAGTATACACATATGTGCGTGATAGTGCGTGACACGTCAGTCATTGAAGTTTTTTGAGAAATTTATATTCCTTTGATTAAATGTCGCCCATTAATAGGCTTCTTCAAACACACATATATACAAGGACACAAAACACGACAACGACGTTGCAATTTCCTTTTTTAAAATTGAAATCCTTTTTACTTATAAATAGTCTTCTGATGATGAAAACAAAAAATACCTCTGCCTTGAGCGTATATAGTATTCAGTTGTCCTCACTGTTTCGAATGTGCAAGTAAACTGGTACTAGAGAAGAAGTATTTATTTTTAATTTTCGTTTATTTTTTTTTTTAATTTAATGGATTGAAATTGGATACGCGCGGCACTTTGTTGTCCTTCGCAAAAGGATATTTTGCACTGCTGTGTTTAATATTCATTTGGTTCATTATCGCCGATTATACATATAAAATAATATGTGTGTTTATGTTTACATATACTCGCGTGTATATTTGTGTGATATAATGTCGATAGCAGAGGCTATAAATGAAATGTTAAAAATGCAAGCACACAGTTGTATAAGTTTTAATGCGCCCACGAAAAGGAATGTAAAACAGGTTGGATTCAGGAGCGTTATGGTAGAATGTTAAGTTATTATTTTTTGAACAAGGCGCACGTCTGAAAGTAAGAGAAACAAATGAAAGAGATAATGGGACCATATGCACTTGTATATTTTGGTGCTTAATATAAATTACTACAAAAAGTTAGGGTGTAGGTACAAGTTGATTTAACACAATAGGCAGGTACACTTTCATACGTCCAAACACAACGTGTGTCATCTATCTTTTTGTTTAAATAAACTTATATCAAACGTAGTTCAGTCAAAATGTCTTAAATCTTCGTGAATGGTTACAAAAATGAGTTTAGTTTTGAATTTTTGATAGGGTTGGTACAGTGTTGAAAAAAGGTCCAAGTCTTCCACTTACCCCTACCACCGCGGGCTCCGATTAGTTTTGTACTTGTCCCTATTTTTTTTTTATTATCTCCTTTTGTATCCGGTCTGACGAAAGGGTAGAATACCTCTTACCCCTATATGTTTTTACTAATTTAAACTATCTAGATTTTCAGACTTGTACCTATCTTCTATAATTTCGGAAATAGAGCTCATTGAGTTTTAAGACTAGTTCCAAACAAATGTTTGAAAATATATTCTTCATTACAAAATTAAAAACAAGTGTTTTCTTTTGCTATTTGTGAGAATGATTTTTTTTTCAAAAATGTATAGGTGTAGTGATTTTTTATATCTTCTTCAAAAATTAGTTTAAATCTGTTATGTATAAAAAATAAAAATAAATAAATTCGGTGGGACAACGGCTTGTGAAAAACCAGGGCCGAGTGACTAACAACTCGCAACCATTCCTGTGTGTGCCTGTCGACAGGAATGGAAGGGACTTACAATTTTATGCCGAATCCGAACGGCTAGATGAGAAGCACGCTTATTCGTGACAAGTGATACTCTTGGAGGATTTGTCAATTCCTCGCAAGAGGCAGTAGCTCTGAAAAAAAAAACTTTTTAGTTTTTAGGTGGACGAGGCTGGGAGGGGAACCCAGACCTCCAGCGTGACAGTCGAACGCACTAACCATTACGCTACGGGCTACTAATGTAATATATAAATATATTATTTAGTATTAGTATAAGATTAAGTAGTAGATTAATATTACCTAAGCTAGTTTAAGAATGAGAACAATAAAACAGTTCCCACCTAACCTTCAACGTGTTCACACTTAAGGGTGGGTCTACCTCAGAAGCAAACTCAGAACTCATGTAAATGCATTTGAATGTATTAGTGCAATTTCCTTCTTAGCAAATTAAACTCTCTTGTAATTAGACCTATTCGGCGCAATCTTTTATTCTTTTATTCTGTTATTCTTTTATCAGTTTCCATACAAATTTTCGAACTGTCGAAAAACCTTTTATTCTTTTATTAATTGGTATTCTGCATATCGAATTCTGTTATTAAATCTGTTATAAACCATAACAGAATAAAAGACAGATTTGTTTGACTTTTATCATAAAAGTTTTCAATACATGAAGTAAAAACGGGTCGGTAACTAATATTCGCAAACAACATCGTCGCACGACCCATCTTCGCAAGCAACATCTTCACAAAACAACATCCCCACAACAACATATACTCGCAAGGACACATCTTCGAAATGACACATCCCCGCAAAGACACATCCTCGCAACGACACATCCTCGCAACGACACATCCCCGCAACGACACATCCTCGCAACGACTAATCCCCGCAAGATGGTATTTCTTCCCTAGGCGGACGGCGCTTGAGTTGGCAAAATCAGGACAAATGATGTTGTATAGCAGTGGGTTAGGTGATTTAGTAGAACGCGAGTGGAATAGCCAATATTTAGGGTGGTTAGGGTGGTGCAAAAAAATTTCAACTTCTTTGTTCTTGGACCGATTTCGATAAAAGTGAAATATGTTATAGCTGACACACAATTATGAAAGAAAAAAATATTTTTAATGTTTATTTTATGCCTGAGATTTCTGGCCGCTTTTTTTGCCTCCCCCTTTGCAATTCAGTGAATTCTTTGAATTTAAGCGAGCAAAGTTTTGAAACTGTATTTTATTGTTTGGGTTGGTATTGTTGAAAAATAATAAAATTTTAAAGTCCCACCACTATCTTGAAAAACTGCAAAATATTTTAACTTGACCCTGGTGTTTGCAAATTTTCTCTGAAGCTATTGGTGTGACAAAAAACTTGGTTACACAATTTTTACTTTTTTGAAACCAATAAACAAATTGTATGGGTACCTGTAAATGTTCAAAAGAGTTAAATGTAGAGTGTCCCTTACGAGGATGGTCTTTGGTTGGAATCCAAATCGAACAGAACAGAACAGAAGTGGCCAGAAATCTCAGGCATAAAATAAACATTAAAAATATTTTCTTCTTTCATAATTGTGTGTCAGCTATAACATATTTCAATTTTATCGAAATTGGTCCAAGAACAACGAAGTAACATTTTTTTGCACCACCCTAACTTAAAAATATTTTTTTCTTCCATAATTGTGTGTCAGCTATAACATATTTCATTTTTATCGAAATCGGTCCAAGAACAACGAAGTTGAAATTTGTTTGCACCACCCTAACTTAAAAATATTTTTTTCTTCCATAATTGTGTGTCAGCTATAACATATTTCACTTTTATCGAAATCGGTCCAAGAACAACGAAGTTGAAATTTTTTTGCACCACCCTAACTTAAAAATATTTTTTTCTTCCAAAATTGTGTGTCAGCTACAACATATTTCAATTTTATATAAATCGGTCCAAAACCAACAATTTTTATAGATTCCTCATGGATTATTTACCATCACATAAAACCGGCCCCACATTTTCATATTGGCTATTCCACTCGCGTTCTACTAAATCACCTAACCCACTGCTATACATTCAACATCATTTGTCCTGATCGTTGCTAACTCAAGCGCCGCCCGCCGAGGGAAGAAATACCATCTTGCGGGGATTAGTCGTTGCGAGGATGTGTCGTTGCGGGGATGTGTCGTTGCGAGGATGTATCGTTGGGGGGATGTTGCTTTGCGAAGATGTGTCATTTCGAAGATGTGTCCTTGCGGGGATGTGTTGTTGCGGGGATGTTGTTTTGTGAAGATGTTGCTTGCGAAGATGGGTCGTGCGACGATGTTGTTTGCGAAGATTAGTCGGGGTCCCAATTACAAACACAAAAATAAGTAATTTCAAACTAAATTATTTTTATACACAAAAACACAGGACACAGTTGTTGATCGATGAAACGTAAGAAAAGTAGGTAGTTGCTTTATCTTGCCGGTGTGCGTTTCGTATAACTTTTTAAATTGGATATATTTAATTCACGATCTGTTACAGAGAAATAAAATAGAACAATAATTTATCTACGCGAAACAAAACACGACCATTCCACGCGTTAATTTTATTTTGGTCACCATCAGTCAGTGTCGATTTTTTTTATATACTACAGCTGACAGCCTACAGGTTGACAGCAGATTTTTAGGTCTGTTCGTATAAATGTTTCTTTTTCGAAGTTCCATAACAGACTTTTATAAAAGATCGAACTCCTGAATACAAATTATAAGAATCTTTTATGGTGGAGATCTGTTATGCATCATAACAGAAAATTCATAGCAGAATAACAGATATGGCAGAATAGGTTTAAATATTCTTTTCTCAAAGCCACAGAGAGACATATACTCATACACATGCTATGCATAGCAGACAGAGTTGCACAAGCGCACACATGCATACATTATATTTATGTTCAGAAAGACTTACTGAGCGACATGGCACGTTGCGAATGATTTTTTGTATAGTTTTTTTTTTTACTATCGTTTTGTCGTTTGGAATTTGGATATGAGAAATGAGAATATTTTATGTATGGATGAGCGAAGGAGGCGAAATAGGTTTGCGGTTTGGTTGCGGTGGATTTTTTTTTATTTTTTGCTTTATCATTTTACCAAATGCATGTACGGTTATAGACTGTAGAGTATATGGAGAAGGGGATGTAAATATAGATGCAAACAGGGGTTCCTAACCTTTAGCACCTCATATATGGGATATTCGCAAAAAAAATATGCCATCTAAAAGGTCAGTAAGTGGTCAAAAAAGGTCAACTAGTTTCAGAAATTGGTCAGCCATAGAAAATTTTTAATCAAGAATTACATTTTTTCAAGGTCACCAACTATTTTTATATTTGTATAAGACTCTTCATTTGTATAAGAGTCTTCATTAAAAAAACCTATGGCTGACCAATTACTGAAATTAGTTGACCATTTATGAGGTCTAGGTAACCTTTCAGATGGTGTATATTTTTTTCGAATATCCCATAAATGAGGTGCTAAAAATAGTTTTGACCTTGAAATTTTTTAAAAAAATTATTTAAAAAAATCTATGGCTGACCAATTTCTGAAAGTAGCTGACCTTTTTAGACCCTTTAGATGACATACTTATTTTTTTTTAATTCTATAAATGAGGTGCTAAAAGTCTTATAATGTGACCTTGAAACAAACCTTAAAAAAACCTATGGCTGACCAATTACTGAAACTAGCTGACCTTTTATCACGAGCCGGTGGCCTTTTTTTGCGAATATCCCACAAATGAGGTGCCAAAAATAGTTGGTGACCTTGAGAAAATGTAACCCTTGATTAAAAATTTTCTATGGCTGACCAATTTCTGAAACTAAATGACCTTTTTTGACCACTTACTGACCTTTTAGATGGCACACTTTTTTTTGCGAATATCCCATATATGAGGTGCTAAAGGTTAGGAGCCGCTAAAAGGTACCTATATATTTTTTGTTCGTCATGATCTTCTTATTGATAAAGAAAAAAATGTTCTTTATAAGTTATCACGTAAAATGTAAGTTTTGTTCTGAGAACGGCCACTGACCGACTCATTCATACGGTTGCATTGTAAGTTGGACTATAATTATGAAAAAATGTACGGAATAAAATTTTTTGAAAGTGAGTAGGTAGGAAACACGGGATTTTTTGAATAAGGTTCCTGCATAAAAGTAGAGTAAGAAAGCGTAAGGATATGTAAGGCGTCAAGAAACTGGGAAGGACAAGGAAGTTTTTTTTTTTGTAAATAAATAGATATTTAAAATATCAAGATGGGAAAGTCGTACATACCTATCAATATTATAATATTCTAAAAATATATTTGAGAACACAACTATATCTAAGTGTTTAAAAGTTAAGAATTGACAACCGATTTCGATGAAGTGTACAATGTACAGGGTGATTTGCATAAGGTGTGACAAATGCTAGGGCGTGTAGATCTTGAAAAAAACCTTTCTTTTAAAGATATAAGCAAAAATCTAAAAAAACAAAGTCAGTTTAATTTTTCTTCTTGTTTTACCGAAGTTGTTTATATATTTGCTTATATCTTTAAAAAAGTAGATATAATTCCTAGAACCTTCTGGTTATAGTTCTCAGTGCAACTTACTTTTTTGCACATAGTGTTGACTGTCCTCTAACTACAACGCTTTTTCTCGCAACATTCCTAAACCACCATAAAAGAAAGGCACACATACCTACTTGAAATTAATTTCTCCAATAACACATTCATCATGTCTACCCAGCTAAAAAAAAACATTGTATTTTCAACGCTTTTTATATTTTTTTCTGAGATCCCAAAAAAAAAATTCAAGAATAAAAAAATGAAAACATGAACCTAAAATTATTCAAAAAAACACAAAAAAGAAATGTGACAGCGCATGTGCAATACACTTGACCAAGATGACTTACTTCCCAGTTACCACCCTGCCTTTCAATTTTTTCTGAACCACTACTACCACTGACATGCGACAGTATGTGCCATATACTTTTTGCCACTTAGAATACTCTCCACCCTTCTTCTCATATATTCCTAATCAACCACCAAACACCGAAGTAGGTTTGTAATTTGCATAATAATTCTATATTTACATAATAATTCTAACGACAGATATTTAAAAAACCTTCCAACAGATGAGCCAATAAAAAACATAGGTACATACGGATAAGCTAAACAAATGTGCAATTTATTTCTTTTTTTCACAAAACAATTATCTCAAACCCACCCTTACTTTTGCAATATTCCTAATCAACCACCAAACCTACTAAAAATGCAACAAAAAAATGAAAACGATACGAGTTTGACACATTCAAATTATGCATTGCGCTAAAAAAACATTCCATCCCCACTCTCAAAATTTTCTGACAAACCATCGAACCAACAAAAAATTCTCATAATTCGTCTATGGCAAGTTGAAAAAAATAACATGGATGTATATTGAAGAACAGGTTTTTTTCTCAAATTATCTACTTTACTGCAAGATGAAAGATCGGAAAAGAAGACACAAAAAAATATATGCTAGTGCATGTGCCATATACTTTTTTTACTCCTCCTCCCTCCAGTCAAAAGACCTTCCAGCTAAACAAAAAAATATCCCACAACAGGTTTTTCTATAATTGTCTGATTATGTCGCGCGATGAATCGAAAAAGAAAAAAAAAACTTCATTCATAATGACAAAAAACAAGACCACAATAATATATGAGAGCGCATGTGTGATATTGATTTTGGAGAAAAACCAAAGAGATTTGGCGCTGTTACTGCAGTGGATTTCTTCTGAACTGCAAACTTCGTTGCGTGCATGTGGAAAGAATTTTTTGGTATAAAAACGCAAAAAAGACATTTTTTCGAAAATTTATATAAAAAAAAACTAATGGATGTAATGACTTTTTTTTTAATTGAATTTAATAGAAAAAATATTCGAAAAAAATAATAAAAATAATTTAAAACTGTAAAGGTTCTCCTTTTTTCACAGTAACATTATACATCTTGAAATGTTAAATTGATATTTTTAATGAGAAAATTTAATAATTTTTTTTTGAAATGTCTATGCCTTAGATAATTCAAAAGACTAATTATTAGAATGAACATCAAAAATATTAAAATAAACCTGGGAAGCCCATGACTTTGATGTTAAAAAATGGTAATATTGCAATTTTTCTGTTAAAACACCCTGTTTAACAAGCTACACATGAATTCAAAAGGATTCACTGTATTCTATAATCTTTCTTTTACTTCGTTGGAAAAAATTGAAAAATGTAAAAGTTATACCGAAAAACGTTCGTTCAAAGTGATATAATTTCAACAATTTCACATGATTTTTTTTCCAAGTATTTTTTTTTTAAAGGGTTAACATCTAAAACATGTTTACTATTTTCATAAAACCAAAAAAAAAAAATAGTACAAAATGTATTGTAATAGCAGCCCTATATTTTGAAAAATTGAGTCCCATTTTATAAAAAAATAAATCACTTATTCTCTTCATAAAAGTATTGAATTTACTATTTATATAATTTTTAATGATGTACGTATGTGCGTATATTTATTTATTACCAAAAAAGTCAAATTTCAAAAAATTACCTTCACAAATAGCAAAGTTATGTAACAATCAGTCAACGCGCTAACATAAAAATGCAAGGGAAACCTACCCTTGCTTAATAAATGGCGAAGAGATAAAAAACGGAAAACGAAAAAAATAAATTGCGATAAGTTGAGTGGAAATTTTATTTTGAGGTATTGCATTTAATTTGGAGCCGTTAAAATGCCGGATTCGAAACCAAATGTGGGTACAATGCCCACGACTGCTTTAATGGGAAATATTGAATTTTTCAACGTGGGAGACGACTTTAAATTATATCAGCAGCGCATGGTCAAGCTTCTCAAGCTTAACAGGATTACAGGCGATAAAGACAAGGTGTCATTCCTCATAAGTATGGCTGGTGGTGAATTATATAAATGTCTCAACTCCCTCGTGGCTCCAACGGAACCCGCTACCCTGAAGTACGACGAGATCGTCAAGAAACTCTCGGATTATTTTGAACCAAAAAGCTCAACGCTTTAAATTTTATAAGCGAGATAAAAAACAACACGAATCTGTTGGAGACTATGTAGTTGAGCTTAAACTTCTTGCAAAAACCTGTGATTTCAATCAATTCTTGGAGGAAGCGTTGAGGGATAAATTTGTGTGCGGCCTAAGAAATAGGGATGGGAAAAATAGTCCCGTTGAAACCGAAAACGGGTTTTTTTATTTCGGTTAACCGGTTTTTTTTCGGTGATTTTTGTATCTCGGTTTAAACCGGTGTTTTTTTCTAAAACCCAACAACCGGGTGAACGGTTTTTTTTTACTGAATTGTGGAATTATGATTGGGCTTTTTGGTTAATTTTGTTTAACTATGCAAATGAAAACACGTACATACATTTTATCACGAGGTTTCGCTGGAGTTTCTCAGCATCTTTTACTAATTTTTTTCTTTACTTCATTTAAACGACTGACAGATTGGCAATTTTCTCTCAGTATAGTGGCAAAAGAATGAGCAAATTCATTCTTTGTCAGTTTAATGACAGATATACTGCCAATTTGCCTTAAATGGAGCATTGGACACTTATAATCTACTGTCATGGACCTATTATATATGGAATACTACTAGGTATACTACATGAATGAAATCGTTAAGTTGCTCTATTTAGACACTTTCATTCAAATTCACAGCTCGCACGGGTCCACAATTTAAAAAAAAAAACGAAAACCGGTTATTTAAAAAAACCGGTTTATCTATCCGGTTAAAACCGGCAGAACACAACTATATCTAAGTGTTTAAAAGTTAAGAATTGACAACCGATTTCGATGAAGTGTACAATGTACAGGGTGATTTGCATAAGGTGTGACAAATGCTAGGGCGTGTAGATCTTGAAAAAAACCTTTCTTTTAAAGATATAAGCAAAAATCTAAAAAAACAAAGTCAGTTTAATTTTTCTTCTTGTTTTACCGAAGTTGTTTATATATTTGCTTATATCTTTAAAAAAGTAGATATAATTCCTAGAACCTTCTGGTTATAGTTCTCAGTGCAACTTACTTTTTTGCACATAGTGTTGACTGTCCTCTAACTACAACGCTTTTTCTCGCAACATTCCTAAACCACCATAAAAGAAAGGCACACATACCTACTTGAAATTAATTTCTCCAATAACACATTCATCATGTCTACCCAGCTAAAAAAAAACATTGTATTTTCAACGCTTTTTATATTTTTTTCTGAGATCCCAAAAAAAAAAATTCAAGAATAAAAAAATGAAAACATGAACCTAAAATTATTCAAAAAAAAAAAAAAAAACACAAAAAAGAAATGTGACAGCGCATGTGCAATACACTTGACCAAGATGACTTACTTCCCAGTTACCACCCTGCCTTTCAATTTTTTCTGAACCACTACTACCACTGACATGCGACAGTATGTGCCATATACTTTTTTCCACTTAGAATACTCTCCACCCTTCTTCTCATATATTCCTAATCAACCACCAAACACCGAAGTAGGTTTGTAATTTGCATAATAATTCTATATTTACATAATAATTCTAACGACAGATATTTAAAAAACCTTCCAACAGATGAGCCAATAAAAAACATAGGTACATACGGATAAGCTAAACAAATGTGCAATTTATTTCTTTTTTTCACAAAACAATTATCTCAAACCCACCCTTACTTTTGCAATATTCCTAATCAACCACCAAACCTACTAAAAATGCAACAAAAAAATGAAAACGATACGAGTTTGACACATTCAAATTATGCATTGCGCTAAAAAAACATTCCATCCCCACTCTCAAAAATTTCTGACAAACCATCGAACCAACAAAAAATTCTCATAATTCGTCTATGGCAAGTTGAAAAAAATAACATGGATGTATATTGAAGAACAGGTTTTTTTCTCAAATTATCTACTTTACTGCAAGATGAAAGATCGGAAAAGAAGACACAAAAAAATATATGCTAGTGCATGTGCCATATACTTTTTTTACTCCTCCTCCCTCCAGTCAAAAGACCTTCCAGCTAAACAAAAAAATATCCCACAACAGGTTTTTCTATAATTGTCTGATTATGTCGCGCGATGAATCGAAAAAGAAAAAAAAAACTTCATTCATAATGACAAAAAACAAGACCACAATAATATATGAGAGCGCATGTGTGATATTGATTTTGGAGAAAAACCAAAGAGATTTGGCGCTGTTACTGCAGTGGATTTCTTCTGAACTGCAAACTTCGTTGCGTGCATGTGGAAAGAATTTTTTGGTATAAAAACGCAAAAAAGACATTTTTTCGAAAATTTATATAAAAAAAAACTAATGGATGTAATGACTTTTTTTTTAATTGAATTTAATAGAAAAAATATTCGAAAAAAATAATAAAAATAATTTAAAACTGTAAAGGTTCTCCTTTTTTCACAGTAACATTATACATCTTGAAATGTTAAATTGATATTTTTAATGAGAAAATTTAATAATTTTTTTTTGAAATGTCTATGCCTTAGATAATTCAAAAGACTAATTATTAGAATGAACATCAAAAATATTAAAATAAACCTGGGAAGCCCATGACTTTGATGTTAAAAAATGGTAATATTGCAATTTTTCTGTTAAAACACCCTGTTTAACAAGCTACACATGAATTCAAAAGGATTCACTGTATTCTATAATCTTTCTTTTACTTCGTTGGAAAAAATTGAAAAATGTAAAAGTTATACCGAAAAACGTTCGTTCAAAGTGATATAATTTCAACAATTTCACATGATTTTTTTTCCAAGTATTTTTTTTTTTTAAGGGTTAACATCTAAAACATGTTTACTATTTTCATAAAACCAAAAAAAAAAAATAGTACAAAATGTATTGTAATAGCAGCCCTATATTTTGAAAAATTGAGTCCCATTTTATAAAAAAATAAATCACTTATTCTCTTCATAAAAGTATTGAATTTACTATTTATATAATTTTTAATGATGTACGTATGTGCGTATATTTATTTATTACCAAAAAAGTCAAATTTCAAAAAATTACCTTCACAAATAGCAAAGTTATGTAACAATCAGTCAACGCGCTAACATAAAAATGCAAGGGAAACCTACCCTTGCTTAATAAATGGCGAAGAGATAAAAAACGGAAAACGAAAAAAATAAATTGCGATAAGTTGAGTGGAAATTTTATTTTGAGGTATTGCATTTAATTTGGAGCCGTTAAAATGCCGGATTCGAAACCAAATGTGGGTACAATGCCCACGACTGCTTTAATGGGAAATATTGAATTTTTCAACGTGGGAGACGACTTTAAATTATATCAGCAGCGCATGGTCAAGCTTCTCAAGCTTAACAGGATTACAGGCGATAAAGACAAGGTGTCATTCCTCATAAGTATGTCTGGTGGTGAATTATATAAATGTCTCAACTCCCTCGTGGCTCCAACGGAACCCGCTACCCTGAAGTACGACGAGATCGTCAAGAAACTCTCGGATTATTTTGAACCAAAAAGCTCAACGCTTTAAATTTTATAAGCGAGATAAAAAACAACACGAATCTGTTGGAGACTATGTAGTTGAGCTTAAACTTCTTGCAAAAACCTGTGATTTCAATCAATTCTTGGAGGAAGCGTTGAGGGATAAATTTGTGTGCGGCCTAAGAAATAGGGATGGGAAAAATAGTGCCGTTGAAACCGAAAACGGGTTTTTTTATTTCGGTTAACCGGTTTTTTTTCGGTGATTTTTGTATCTCGGTTTAAACCGGTGTTTTTTTCTAAAACCCAACAACCGGGTGAACGGTTTTTTTTTACTGAATTGTGGAATTATGATTGGGCTTTTTGGTTAATTTTGTTTAACTATGCAAATGAAAACACGTACATACATTTTATCACGAGGTTTCGCTGGAGTTTCTCAGCATCTTTTACTAATTTTTTTCTTTACTTCATTTAAACGACTGACAGATTGGCAATTTTCTCTCAGTATAGTGGCAAAAGAATGAGCAAATTCATTCTTTGTCAGTTTAATGACAGATATACTGCCAATTTGCCTTAAATGGAGCATTGGACACTTATAATCTACTGTCATGGACCTATTATATATGGAATACTACTAGGTATACTACATGAATGAAATCGTTAAGTTGCTCTATTTAGACACTTTCATTCAAATTCACAGCTCGCACGGGTCCACAATTTAAAAAAAAAAACGAAAACCGGTTATTTAAAAAAACCGTTTTATCTATCCGGTTAAAACCGGCAGGTTAAACTGAAGAGGAAAAAATCGAAAACCGGTTATTTTGAAAAAACCGCCATCCCTACTAAGAAATGAAAAAAATACAAGAACGCTTGCTAAACTAGGCAAAATTAACCTTCGAAAAAGCCCAAGACCTAGCAAAAACTATGAAGATGATAGAGAGCGAAAGGAAGCTGATGAATCCAGTTAACACCTTCCAGTTATTCGCCTGCTAACAAGAACACAAAGAATTTCCAAACAGGAAATCGCAGGAATGACTAGAGAAGAACTAAAAATTATAGACAAAATAGCGGTAGCAAAGACGGTGGAAGAGATAGAGCCAGAAGTTTATCAAGGGGACCGAACCGTTATCAATGCTTTCGATGTAAAGGATGGGGACACTTAGCTCGTGCTTGCAAAGCAGTAGCAGTTAAAAGTAACATACAATATGAGAATAAACATACAAAGCAGATCAAAGCCCTTAGTGGAGGCGAAGACGACGAAACAGAAGAAGAAACACTAAACATGGGATACATAAACCATTTAAGTCTTGATGAGCCTTTATTGATTTCGAAGTAGATTGTGGAGCTTGTGCTTCGGTAGTTTATTTAAATGATAACGTGAAATATTTTAAGAATATTGAATTAATGCAGTGCTCTAAAATTTTACAGGTGGTTACGGTGAAAGAGTTGATGTGGTCGGTGCTGCTCTAGTTAAAGTTGAAGATCCTAACATAAGTTAAAAATACTGCATTCTTAACGTTTGGTGATTTTAAGAACTAAAAAAAGAAATGTGACAGCGCATGTGCAATACACTTGACCAAGATGACTTACTTCCCAGTTACCACCCTGCCTTTCAATTTTTTCTGAACCACTACTACCACTGACATGCGACAGTATGTGCCATATACTTTTTGCCACTTAGAATACTCTCCACCCTTCTTCTCATATATTCCTAATCAACCACCAAACACCGAAGTAGGTTTGTAATTTGCATAATAATTCTATATTTACATAATAATTCTAACGACAGATATTTAAAAAACCTTCCAACAGATGAGCCAATAAAAAACATAGGTACATACGGATAAGCTAAACAAATGTGCAATTTATTTCTTTTTTTCACAAAACAATTATCTCAAACCCACCCTTACTTTTGCAATATTCCTAATCAACCACCAAACCTACTAAAAATGCAACAAAAAAATGAAAACGATACGAGTTTGACACATTCAAATTATGCATTGCGCTAAAAAAACATTCCATCCCCACTCTCAAAATTTTCTGACAAACCATCGAACCAACAAAAAATTCTCATAATTCGTCTATGGCAAGTTGAAAAAAATAACATGGATGTATATTGAAGAACAGGTTTTTTTCTCAAATTATCTACTTTACTGCAAGATGAAAGATCGGAAAAGAAGACACAAAAAAATATATGCTAGTGCATGTGCCATATACTTTTTTTACTCCTCCTCCCTCCAGTCAAAAGACCTTCCAGCTAAACAAAAAAATATCCCACAACAGGTTTTTCTATAATTGTCTGATTATGTCGCGCGATGAATCGAAAAAGAAAAAAAAAACTTCATTCATAATGACAAAAAACAAGACCACAATAATATATGAGAGCGCATGTGTGATATTGATTTTGGAGAAAAACCAAAGAGATTTGGCGCTGTTACTGCAGTGGATTTCTTCTGAACTGCAAACTTCGTTGCGTGCATGTGGAAAGAATTTTTTGGTATAAAAACGCAAAAAAGACATTTTTTCGAAAATTTATATAAAAAAAAACTAATGGATGTAATGACTTTTTTTTTAATTGAATTTAATAGAAAAAATATTCGAAAAAAATAATAAAAATAATTTAAAACTGTAAAGGTTCTCCTTTTTTCACAGTAACATTATACATCTTGAAATGTTAAATTGATATTTTTAATGAGAAAATTTAATAATTTTTTTTTGAAATGTCTATGCCTTAGATAATTCAAAAGACTAATTATTAGAATGAACATCAAAAATATTAAAATAAACCTGGGAAGCCCATGACTTTGATGTTAAAAAATGGTAATATTGCAATTTTTCTGTTAAAACACCCTGTTTAACAAGCTACACATGAATTCAAAAGGATTCACTGTATTCTATAATCTTTCTTTTACTTCGTTGGAAAAAATTGAAAAATGTAAAAGTTATACCGAAAAACGTTCGTTCAAAGTGATATAATTTCAACAATTTCACATGATTTTTTTTCCAAGTATTTTTTTTTTTTAAGGGTTAACATCTAAAACATGTTTACTATTTTCATAAAACCAAAAAAAAAAAATAGTACAAAATGTATTGTAATAGCAGCCCTATATTTTGAAAAATTGAGTCCCATTTTATAAAAAAATAAATCACTTATTCTCTTCATAAAAGTATTGAATTTACTATTTATATAATTTTTAATGATGTACGTATGTGCGTATATTTATTTATTACCAAAAAAGTCAAATTTCAAAAAATTACCTTCACAAATAGCAAAGTTATGTAACAATCAGTCAACGCGCTAACATAAAAATGCAAGGGAAACCTACCCTTGCTTAATAAATGGCGAAGAGATAAAAAACGGAAAACGAAAAAAATAAATTGCGATAAGTTGAGTGGAAATTTTATTTTGAGGTATTGCATTTAATTTGGAGCCGTTAAAATGCCGGATTCGAAACCAAATGTGGGTACAATGCCCACGACTGCTTTAATGGGAAATATTGAATTTTTCAACGTGGGAGACGACTTTAAATTATATCAGCAGCGCATGGTCAAGCTTCTCAAGCTTAACAGGATTACAGGCGATAAAGACAAGGTGTCATTCCTCATAAGTATGTCTGGTGGTGAATTATATAAATGTCTCAACTCCCTCGTGGCTCCAACGGAACCCGCTACCCTGAAGTACGACGAGATCGTCAAGAAACTCTCGGATTATTTTGAACCAAAAAGCTCAACGCTTTAAATTTTATAAGCGAGATAAAAAACAACACGAATCTGTTGGAGACTATGTAGTTGAGCTTAAACTTCTTGCAAAAACCTGTGATTTCAATCAATTCTTGGAGGAAGCGTTGAGGGATAAATTTGTGTGCGGCCTAAGAAATAGGGATGGGAAAAATAGTGCCGTTGAAACCGAAAACGGGTTTTTTTATTTCGGTTAACCGGTTTTTTTTCGGTGATTTTTGTATCTCGGTTTAAACCGGTGTTTTTTTCTAAAACCCAACAACCGGGTGAACGGTTTTTTTTTACTGAATTGTGGAATTATGATTGGGCTTTTTGGTTAATTTTGTTTAACTATGCAAATGAAAACACGTACATACATTTTATCACGAGGTTTCGCTGGAGTTTCTCAGCATCTTTTACTAATTTTTTTCTTTACTTCATTTAAACGACTGACAGATTGGCAATTTTCTCTCAGTATAGTGGCAAAAGAATGAGCAAATTCATTCTTTGTCAGTTTAATGACAGATATACTGCCAATTTGCCTTAAATGGAGCATTGGACACTTATAATCTACTGTCATGGACCTATTATATATGGAATACTACTAGGTATACTACATGAATGAAATCGTTAAGTTGCTCTATTTAGACACTTTCATTCAAATTCACAGCTCGCACGGGTCCACAATTTAAAAAAAAAAACGAAAACCGGTTATTTAAAAAAACCGTTTTATCTATCCGGTTAAAACCGGCAGGTTAAACTGAAGAGGAAAAAATCGAAAACCGGTTATTTTGAAAAAACCGCCATCCCTACTAAGAAATGAAAAAAATACAAGAACGCTTGCTAAACTAGGCAAAATTAACCTTCGAAAAAGCCCAAGACCTAGCAAAAACTATGAAGATGATAGAGAGCGAAAGGAAGCTGATGAATCCAGTTAACACCTTCCAGTTATTCGCCTGCTAACAAGAACACAAAGAATTTCCAAACAGGAAATCGCAGGAATGACTAGAGAAGAACTAAAAATTATAGACAAAATAGCGGTAGCAAAGACGGTGGAAGAGATAGAGCCAGAAGTTTATCAAGGGGACCGAACCGTTATCAATGCTTTCGATGTAAAGGATGGGGACACTTAGCTCGTGCTTGCAAAGCAGTAGCAGTTAAAAGTAACATACAATATGAGAATAAACATACAAAGCAGATCAAAGCCCTTAGTGGAGGCGAAGACGACGAAACAGAAGAAGAAACACTAAACATGGGATACATAAACCATTTAAGTCTTGATGAGCCTTTATTGATTTCGAAGTAGATTGTGGAGCTTGTGCTTCGGTAGTTTATTTAAATGATAACGTGAAATATTTTAAGAATATTGAATTAATGCAGTGCTCTAAAATTTTACAGGTGGTTACGGTGAAAGAGTTGATGTGGTCGGTGCTGCTCTAGTTAAAGTTGAAGATCCTAACATAAGTTAAAAATACTGCATTCTTAACGTTTGGTGATTTTAAGAACTAAAAAAAGAAATGTGACAGCGCATGTGCAATACACTTGACCAAGATGACTTACTTCCCAGTTACCACCCTGCCTTTCAATTTTTTCTGAACCACTACTACCACTGACATGCGACAGTATGTGCCATATACTTTTTGCCACTTAGAATACTCTCCACCCTTCTTCTCATATATTCCTAATCAACCACCAAACACCGAAGTAGGTTTGTAATTTGCATAATAATTCTATATTTACATAATAATTCTAACGACAGATATTTAAAAAACCTTCCAACAGATGAGCCAATAAAAAACATAGGTACATACGGATAAGCTAAACAAATGTGCAATTTATTTCTTTTTTTCACAAAACAATTATCTCAAACCCACCCTTACTTTTGCAATATTCCTAATCAACCACCAAACCTACTAAAAATGCAACAAAAAAATGAAAACGATACGAGTTTGACACATTCAAATTATGCATTGCGCTAAAAAAACATTCCATCCCCACTCTCAAAATTTTCTGACAAACCATCGAACCAACAAAAAATTCTCATAATTCGTCTATGGCAAGTTGAAAAAAATAACATGGATGTATATTGAAGAACAGGTTTTTTTCTCAAATTATCTACTTTACTGCAAGATGAAAGATCGGAAAAGAAGACACAAAAAAATATATGCTAGTGCATGTGCCATATACTTTTTTTACTCCTCCTCCCTCCAGTCAAAAGACCTTCCAGCTAAACAAAAAAATATCCCACAACAGGTTTTTCTATAATTGTCTGATTATGTCGCGCGATGAATCGAAAAAGAAAAAAAAAACTTCATTCATAATGACAAAAAACAAGACCACAATAATATATGAGAGCGCATGTGTGATATTGATTTTGGAGAAAAACCAAAGAGATTTGGCGCTGTTACTGCAGTGGATTTCTTCTGAACTGCAAACTTCGTTGCGTGCATGTGGAAAGAATTTTTTGGTATAAAAACGCAAAAAAGACATTTTTTCGAAAATTTATATAAAAAAAAACTAATGGATGTAATGACTTTTTTTTTAATTGAATTTAATAGAAAAAATATTCGAAAAAAATAATAAAAATAATTTAAAACTGTAAAGGTTCTCCTTTTTTCACAGTAACATTATACATCTTGAAATGTTAAATTGATATTTTTAATGAGAAAATTTAATAATTTTTTTTTGAAATGTCTATGCCTTAGATAATTCAAAAGACTAATTATTAGAATGAACATCAAAAATATTAAAATAAACCTGGGAAGCCCATGACTTTGATGTTAAAAAATGGTAATATTGCAATTTTTCTGTTAAAACACCCTGTTTAACAAGCTACACATGAATTCAAAAGGATTCACTGTATTCTATAATCTTTCTTTTACTTCGTTGGAAAAAATTGAAAAATGTAAAAGTTATACCGAAAAACGTTCGTTCAAAGTGATATAATTTCAACAATTTCACATGATTTTTTTTCCAAGTATTTTTTTTTTAAAGGGTTAACATCTAAAACATGTTTACTATTTTCATAAAACCAAAAAAAAAAAATAGTACAAAATGTATTGTAATAGCAGCCCTATATTTTGAAAAATTGAGTCCCATTTTATAAAAAAATAAATCACTTATTCTCTTCATAAAAGTATTGAATTTACTATTTATATAATTTTTAATGATGTACGTATGTGCGTATATTTATTTATTACCAAAAAAGTCAAATTTCAAAAAATTACCTTCACAAATAGCAAAGTTATGTAACAATCAGTCAACGCGCTAACATAAAAATGCAAGGGAAACCTACCCTTGCTTAATAAATGGCGAAGAGATAAAAAACGGAAAACGAAAAAAATAAATTGCGATAAGTTGAGTGGAAATTTTATTTTGAGGTATTGCATTTAATTTGGAGCCGTTAAAATGCCGGATTCGAAACCAAATGTGGGTACAATGCCCACGACTGCTTTAATGGGAAATATTGAATTTTTCAACGTGGGAGACGACTTTAAATTATATCAGCAGCGCATGGTCAAGCTTCTCAAGCTTAACAGGATTACAGGCGATAAAGACAAGGTGTCATTCCTCATAAGTATGGCTGGTGGTGAATTATATAAATGTCTCAACTCCCTCGTGGCTCCAACGGAACCCGCTACCCTGAAGTACGACGAGATCGTCAAGAAACTCTCGGATTATTTTGAACCAAAAAGCTCAACGCTTTAAATTTTATAAGCGAGATAAAAAACAACACGAATCTGTTGGAGACTATGTAGTTGAGCTTAAACTTCTTGCAAAAACCTGTGATTTCAATCAATTCTTGGAGGAAGCGTTGAGGGATAAATTTGTGTGCGGCCTAAGAAATAGGGATGGGAAAAATAGTCCCGTTGAAACCGAAAACGGGTTTTTTTATTTCGGTTAACCGGTTTTTTTTCGGTGATTTTTGTATCTCGGTTTAAACCGGTGTTTTTTTCTAAAACCCAACAACCGGGTGAACGGTTTTTTTTTACTGAATTGTGGAATTATGATTGGGCTTTTTGGTTAATTTTGTTTAACTATGCAAATGAAAACACGTACATATATTTTATCACGAGGTTTCGCTGGAGTTTCTCAGCATCTTTTACTAATTTTTTTCTTTACTTCATTTAAACGACTGACAGATTGGCAATTTTCTCTCAGTATAGTGGCAAAAGAATGAGCAAATTCATTCTTTGTCAGTTTAATGACAGATATACTGCCAATTTGCCTTAAATGGAGCATTGGACACTTATAATCTACTGTCATGGACCTATTATATATGGAATACTACTAGGTATACTACATGAATGAAATCGTTAAGTTGCTCTATTTAGACACTTTCATTCAAATTCACAGCTCGCACGGGTCCACAATTTAAAAAAAAAAACGAAAACCGGTTATTTAAAAAAACCGGTTTATCTATCCGGTTAAAACCGGCAGGTTAAACTGAAGAGGAAAAAATCGAAAACCGGTTATTTTGAAAAAACCGCCATCCCTACTAAGAAATGAAAAAAATACAAGAACGCTTGCTAAACTAGGCAAAATTAACCTTCGAAAAAGCCCAAGACCTAGCAAAAACTATGAAGATGATAGAGAGCGAAAGGAAGCTGATGAATCCAGTTAACACCTTCCAGTTATTCGCCTGCTAACAAGAACACAAAGAATTTCCAAACAGGAAATCGCAGGAATGACTAGAGAAGAACTAAAAATTATAGACAAAATAGCGGTAGCAAAGACGGTGGAAGAGATAGAGCCAGAAGTTTATCAAGGGGACCGAACCGTTATCAATGCTTTCGATGTAAAGGATGGGGACACTTAGCTCGTGCTTGCAAAGCAGTAGCAGTTAAAAGTAACATACAATATGAGAATAAACATACAAAGCAGATCAAAGCCCTTAGTGGAGGCGAAGACGACGAAACAGAAGAAGAAACACTAAACATGGGATACATAAACCATTTAAGTCTTGATGAGCCTTTATTGATTTCGAAGTAGATTGTGGAGCTTGTGCTTCGGTAGTTTATTTAAATGATAACGTGAAATATTTTAAGAATATTGAATTAATGCAGTGCTCTAAAATTTTACAGGTGGTTACGGTGAAAGAGTTGATGTGGTCGGTGCTGCTCTAGTTAAAGTTGAAGATCCTAACATAAGTTAAAAATACTGCATTCTTAACGTTTGGTGATTTTAAGAACTAAAAAATATTTTCGTCCGTTGTTGGGCAGAAATTGGCATGATATGATGTATCCCAATTGACGAAAGTCTTTTGGTACTCCTGACAAAAAAACGTCGTTTTTGATTTATTCCATGAATTGTTCCATTCACTCACATCGTGATGTTTTTGTTGAGGAGAAAAATAAAAGGGTAGTGCCTATTTTGTAATGCTTAAAATTCATTTGTATTTTCCCGTGAAAGTGATGATGGTGAATCTTTGTACAATTTTATTTAAATCACGCGCATGCCGTCGAGCATTTGCAAAAGTTGTAAAATTTGATGGAAAATCTTTAAATCTTTTACATTTATTAAGAAGATTCTATACAATAAAGTGTACTAAAAAATATTCTTAATTTTATTTACACAATATCACAACAAAAATGTACATTAAATTAAAAAAACCAACATTATTTATTGTTGTATTTAATTTTATAAAATATTTTGATAGTCAGATTTCAACACCTCAAAGATTACAAAAATAAGCGCCCCCCTAATATCTATCTACATTATTGTTGTGTGTGAGTCAAAGTGACATTCCAATACTAAACAACCCTTATGTTGGCTCTATACAACCTCCAAACGTGTAAAGCTTATGTTGCCTCTATTCAACGTTGCATAAGTTTATGAATAAGGTTTTTGCGCTCAGAGGCATTATAAAGAGTGCATAGCACTATGCACTCGCTATAATTCGTTTATGCATAAGGCTGATAGTATTTAGTATTAGTATTAGATTAAGTAGTAGATTAAGTATTGCCTAAGTTAGTTTAATAGCTTAGAAAAATAAAACAGTTCCCACATAACCTTCAACGTGTGCATACTTAATAAAATCAATGTCTTTTTCTCAAGAAAAATGGAATTGACACACATAAATGTTTAAACAAGTGATTTTTCGGAGAGTTAAAGAGATATTGGAAAGATTAAAACTCAAGTATGAAGACAAATTTGAGGAACCGTTCATTGTAAGAGAACCCTACAAATGGGTGAAGACAAAAGCAAATACTGTAAAGATTTAGTATCTTAAGATTTAGTATCTAGTTTGAGGAATTTTTACGAATTAACAAAAATAGTTATCGTGTCTGGTTAAATTTTCCTCAAAAATAGCAAAAAAGGAGTTTCTTCTCATTTTCAGACGGGAATTTCTCAAAAATCTGAGCAGATGCAAAATAAAAGATAAACGATCTGAGTTCAACGCCAAAAATTACGCTAAGAATAAACTGTACATATTCGTTTTCAAGGCCGTGTAAGCATAAAAACATAAAACTTGAACTTTTCGTGTTTGTTTGATTAAATTTTAAAATTCAAATCGTGGAAAGTATTGTAGATACAATTTACATGGTTTGTATTGGTCTCAAAAATTATGTAATTTAAATTTATTAAAAAGTTTATCACAAATGTTTTATCAGACGAATTCTCTAGGAGATGTTCGGAAAAAACACAATTTCACGATTTTTTTTCAAAGATGGTGGAGACCGCGTTTTTTCAACACTGCTATACAACATATCAAAACTTCCTTATTTTTAATTTTGAAAAAAAAATACAATTTCTTAGTCAAAACTTTGAAAAAATGAAAACACTTATTGACTTAACATATTGACATGGCCACCATATTCGCCGGTCTTGAACAGCATGGAAAACACTTGTTTTAAGAGAATGCTTTTTCCATGACATTTGATATTGTTTATATTGAGTACAAAAATTTATTTTTTCGAATACGTTTTGTAACATTGTTTTTAGTAGCTACTACTATTTTAGAACTATGGAACATTTTGTAATGTCTATTTTTTTCGAAGAAAAAATTTGTGATTTGTATGAAACTCCGTTCCGACGACGATCGATCGTTATCTCATTAGGGCCAAATATCTGCAACACTTCTAATGCGCAGCCGAGGGAGACATATTGAAATTAACAACTAGATGTCTGTTCTCTGTTTCAACACTCAGAGAACTACTTAAGGCACTCTTCACTGAGCAACTATATACCTTTATTTTGTTTTCTGTCATAGTAGATAGTTTTTGAACTTAAAAGTTAAAAGTGTCAAAAAATCAAGCATTTCAACTACCTGAGCTGCCATATAAAAACTGTTGCACATACGCCACCGTACACCTTAAGTAACATTTATAAAAACTTTAACATATGTACTATTTTTTTTGAAAAAAAAAAAAAAAAAAAAAAAAAAAAACATAAAGTGCGGACATTTTTACCAGTTGTTTTTTTTCCTAGTACTTAATTGGTAGTGTAAGAAGTAGTAAAAAAATGTTTTTCATAAAATAAAAATAATAATAAAATAAAAAGTTTCGTTTGAAAAAGGTTTTCTCCATTTTGGTCAAATCTTAAGAGCCACAATTTTTGTATTTTCACGGCAGTTTTTTGCCAACTACTGGATATTATCAAAAGTAATTTTCAACTAAAATGAAGTACCGTGCGAAATTAAAAATCCTTGATGCTATATAGTTCGGAAATTTGAGTAAATTGGTCTTCTTTAAGCATGTGAATGTGAAAACTCATATTCTAAGTCTACGTTTCTGTGTATACCTTCGAATCTAATTATTCGATTGAGACGAAATACAAACGAAAATTTTTGTCAATTTCTTCTTTGACCATTTTCATGAAAACTCATTTTCTACTTTATTACTGAAAATGTATAGTCAAATTCGACAATAAATTCGCAAAGCGCGATGTAGTTCTGCATTTTTGATGTTGTTGGGCATGTTAGAGTAGTCTGTAGGTAAGTTGGAAGCTTCGAAAATCCTGTCCTCGCTGCAGGAAAAATGCAACAGTGAAAAAAACGCTAAAATTAACTACTACATGTTGTATTTGTGTTGCTATCTAACCAGGAATTAAAAAAAAAATCTGGAAAATTAAGTAATTTTGAAGCACTCAACAAATTTGCACTCTGCTTAAATTTGGAATCAAATAGTCTAGAATATTACAAGACGAAATTCGATCCAAATCGGTCAAATAGTTTTGGCAAGAAACATGATGTTAACTAAGTGCAACAAGCAATGTTTGCATCATTGCTGTGGTCAAAGTAGGGCACTTAAGTTGGCACTGATTTTTGTTCACGTACTTGGAACCCTTAGCTATGATAAAATTAAGGTATGATATTTACTGAGCGGGAACATAGTTTTGTTTTTTTTTTTGTTCATTTCAAAACTATTAAAAAAATCTCGAATTTAAATTTAGAAATTTATATTTTCGTAACTTAAACAGGATAAGATTTGGTTTAACTAAAAAATTAGGTAGTTTAAGGTTTGATTTAGGTGAACGGTTGAATATTTAACGAACAAAAAAATAATAAAATAAGATTTTAACTAAACTAAATCAACATATCCGTGAATTTTTTTTTAAATTTCTACTGCTTTTCTAAAGTATTCAACATTTTCATGGTTGCAATATAAAGTAAAAATCCATCATGTATCCATAAATTTGTTGTTTGTTTTGCTTGCCGAATATTCGGCTATTGGTCGATACTAGTAAACAACAAAATAACCTGTAACAAATAACAATAAATAGTATCGTTGTTAATGAGTAATTTATCTTTTTTTAATGGGGTTAAACAAGATTTTTTTTTTACTAAAATTGCTCTTTTTTGGGGTGGGAGGGAGAAAAAGCTAGGCGTATTAGTAGACTAAGTAAAATTTCAGAATAAAAAAGGTTTCGAAATTAACTTTGAAGAAAAAAAAGACTTTAGTAATTTCATAATCATAAATAGATTTTTGAAGAAAAACTTCTTTGTGATGTATCCTTTTTCCTAAAAGAGCGCCTGTTCAATTTTAAACAAAGATAATCCAGCTCTGTTCTAGAATCAAAAAACAACAATTTAAACAAATTATTATATGAGAATAAAAAGGATTTTTTTCGATCGATGTAATAACTCAACAATATTAACAATTAAAGTCACAGGCTATTACACTACGCATTCTGGACATTGAGTATTACTTGCTGAAATTCAAAAAGGCATGAAAATATCAATACCACCAGAGAACAAATATCGATTTCGAACAAAAAGAATGGCACGAAATTGGTGGCAGTGGCTGTGAACATTTTTTTTTTTCATTCGAGGCCGAGCCAAAAACCACAAATATAAAAACGACTTTCAATTAAAGCGCTCAATGAACAGATACAATTGTGAGTTTATGTAAGTACATTATACTTATGCTCTTTTGTATACAAATTTAATAACTACCCCTTTGGGAAGGATAACCGTGACAGACGGGCAGTTTTTTTTTTTATTTTAAGTTTCCCACAGATTGTGTTTAACTTTTCACAACACTCACAAAGCACAACACACTAAGCAGCCGGTGTGGAAAGACGTTTGATTCACATGGTGACTAAAACGGACTTACCTTCGAGGCAGGAGTGGAAGGTGATTACCAAACAACCACAAACGTTTCTCTCCAAACCATTTGTCCATACGAGAGACTTCAAGCTTGAAAGTAATTATTTGATGTTTCGTTGGAGCCCCTAATCCAATCCTTTATGATATTAAGAAAAATATAGAGCACTATTTTATCGATGATATAAAATCATAATGCAAACTTTTTCTTTTGAAAATAGACAAAATCAATTTAATATTTCGAGGACACCAGCTGACAGAAATCAATTAAAAAAAAAAAAAATACCAGCAAAAGGAATGAATACACACTTGGTCTGACGGCTCTTTTGATTTATATACTTTTTGTTTTTAATTTCAAATTACTCAGAAGTTATAACACATGTTTTTGTCTATGAAATGTTCTAGGTATGTATCTCAATACGTGCTTGTATGTATTTGAACGCCAAAGGTTATCATCAAATAGTGAATGGCAGTAGAACGGATTTTGTGGTTACCTTGGTGAACTTGGTAACCAAAACAAATAACTTTTTCAGTTCATTTAGATATTGTACTCAATTTGAATCACTTACAACGATGAGGCGCTACTAGGGGTAGAATATACTATGGTATTGGGGTTGAAGGATGACGGAGGCCCCCACCCCCATGATGTTAGAGTGTTGCCATTCATGATTTAGGTGCTTATTTTTTTGAAGGCTAAAATTGTTTTGTTGTGGTGTTGTTCAGCTAGGAAATGCAAAATGAAGGCCAAATAAGAAAACAACTTGAATAAATAGGTGCACTTAAGTACATTTTTATGTACATAGGTACTGGAGTTTAAGATTACAAAATAAGTAGTAAAAATCATAAAACAAAGTGTTTTTTACTTGAACATTTTTAAGCATACCTTCACTTTTTATGGTATGAAGAAAAATAGAGTAGACGTTGCAAATTGAGCATTTGCTTTAAGTAAGAGTACTAACTTCTTCCGAATGAACACTTTTATTCTGGTAAGCAATTTACTTAGCTAGCCAAAATGTTTAACTAGATGGTTAGTACTTTTTACGGAAATTTGCTTCGTTTTTTTTTTTTGTTATTTCGCCAATTTGTTTCGTCAAAAAGGTTGTTTCGCATTTTAGTCCAGGCATATTAGATTTTGGCATGGATGTAACATATAGTATCTTAGATTTGTGTGGTATTCGATCAGAAATAATATAAACAAAGAGAATATGAGGTTGCTCCCGCTCAAAAAGGTGTGCTATTTGCAGGAAAAATCAAAACGTGCAAGAAAGTGCATTATTCACTACCTGTTTTTTGTTATTTTCCTATATAACTTTGAAAAATCTGCAAAAAACGGAGTAGTTTTGAAGCGCTTAACTGCCAGATCAAAAATGGTCCAATTCTACTATAAATGTGGACTAAAGTACTTTAGGGAATTACAAAATGAAATATCAAAATCCGATTCAAATCGGTCTCATAGGTTCGGCATGAGAGATAATGTTAAAAAAGTGCACCGCGAAATGTTTGCGTCAATGCAGTGGTCAAAGTTAGACATTTAAGCTGGCGTTAATTTTTGTACACATACTTGGAACCCTTAACTATCGTATAGTATCGTTATAATATTTATTTTATTTTTTTAGTGACTTTGCTAGCGATTTGAAAAGAACAAAAATCATATCAAAAATGCTTTTTTTAATAAAATGATTATTTTAATTTATTTAAAAAAGCATTTTGTCATATAAATTTGGTTCTTTTAAATCTCTACCGAATACTTTATAGAGTAAGAGCCCAGGGCCGCCAGACATACGTTATTTTATCAAAGCTAAGATTTTTTCTGCGAACAGGTACTCAGGTAGCTAAGAACAAATGGATACTAAGAATCTTCAATCCGGATGCAATTAAGAGGTAGCGAGTGTTAAAGTTGCATACAAATGTTGCAACATTGCGTTATTTTATCAAAGCTGAATTTTTGATATGTCTTTGGGGATGGTGTCATTTACTTTATTGGACACTTGCCAGACATCTACAGTGGGACCTAACGTGAGCCAGACACTTTAAATATGTCAATCTAATCGTGCCATTTACGTTGTAATTTTATAGCTAATATTTATATGTTTCATGGGCAACTGTTTAAAAATAGTTCCCCATCAGCTATACATCTACAGTGGCGCGTATTTATCAGCCAGACATTTAAAAACAGCTAAAATTAGCGAAAAAATCACGTTTAAGTAGCAAAGAATTATTATTTTGATAGTTTTACGGTGATGAAAGGCCCCGCTGTAGGTATCTTGCTGATTAGAAAATATTGTAGAATATTTGCACAGATAAAAAATAAAATCTTGATTTGATTCTGTTATGTAAATGGCATGATAAGTTTGACAGATTTAAAGTGTCTGGTTCACGCTAGGCCCCGCTGTAGGTGTCTGGCAAGTGTCAAATAAATTAAATGACACCATCCCCTAACACATATCAAACATTCAGCTTTGAATAAATAAAGCAATGTTGCAACATTTGTATGCAACTTTTACACTCGCTACCTCTTAATTGCACCCGGATTGAAGATTCTTAGTATCCATTTGTTCTTAGCTGCCATAGTACCTGTTCGCAGAAAAAATCTTAGCTTTCATAAAATGACGTATGTCTGGCGGCCCTGGGCTCTTAGTCTATTATGATAGTTAAGGATTCGAGCGAATCTTAACGCCCTTAGGTTCTCATCTTAAACATTAAAACGAAAATAAACAAACGGTGACGAAATGATCGAAATTGTTATTAACGAAACAATTAAAGACGAAACAAACGTAAGACGAATTAATTCCAAAACTAAATGATCAAAAAAAAAAAAACCATCAAAAACAAAATGAAATTAAAATAAAATACTTAAAAAATAAAACAAAAATTGTCGAAACAAAAAGAAACCAAATAAATGAAAAGTGAAACAGTGAAATGCAAAACAACAAAATGCGAAACTACTTAAACCTTTGTAACTATAGTAATCTCATCAGGCGCGGCAACTACTGAGTCACGTAGTGTCGAAATCCACCAACTTCTCTCAACACTTTTTCTTGAGGAAACAAATTTGACAGTCGAGATCTAACTCTCTCACTCCCTTACAATATAACTAGACTTACTCTTTCTAAACATTTATGTCTACGCTGTAAAATCATAAAACATGTTGCAAACACATGCGCCACCAGCCGTCGAAATCCAGAGTAAATAAAAACAAATTATGGATAATACAAAGCTTAAACGAAACAACCAAAGAACGAAAGAACAATTGGTAAACTTGCAAAGTTGCAAGAACACCCTTAATATAAAAAATATTTTTTCAATTTTTGTTTTAAACTTTTAAGTTTGAAAATTATTTTTTCGAAAAGTATTCCCTTAATGATTTAAAATCAATATAAAAACGTCATTTTTGACTTTTAAAATAGCTTTAACATAATTTTATTTCTTTTGCCCTTGGTTGTTTAATATTTTTTTTTAATTCTTGGTATTTTCGATAATTGGCTGGGCAGCGTTGCCACAATGTTACAAATGTGACAAAAGTGTTACACTATTTTTAAATTTTATTTCGTTCCATTTTTTTATTTTTGTTACACTTTTCGCCATAAAGTATTATTGTGAACTTTTTTCTGCTTTCAATTTTTATTTAAGTACAACCTGCAACAATTTTCTTATCTGTGGGTTTTATTTCACATTACTGATAATAAACTACGTTTATGTCTGGTGTTGAAGTGAGTTTGAACTATGCTTCCACACATTTGTACCTGCTCCGAGTTGACATTGGGTTAGCTGAACTCGATCTGAATTTACTCAAATGAGTTTGATATTCTTTGTTCCGTGATTTTCAAGTGTTTCTGGGTTCATCATGTACTGGAAATGTAATTCTGTATATATCTGCAGACAAATCTTTTTCCAGGGATAATTAACCCTGGTCTATATTCCCGTTTAAAAACTAAACCTTAGAAGGTTATTTTGTTTGACAGTTGTGGTATCTTAGTCTCAAATATCATTTTGGTGACTTTTTGGTGAGCATTTTTTTTTTGCAATTTGTTACAAATTCTCTGCTTTTGTTACATTTTTTTTAAAAAATTGTCACACTTTCGTGGAGGCCTGCGGCAACGCTTTTGGCCCTGCTGCCTAGACGGAAGGAACGAGAAACCCCTCCGATACATTATTTTTCTAACATTCAACCAACCCTTGTGCCATGATTTTTGTGTGCATAATTATGCGAATCACCCTAGTATTTTAGCATTTTATTTAAGGATTTTATCGAAAAACATACAAACAAGACGTTTAAATTTTGTAAAGACAACACATTTGCTATTTGAACGGAAATACCAGCAATTAACAAACAACAAATGGACCACCCTAACATACGCTGTAGAGCCTAATATTTATAATAATTTTTATTTAATTGTGTTATAATTTGGTAAATAGTATTTTTTTTAACCATTGTATACTTGCTCGATGGATGTAACACAATTTTTCGTTTATTTTTTTTTCCAAAATTTGAAGCCATTTTTGATTTATATAAAGAGTGGTCTTAACGTGTAAATTCAAATCTTAATTTGTTTATGATTATGTATGATAGCTACTTTTTAATTTTACAATGACATGACATCTCAAACTTTCAAATACATATCTTTAATAAAAATTATTTTAGAGCTAAAAACATTTAAGTATACAAATGACGAATTTAAAATGTTTCAATGTGGGATGTAAGGATTACTTCCTTAGAAAGAATATTCTCACATTTCGATCAGACGATTTCATAAAGAATGACACATTCTCAAACAGCATATTTGGCTTTTTTTTCAATTTCATCAGATTGAAAAGTGTATAATATAATTATAATTTTTTATTTCATCGGATTTCATTGGTGTATAGAACTTCAAATGTCAGTGATGGAAAAGGTGACAACGAGGACGAAAATCCTTAAAACTTATTTCTGTAGTTGAAGCTCACTATGACGCACTATTGCGAGATATTTGCATTTAAAGTAGTTGTTTCTGATTGCTCTGGCAGGAAGCAGTGTTGGCACCATCTGTTTTTTTGTACTGTGTTTTCAAACCGTCCGTCCGTCCCTTTCTATGGGGCTATAACAACTGTCTAGGCAGGGGCTTGAAGAATACAAAATCCCAAATTTTGATATTATGTTACTGTGCAAAGTAGGTACAACAAAGCAGCCACAAATAACACATAAAACAGACTACCTTCACAGAAAAACACAGACGGAACAATTTATTTATGATAATGAGACGGTATATTCGCTGATTTCGTTGTTCTACCTATCTGTTTTACGCATTCAGTGCCACGGTTGAGTGCTTTTGTCGCTAACCTGAAATACCACAGAAATGTTGTGTTTTCCGTTTCTCTTGATCGTCCTTCAGGCAAAAATCAGGTGTATAAATAAACAAATTGAGGAAGCAGATTTTGTATACCTTCTACCTACATAAAATATGAAAGCTAACATAATATGTAAATACAAATTCATTTCATGAATATGGTGAATTTGAATGTATGGATCTAATTTTTGACACCAGTTGCTTTTGTTTTGAGTTACTATTTACAAATGTGGGAAAAATGTTGCATGCAAAAAGGGGTCATTCAAGGGCAGACAGAGTGCTCTGAGGATGTCCTAACGAGACGAAACGCGTCCGCTTAATTATAATTTTTAACCAAAATTAAAGCTTTCAATTATTGTGGAAAATATTCAAGTGTTTTCATTTATATCTTTATGTATTCTAAAATGCCATTGTTCCACCAATTGCCTAAAGAATGCTCCGTAGAGCTTATTAAAAATTATTATTTAATTTTCAAGTTTACAACCACAGCCAATCGATCATTTTGATATAGAACACATAGCTGCGTCTTACGCATATATTGCTTAATATCCCTATACATATCGAGATTTTAAGATCGCCAAACAAGTTTCACTTCTGCCACGAGTACTGAGTTACCCACGCTCTATATTTATGGTTTTCTGACCAATGTTAGTTCTAAAATCGACGTTTGTTAAATTTTAAGTGGTTTCTTTAAAGAATTGTAATTTAACAATGCTCAGCAAAAACTAATTAGAATAACTGCAGTTGTTCATGAGAAAAAAAAACTGAATTAAAAAAGGCGAGAAATTATTAATAGTTTAAAAATAGAAAACAAAATATTATTTTGGTTTAAACATATGTTTTTTAATGCAGTTTTTTAAAAGTAGATGATATTTTTAAGCAAAATTGACAAAAAATAACTGCTTAGCTGCCGTAGTTGGTAAGAAAAAAAAATTACAGATTTCACTCATAGAGTAAGAATGGGAGTATTGAAAATGACTTGTATTTGCTAGAAAAAAAAAAAAAAAACATAACTAATTGTTTGCACTTAAACAAAATTCCATTAATTAAAATTAAGTTGAAGCAAGATATGTTATATAGAACTCCTTATTTAACATAAATACACAATAAAAATAAATAATTCCATATGCGTTTGAATTTTGGAATTCTTGTAAGGAGGTGATGTTGACAACCTATCGTGATGCAATAAGGTACATTATAATTATTTTAATTTGGTAAACTTTTTGTTTGCGAAAGCTACGAAAATAGTTGTAGGTAACTGATGGCTGAAAACAAGACTGTAACTTCAATCAAAAGTGCTCAACTTTGTGTCATACCATACATTTCTTGCAACAACAAAAATGTTATATTATAGAGCTCTTCACTGTTTTCGTATCTTTTTATTTTGACAGTGATATACAAGCTTCATCCACAGCTACCTACACCATTAACCTTAACCATTTCCCAATGTGCTTGGAAGGTTGAAGTTCCAAGGTACATTTTCATTAGGTACATCTTCCTATCATTACTAATTTTTTGGCAAATTTCATCTTGCCTGAATATGTTATTCTAATTTTACTGACGAATGACTTTTTCTGACTTAATTGACTGCCTAACCTACCTTTAGCAAAAAGTTGAAATTTTCTCAGTTTTATACTGCACCGAATTTTGTTTGACAATTAACATCTGCAAGTAAGACTGGAACTTTTACATGTTTGCTATCGTCATTTAATCTTTTTTTCTGTGCGCCAAACCAACTTTGCACTCGTATAAAAGCACATTTTTTTATTTCATCTTCACATGGCTATGAACGCTTAAATCGCAAGAGACTGCCAGAACTTTTGCAGACCACGTAACTCTTAATCTCTCAGGAGGTCCGCCACCAGCATCAAGTGCAGAGGACCAGTGGGAACACTGTCAACAAGCCATCAGAAGTGCCGCCTCTGAGGTGCTGGGTTTCACTAGGCGAATACAACGAAACCCCTGGTTCGATGAAGCGCATGCAGCTAAGGACGAGGCCTACCAGGCAATGCTGCAGACTCGAACAAGAGCTGCTGAGAGAGTGGCCCGGGAGCTCTACGGGCTGAAACGAAAAGAGGAACGCCGACTTCTCAGGAGGAAAAAGAGAGAGCATGAGAAGCGGGCGGTAGAGTTTATTGAGGGTTGTAGCGGTAGGGGAGATGTTCGAAAATTTTATCAGAGGGTGAAGCGATCCACCCAAGGATTCAAGGCTAGAACGGAAGCCTGCCGAGATGAGAGTGGGAATATGGTAGTAGACACACAGTCAGTGCTGAGGATCTGGAAAGAACACTTCTCTAGACTGCTTAATGGCGAAGACAGCCAAGATGCCGCTAATAGGCAGAACGCTCCATTCAACTTGGACGATGATGGCCAAGAGTTCCGTCCACCCGACCTAACCGAAGTGCGGCTGGCGATATCCAAACTTAAATCGTACAAGGCTGCTGGTGCGGATGGCTTACAAGCCGAACTATTTAAATCAGCGGGAGATGAATTGGCTAGGAACATACACCAGCTCATCTGCAAAATTTGGTCGGAGGAAAGTATGCCCGATGAATGGAACCTCGGTATAGTGTGCCCCATCCATAAAAAGGGAGATGTTCTGAAATGTACCAACTACAGAGGAATTAGTCTCCTAAACGTCGCTTATAAAATCTTGTCGGCCATCCTGTGTGACCGCTTAAAACCTTTTGTCAACGATCTGATCGGCCCTTATCAGTGCGGTTTTAGGCCAGGCAAGTCAACCGTCGATCAAATGTTCACACTCCGACAGATTTTAGAAAAATCCCGGGAATTCCAGATCGATACACACCACCTTTTTATCGATTTAAAGTCGCGTATGATAGCGTGAAAAGGGACGAATTATACAGAGCCATGTCGAGTCTCGGCATCCCTGCCAAACTCGTCCGCTTGTACAGGATGACGATGGAGAAATCTCGCTGCTTCGTCAAAATTGGTAAGAACACCACCGATTCCTTTGATGTTGAGAAAGGATTGAGGCAAGGCGACGCGTTATCATGCAAGCTATTTAACATCGTTCTTGAAGCCATTGTACGCAACGCACATGTCAACACCAGCGGTACAATCTATCAAAAGTCCGTTCAATTGCTTGCATATGCGGATGACATAGACATTGTCGGCAGAACGAAGCGAGCTGTGGCAGGGGCATTTGCGAGCATTGAATCGGAGGCGGCTAGAATGGGATTGGCGGTTAATGAGGACAAGACGAAGTATATGCTGTCATCGAGAGAGGAATCTCAACATCGTCGACTCGGGCAAAATATCACGATGGACAGATATAACTTCGAAGTTGTCAAGGACTTTGTATACCTGGGCTCCACTATTACATCGCAGAATGACATCAGTGCAGAGATCAAGCGAAGAATTACTCTTGCCAACCGCTGTTTCTTCGGTCTAAGAAGGCATTTAAGTAGTAAGACCCTCTCTCAGAGAACCAAGGAGACTTTATACAAGACCCTTTTCATCCCGGTCCTGCTTTATGGGTCAGAAGCATGGACACTGAAAGATTCGGATAAAAATCTGCTAGGGTGCTTTGAGAAGAAGATTCCTCGTGTGATTTTCGGTCCGATGTGTATCGAAGGAGTATGGAGGAGAAGATTCAACGACGAGCTGTACGGGCTATACAGCGACGTTGACCTGGTCAAAAAGCTGAAAATACAGCGGCTGAGATGGCTGGGGCACGTGGAGCGTATGGACAGCAACGCACCTGCCCGACGAGTCTTCGAATCCAACCCCGGGTACGCAGCAGAGGAAGAACCCGTAACAGGTGGCGCAATCAAGTGAATGACGACATCAAAGCACTCGGTGTGCGCAACTGGAAGCGGCTAGCTAGGGACAGAGCTGGCTGGAGGGGCTTGTTAGTTGAGGCCGAAGCCCATCTTGGGCTGTGAGCGCCATCAAAAGTAAAGTAAAGTAAGTATGGCTATGAACGGGCTCGACTGTATAATGTTTTCGTCCTTTCGACTTCGTCAATTGTACTAGCTATCTTCAACTACAAGTGAAGCTACTGCTATTGATAGAATAGATAAGAATAGTTTTTGTTGTTTGTTTCAGAACGTTTGGAACTTTCAATAAGTGCACAGCTATGTTTGATTAGCTCTTAATTGCTGACAAGAGAAACAGAAGATTGAAATCCTTCAGTAAAATATAAAGTAAGGAACGATTTTATCATTTATCTGTCCAATTGAGTGTCACAACAACTTGTCTTTAATATCCATAATTCAAAAAGCATTAAATCTGAATTTTGTATTAGATTTCCAACTTTGTAATCTCTAGTTTATGTAAAGAATATGCCAACCAACGAATTCAAATTAATAATTTCTGAATAATTAAGTAAATTATGTAGGTGAAAAAAAACATTAACTAAAATTGTTTTAAATTTTTTCGAAGTTTTCAAGAATTTGTAGATATTTTTTTTTTTTTTTTTGTGTAAATCTTAAGGGCAGTTTTTTTAAACCTTAATCTGGAGAATCCATTTAGAATTTTGTAAGTTACGAATTTATTTTATATTAATTCGTTTTGTTCTTGTTAAATTAATCAACAAATTGTTTTTAACATTATCTTATACCTAATCGTAGGAGGTTTAAGTCAATTAGTCAATATGTGCGTGGGTTTTGTTTTACAAATTTGTAAAATTTTGTATCAACTTTTCAATTTTATGCGCCAAAAATCGAAACGACCAATAACGCAATCACATTTTAGGAATGAATTTATACAACATTTTCCGATTAAGTTTGCATACAAATTCAAGTCATCCCTGCTTTAATTCTTCACCTCATTCATAAAGATTTGTTATATTTTGTTTGGGACAAACCATCTGCATAATAAGGTACAAGACTTCTTGTGACTATAAGTGGCCTCTACTGTATATTACTTCTATTTTTCCAGTGGTACGAGCTACAAAAAAGGATTATTAAATTGAAATCTTTGAAAAAATAAAGTTAGGAACGATTATACCTGTCCGTTGCGGTGTCACAAAATGCTCATCTTTTTTAATCATAATTCAAAAAGTACTTAATTTTAAATGTTCTATTATATATAGATACAACTATTTAATCCTCTATTATATGTGGAGAATATGCTCATAAAAAATTTAATTCCAGAAAATTAACATTTTCGTTTAAGAGCAGGAGTGTTTTTTTTCTGATTTTACCATCATAGCAGCGTTACCCAGTCAGTGAGTCAGAAAAGAGCGTTAATAATATATGCACATTTTGTATGTAGGTATAATTTATAATAAAAATATAAAACATAATTGAATAATTTGTCATCACTTTTGTGCAAGTAACCAAAGATATTTATTTTTACAAGAAATTTAGTTTGAAAAAAAGTTATTAATTTCTTTGTAATCAAGTTAATTTTTTTTTTTGTAGAAAAGCTATTTTTCTTATGTAAAAAGTTATATTTTTTTTTTGTAAAAAAGTCAATTCTTTTTTGTAAAAACGTTATTTTTGTTTGTAAAAAAGTTAATTTGTTTTTGTAAAAAAGTTATTTTTTTTTTTTTAAAGTTATTTTTTTTTTGTAGAAAAAGAAGGTTTTTTTGTGAAAAAGTTATTTTAAATTTATTATTATATACATAAAATAAATAGGTTCAAAATCTTTGTAAATTCTACTCTGGTAAATATTGCATTTACATATCCCTTTATCCTCCGTTCCTTTTCTACCCTCCAACCTCTGTAAACACGCACTGTGACTGTACACAACACAACATATCAACCGAAAATTCCATACTCTGCTGTAGTTGTGCTCTGCAGTCTGCACCTGCCAAAAAAAGACCTACAAACCACGGTTGCCACTTGGAAATAAAATTTGTGACTAAAATTGAAAATAAAAAGGACCAAAACGAGTAAAAAAAGATCAAAATAATTAAAATCTGAAAACTTCACAGCACACAGAAAATTAAAGTTAGCCATATTTTTTCATTTATTATCATAAATAATTAATTAGAAATTAACAAATAAATAAACAAAAAGGTACAACATAATTCACAAAATTACTTTAAGGGCAATGTTTAAGGGTAAGGTTTGTTCACTAAATCACATTTTTTCACAGCATTTTATATTAAATTCACAATAAAACGAAATTGCGTATAGTTTAATTAAATCTACTAAAATGTACACACATAATATCTACTTATCCAAAAGATTTTTTTTATATTTCTTCTTCAAAAAACAAAAATGACCAGACGGAGAACAAAATGACCAAGTGTAAAAAAATGACCAAATTTGGTCACAAATGACCAACGTGGCAACCGTGCTACAAACATGTAGCTTATTATTTATGTCATCGTTTATTTTTCATTCTCTTCTTACTTCTTTGGTAGCACAAGCAAATTGCAAAAGCACGAAACATCGCCCAACCAACAATTCTATACGCTGCGATGTTCGCTTACAAAGATAATGTTCATTTTAATTTTGTAGGTAGCTTCTGTGTTAACACCAACCAAATTTTTCGCAAAATGCCCCTACTACGCTTAAGTTCATTTTCATTTGTATTCATTTTGGTAACACCATAATTTGTCCAAAACGAGCCTATAAAAATTTTCTTACAAAGGGTAAAATTTAAAAACTTTAAAAGTTTTAAAAATCGAAAAAATCTATAAATTTTTTTGGATGAATTTATTTAAAGATATTGGGGCATATTCATAGTCACAGACAGGGATGTGACCCGGCCGGCCCGAAATTATACTCTTAAAGTTGGTTAAGTTTCGGGTCGACCCGAAATTTATTGACCGGCCGGCCCGGCACTAAACTTTTCGGACCGAGTTTCGGGTCGGGTTTTGCACCGAGTTTCTGTTTGATTTTCATTTTGACATAGAATTATGAAAGAAAAAATAGAAAATAAATTTAGAATTTGGAAAGTTCATGTTTTGTACATCAGGGTGGTTTAAAAAAATGGCGTTTTGATCGATTTCAATGAAATTGACGTGGGTTGCAGTTATGGTAGAATTATGAAAGAAAACAATGTTTTGTACAGCAGGGTGGTTCAAAAAAATGTGTTTTTGATCGATTTCAATGAAATTGACGCAGGTTACAGTTACGGTAGAATTATGTAAGAAAACAATGTTTTGCACAGCAGGGTGGTTCAAAAAAATGTTTTTTTGATCGATTTCAATGAAATTGACGCAGGTTACAGTTATCGTAGAATTATGAAAGAAGAAAGAAAATTATGCACAGCAAGGCGACATGAATGAAGCTTGCAATTGCAAACGAATAATGCAAATGATAAGTAACCCCGTTACTTTTAAATAACAGAAAATAAAATCCGTTGTTCCTCAAAACTGTATGGAAACAATGCAAGTGTTAGCGGAAAACCCGAATAATGTTTGAACTTATATATGTACTTACTAAGAAATCTACTTGTATAGGCCCTTGCAGAGGGGGGGGGGGGTGTGGTGTTAAAAACACTGTTAAACACACGTTCCGAATGCCAAAAAAAATTAAATTTTCTCCAAAAAGCCCAAAACTTTATTTCGGCGACCTATTGATTTTTTTTTGGCAAAAACCTGGTATGCAGTGTCACTAAAATTATTTTAGAGATAACATGTCCGACATACGTACCTACATGTCTTATTCAAAGAAATTTTGTTTAGAAAATTTTGTCTCTTGTTTAAATGGGGAGAAACAGACCTCCCCTCCTGTACGATTTTTATTTTCTTCCTACCCATGTTAACCAAAAGCAATTTTCAAACGATATTTTTTGTTGCAATTTATAATTGGATAGTAAAATAAAAGTTACATATCTCTTCAACAGTTCTATATTTTACTATGCAAGATTTGTCAACACTGAAAAATTTTGTTTTTGTTATTTTGTTGATTAAAAATGTGTACAGCATTGCAATACAGTTTTTTTTAGTTTTAAATAATTTTAAGACAGAATTTTGGATTTACAGTCACACAGAATTTTTCAGTAATTTACAGAATTTTGGACCTACAGAATTTTAGAATACAGAATAACAACCTGTTCCCTTCTACGATAACTGCAATTTATGTTAACCTCACTGAAATTGCTCCAAACAACTTTTTTTCGAACCGTCCTGGTGTGAAAAACATTTGTTTCTATTATAATTGCAATAATTTGCATAACTTCAGCCTGTGTCAATTTCATTGAAATCGATCAAAAAAACATTTTTTCGAATCACCCTGCTGTGAAAAACATTGTTTTCTTTCATTATTCTACTAATGGGTGATTTTTTAAGAGGTTTAGAACTTTAAAAAAAAAAAAAACACAAAAAATTCGAAAAAATGAATGAAATATTTATTTGAATCGATGGTTTGAACCTTGCAATTTAATGTTTAAAGATAATTTCATGCAAATGTTGACCGCGGCTGCGTCTCAGGTAGCCCATCCGGTGAGTCCAATTTTGGCATACTCTTTCACACATATCGGCCGGTATCTCACGAATGAATGCATGGATGTTGGCTTTCAGTGCGTCAATCGAAGCGGGCTTGTCCCTATAGACATTAGCCTTGACATACCCCCACAAGAAATAGTCTAATGGTGTCAAATCGCACGATCTAGGCGGCCAATTGACCGGCCCGAAACGTGAAATTAACTGTTCACCAAACTCGCCTCGCAATTGCGCCATTGTTTCGCGTGCTGTGTGGCATGTGGCACCGTCTTGTTGAAACCACATATCATGCAAGTCAAGAACTTCCATTTCGGGCAAAAAAAAGTTTGTTATCATCGCTCGGTAGCGTTCACCATTGACAGTAACGCTGCGATTCGCATCATCTTTGAAGAAATATGGCCCAATAATGCCGCCGGCCCATAAACCGCACCAAACAGTGGCTTTTTCGGGATGCATTGGTAGCTGTTGCAATGCTTCTGGCTGATCTTCACTCCAAATGCGGCAATTTTGCTTATTTACGTACCCATTCAACCAAAAATGAGCCTCATCGCTGAACACAATTTTTCGATAAAAAAGCGGATCCTCGGCCAGCTTTCCAAGAGCCCATTCACCAAAAATTCGGCGTTGTGGTAGGTCGGCTGGCTTTAGTTCTTGCACCAGCTGTATCTTTAAAGGCTTTACGCCCAAATCCTTCCGCAAAATTTTCCACCTTGCTGTAACAAAGGCCTAACTGCTGGGAACGGCGCAGAATCGACATTTCGCGGTCTTCTGTCACACTAGCTGATACGGCCGCAATATTTTCTTCACTACGCACAGTACGTAAACGTGTTGGTGGTTTAATGTCCAACAAAGTAAATTTGGTGCGAAATTTGGTCACAATCTTCCGAATAGACTGCTCAGAAGGTCGAGAATGCCGACCATAAAATGGAAGCAGCGCGCGATGAACATTTCGAACCGAGCACGAATTTTGATAGTAAAATTCAATAATTTGCAAGCGTTGTTCATTTTTAAGACGATCCATGGTTAAATTGCAAACCAAACTGAAGCTGTTTGACAGTGACACAAGGTACTAAACACACGTCAGCTGTCAAAACCAGTGTTGCCAAAACAAACCAGCTAAAAAATCACCCGTTATAATTGCAACCTACGTTAATTTCATTGAAATCGATCAAAAAAACATTTTTTCGAACCACCCTGCTGTGCAAAACATTGTTTTCTTTTATACTACTAAAATAACTGCAACCTACGTCAATTTCATTGAAATCGATCAGAAACACATTTTTTTGAACCACCCTGCTGTGCAAAACATTGTTTTCTTTCATGATTCTACCATAACTGCAACCTACGTTAATTTCATTGAAATCGATCAAAAAAACATTTTTTTGAACCACCCTGCTGTGCAAAACATTGTTTTCTTTCATAATTCTACCATAACTGCAACCTGTGTCAAATTCATTGAAATCGATCAATAAAACCTTTTTTCGAATCACCCTGCTGTGCAAAACATTGTTTTTTTCCCCAATTTCATCATAAGTTGAATCAATATTATTAAAATCGTTAAACAATAAAAATCTTTTGAACCTCCCTAATTTGAAAATATTTTTTTTTTTTTGTGTTTGAATCCCCCATTATGTTTTGTTATTTTCTGTTCAACTTTAACTTTTGCGCCACTTAATTCCACTTATTCCGAATGTGCAACTGGGCCTGACCCTTTTTTTAATTAAGAGATTCAATATTTTTGTGCCGATTAAGTGCCAATTTCGGGCCAGTTTAGGGCCAGATAATTTCGGACCGAGTTTAGTGCCGGAAATATTTTCGTGTCAATTTTACCCTATTAAGTGCCATTTCGGGTACCGGTTAAGGGCCAATTTGGGGCCAGACAATTTCGGGCCGAGTTTAGTGACGGAAATATTTTCGTGCCAATTTTGCACCGGTTTAGTGCCAATTTGGGGCCACATAATTTCGGGCCGAGTTAAGTGACGGAATTAATTTAGTGCCAGTTTTGCACCAGTTTCGGGTCGACCCGAAATTATTTGAAAAGGACCAAACAGTACCCATTTAATACCGGGTCACATCCCTGGTCGCAGATAGACCCAGGTTTAACTAAACTACAATTTAAGACAATTTTGGCTCAATGAATACAGACCGACTTTAATTACAAATTGTTGGTTTTGTATTTTTATTAAATAATTAACTTGGTATACTACACAAATAGCTTCAAATATTTTGAAATGATAAACTTAAAAAAATAGAATCAACGTCCGAAAATTCATCTAAACCTATGTTTAACTTACCCCTAGCTCTAAAATGACTATGAATACGCGACATTATCATTTAATATTTTAAGAATAATCAATAAAAAAAAAAATAGAATAAACTGTTAAGTTAGTTCAAGAAAAAAATTAAAAGATAATAAGTCTTAAGGCACCGCACACAACTGCAGCGGAACTAAACTTCACAAGGACGCGGCAAAACATTATTTGTATGAAATTGTATGAGCTATAAACAGAAAAAACCAAGGGGTGAGACGATAGATCGCCTCCCCGTGGTGTACCCTGGATAACGCTAAATGATCTTTCAAACAAGGCTGCCAAACAATTAAAAATACCGTTCTCCTGGCAAATAAAGAAAGCTATATATAACTGAATGCAGTCTAAAATAACACACATAACGGCACTTTTAAGAGCTTCTTGACAAGGATTCAATTATAGAATCCTCGTTGTGCAATATAAATATTAGTATAATAAATCAAATTATTTTGTAATATGTATATCTGTGTTATTACTTATTATTTTTTTGCCATACAAAATATTGTGAATCGCAGTTCCGTTGCAGTGCAGTTCCGCCTAGTGCGAATAGGCAGATATTCGAAAACAAGAGATTGGCAAGTAATGAACACCCTACTGTAGGTACATACATACAAAACAAACACGACTAAAAAAAATTCGACAAAGCCAGTGCCTTAGTTTTGCGAATAACAAATTACGAAACGAACGCAAATGGCAACGGTGGTCTCTTTGGAGGAAATTAGCACAGTTAAGATGGTGCCAATTTTTATACCTTCTGTGTCTATGAAGTTTTGAGCTGGAAATAATAGAAAACACAAAACGGGATACACCGATTCTCTGGCATGTGGAGCACTAATCTATTAAGGCCCCAGTTTAACCTGTAATCTTCTCTTCAATACAACTGGTTTGGTTTCATGATCTCTTAAAACTAAATAAAATTAAGACCAATGGTTCACTGTGGCTTATGTGTATTTTTTATTTTTATATAATTTTACCTTGCCATTTTTAAAAGTTATCAAAAAAAGGTTTAATTACATTTTGAAAAGACAAAAATTATTAGTAGATACATGTTTATCTTGTACTTTAAAAAATCAAAATTTCAAAATTAAAATCATTTATATAATATGTTTCGAAAATATTGACTTACAAAATATAAAAATATATTTTATAGATAAATATACATTAACCGTGTTTTATTGGAAAAGCTATCCACAGTAGTATTCCATAGTAGCTATCCATAGTAGGATTTAACATGAATAACAAATACAACATCGGCAGTATGAATACTGCCGATAAAAGTTAAAGTAGAATCATACTGCGGATAGTTTTCCGAGTCTCGAATGGATTTTTGGTGATTTCACTCTCAAATGTTGGTTACTATTAGTTTATTCGTGAAGTTAATTTTGACTGCTTCTGATTCTCACAAATATTATATATTTTTTTTTTTAATATTCTGATAGGTGTTCTTTCAGTTAAACCAATTTTGAAATACAAAAACCAGGCTACTGCGGATGCGTTTTTTTGCTAATTTTCTACTGTAATATTTATAGAATGCCAAAAAAAACACGGGTATTATGTGCATATTAGGTGGTCCCCTAATTTGTTTTAAATAATTTTAAAAAAATGTCTGTAAAATTTTAGCTTATTTTATTAACGTTAACCCGGCCCCAAGATGCCTGAAGTTTTTAATGGGGAATCCCATGTATTTTTTTTACATCCAACTTCAAAAATTCATAACTTTAGTAATGATTGACAAAGAAACTTGAATTTTTGCACACATGTAAAGAAAAGGAATGTTTTTCTTTTGAATGGCTATAAGTAGGAAAATAACTGTTGTACATTTTTTTCAGATACATTTTTATAAATATGACAGAAGTGACTACATGTGTTCCAAAATTTAATGTTTTTTATCAATCATTAACAAAGTTAAGATTTTTCTTTTTTTTTGGATTTACAAAAATACATTGGATTTCCCATATAAAACTTCAGACGTCTTAGGGCCGGCTTAACGTTAATATAATGAGCTTAAATTTTACAGGAATTTTTTTTTTTAATTATTTAGAACAAATTAGGGGGTGTGTCATTTAAAGTAAGACAATGACCGTTATAAGGACCACCCTAGTGCACATGTATAAAGCTTTTCATACGTCATATTTTAAAACTTATTCAGTTTTTATTCTCAAGGCCAAAATTAAAATAAAATCATCAACTCATTCTTAAGATACTACGTTCAAGTTTGTTAGTAAGAACGGAACTACAAGTAAGACAAGTTTGTCTTTTATAGTTCAGAAAAGAAGAGGTTCAAACGTGGTTATAACTGAAAAAAAATTAAGCGTCTTTGTTCAAATAATTCCGTAAAATTGAATTTCCACTTCGAAACGAACTCCTAAAAAGCTGAATTTTGGTTCGCTTATACACTTTTGTTAAACTTGATAGAGAACTAATTAATTAAATTGATTTTTTTTTAATAAAAAAAAACCTATTTCATTGAAAATTTTCGTATTACAAGAAAGATTACAAGTTTTAAGGAAATCGACATAGCCGTTTACTCTAAAGGTCTTATGTCTGAAGGATTGGTGGCATACAAATAGGCAGACGGATAGATAAACTGTTTCGTGTTCTCTATTATCTTAGTGGCATATTTGATCAAAATCTCAATTTGGAATTATTACAAGGATATAAAACTTGCCAATGAAGTGCAATTAAAAGGCTTACGAGGAAGAAAAATGTGTATATTTTCAATCCATCAATCCAGCATCTTCTTTTTCCTTTGCCCAGACAAAATTATTAGCATCTTAGGGGCCAGTTATAGCTATCATTGAAAACCATCATTGAAAATATTAATTGTCAATTTTGAGAGATTTTGAAGAAAAAATAAATGATTATTTTGATGCCAAAGTAAACCTAATTGACTTGATAATTATTTCTAGGTAAAACAAAATTCAATTTGGCACAACTTTTATCATAAAATGACTTTTAATTTTTCAATGATGAACTACCTTACCAATGATCATTGCAAAAATTAAAAGTTAAATTATGGGGAAGATATGGGTCAAAATGAATTTTTTTTGGAGGAGAAATAATTTTGAAGTCGTAAGCTATATTTCTGCATTCAAATATTCAATGATTAAACTTTCTAAGGGTCTCTAAATCAACAGCTAATTTTTTCAATGATGGTTTTCAATGATAGCTATAACTGGGCCCTTAGTAAGAAAATTATAAATCTAAAATTTATCCATATTTTATTTTTTGTTAGCATTTCCTGGTTAAAGTGATTAATACATTTTTTTGAACCAATTTTTTTGTATAGAAAATCTTATATTATTATTATTATAATTCTTTATTTGACTTAAATTCGAAATACATTTGAAAAATTATATAAGAACATTAGCATGGCAAAAAATATTTGCCGTCTGCCTGAAAATTGACATTTATCAAGAATAAAATAAAAAAGAAAGTATTAGAATACAATACGTTTATAAATAGATATAGATAAATAAATTAATGTAATGAATTTAAATAAACATAATATCCAAGTTATAATTATATTTCCTCGTTACATTATAGAAAAAAGATACATAAATATAAATACATTCAAATGTTTTTCTTTTTTTCAATTTACTCCAAAAAAACTGTTTCGATAATCTAAGGCATGATCAATATAACTGTAAAGGTCCTTCCAACCACACTCTCCGTTTAGAATTTGTATCACTTCCTGGTGACTGAGAAAGCTCTTTAAACAATAAAGTTTTCGAAGCTCTTGCAGAATTTGGCAAACGGCTAAAAAGTAGCTGACATCTTCGATTTCATTTCCGTTACAGAGGAGTTACACCCAGGATTATCATTTCTGTGGGGTTTGTATTTTAAATTTAGCATCTCAGTCCTTGCTTTAAACAAAGTACTTATTTCATTTGCAGAGAGTTTATTGTTAAAATAATTGTTTATAAATAGAGTGTGATATAGTTGTTTATTATAATCTGCTTGGAAAGGTTTGAGCCCTATTCAAAAATTTGAGATACAATGAATCATCGACCATCGCAATACATTCATATAACCTTCCTTGCCAATTGGCAAGGGCAGTTGTACTAAGGTTAAGATTAAATCCGTGTGCATTTGCTATTATAATTCCATTCCTTAAACGGGGACAAATTTCTTTGGAATGTAAAATCCATCATCTGCTTATGAAGGTTTTCGTTTGACCTTTGCATTACATTAACTATGAAATCGGCATTAAATTTAAGATTATTTTTAGAAAAATTGGCGGGATACCGGATTCCACATGTATGGAATAAGCTGGTGTAGAATTTGGCAGTTTAAAAATTCGTTAAAAAAAGAAGCGTAGTACGGTTTCAAATTCATCTAGATCTTGGTAAGAAAAACTTGACTGGCAGGAGTTTATAGTGGCTTCAAATACTCTAAACTTAGCTGAGATGCCTATGTACTTGTTGCAGAAGATTTTGTTCCATATAAGGTTTATTGCAGTTTTTGCAGACAAGCATTTTTCCTTAACATGGGGACGGAAATCAAGATTGCTACAAATTAGAACACCTAAATACTTAAATTGGTTAAACACCTCTATAGGTTCACGATCCAATGGGTTTCTCTGGTGGGTTTCTCCTTCAGCGTGTGCTTTCAAAAATCATAATTTTTGATTTTGAGGTGTTTATATTTAGGTCCCATTTATCACAGAAGCTCTTCGAATACCCACCTCATAAGCCTGCAATAGAGTATTTGGGTAAATATTTTTCTCAAACAAGGAAGAATCGAAATGCCCCTATAGTTTGCTGGTGAGCTTGGATCTCCTTTTTTTAAAATAGGACAGATTTGTGACATCAAAAATGACTGAGGTATTTCTTCTTTTTCGAGAAGAAGGAAATTTACGAAATACGGGGAGGAGTTTTTATAAAATTCGGCTGGAATTCCATCTAACTCGGCTGCATTGTTGTTTTTCAGATTTTTAAGAGCAATTCAGTTATTGTAATAGGCTCATCAAGGTCTGAAACCGAAATTGAGGGTAGAGCGTATTGAAAAACTTGTGAGTTTGTTGAAGCGTTAAGAAGTTCCATGAAATGGTTTGCTGGTATCTCCACATTTGTTGTAGTTGCTGAAAATTTTTTAACGCCACTTAACAGTCTTACTTGAGACCAAAATGATTTTGAGTCTTTACATTTTGATAAACTTCCTGCTACACCATTTAAAAAGTTTTTTCTTTATTTTTGCATACTCTTATACGTTTTATTTACATCTAGGTAGAGCGATTTAAAGAAATTTGACTTGGTTTTCCTAAAAAGTTTAAGCATTACAAAAGATTTTTTTCGGAGTCTTATGCATTCCCAGTCATACCAATCAGCAGCAAAATTTTGTTTGCCATTGGATGGTATGGCTGAGCGCTTAATAACTTCTATTGTTTCACCAGCCGAATGTTCAGAGGACCACCATACCTGGCTCGAAAGACTGTTTACCTGCGTATCGAGTCTACGCTTTCACAAAACTACCTGACTGTCGATCCATTTATATTTTCGGACTGGTTCGTTCAGCGTAGAATCGAAGTTTTGAAATTTGATGGATGTCACTGGTGGAAGGTGAGCTGAATAGCTTGCAGGTTGTACCTCAAAATCCTCTATAACAGTAAACCAATCCCCTTTAGCCAAACAGTAATCTTTTAGAGAACAACCCTGACCGGAAATAAATGTTAGTTCACCTCGTCTATATTTTGTATGCCAACTGTTAGAGTTAAATAATTCACAATTTTGCACAAAATTTAAAAAATATTCATTGACCCGTTTTCAAGAAATTGAATTTTCAAAAAAAAAAAAATTTAATATTTTTTTAAAAATCCAAAAATTATTTATTTTATATTCAAAATTATTAAAATTGTAAAGGACCACTTACATACAAAATTTGGTTGAAATCGATGTAGCCGTTAACGAGAAATTTGAAAACTAAAAAATCGGTTCTATGACAGGTACCGTTAATAACCGTTACATAAATTTTTTTGTTTCTTCCAAAATATTTATTTTAGTAATTATAGTAGGTCGTAAATTTTTTTCAAAACCGTTAGAGCCGTTTTTGAAATAACTCAATTTTTGTATATTGGTTGTATGGCAGGCACCGTTATTTTTTGAGATAAAAACAAAATTTCAATTTCCCCTCTAGGGAATCCCATAAGAACCTTAATTCCAAAGTTTGAAGAAAATCGCTTCAGCCGTTTAGGCTGCAGGTCGAGGTACAGGCAGACAGACGGACAGACAAACAGACGGACAGACAAACAGACAGACAGAATTGCGAGACCCACTTTTTTCGCTTTCTCTTTCATCGTAATGTAAGGGAAAATTATTATCTCGAAATTTTTGTCTTGCACGAATCCTTAACTTGCCCTCTATACTACGTATATCGCAAGTAAAATGGATGTTTGTAAATATATTATAGACTTAAAAGTTATATGTTATAGACTCCGAAACTACCAAGCCAATTGAACCCAAATGTTTAGGATATTTTTGATGTAAGTCCGAGCGTGTTCCTGTAAAGTTTAGTTGAAATCGGTCTGGCAATTTGTCAACCAGGTGCAAAAATTTATTCCGGAAGGTGTAACTTGAGCAAAATCGAATCAAATTAAATAGAAAAATGTGTTTTAGCGGTTATGTAGGTTCTTAGAGGACAGGCTCAGGGTCAAATATTTTTTTAGTAGTGGTCTTAGTTACAATTGTAGTTGCATTTAACAACAATTCATACCGACATTTCAGAATAATAGTGGTAACTTATGTTCATAGGTTTAACACAAATTGGGCAGGAGTTGAAATTTCAGTTGCAGTTCTAGATGCAGTTTAAGTTGGAAGACATTAAATTGATTTAAAAAAAAATATTTTAGTGTATTTAAAAGAAAGCGTACCAACATTATTATCTCAATAAGTAATTGCAGTAAGAGTTGCAGTTGCATTTGCAGTACAAGATATATAAAAGTTTATTTATTGTGGAAAAAGAATGATTTGAAAGTTTGTAAAATAAGCCTGGATTGAATAAAAGTGGGCTGTAAGAGTACGTAAATAAGCAAAAGTGCGAAAAATTCATGTTTCAATTCAAGTTACAAGTTGCATTTGCATTTAAAAAAAATACGCACGACTAGATAACAACTAGAATGTAGTTATTGTCATTGATTTCGTTAACGAAAAAATAAGAACATGTTAGAATAGCAATTTATCTTTTTTTTTTGATTTAATAGAAACATATTTAGAAAAAAAAGTTTAAAACAAAAAAACAATAATTTTTTCTTCGGTTGTATTTTTTCGTTAAAAAAAATTATTGATAAAAATTTTAAATGCAATATTTGTAGTATAACTTAGAACTACTGAATTGAAAAATAATGAAAAAATCAACCAAGCCAATTACGAGATATGAGGGAATATACCTAAATAAGTATAAAAAAATGTTTATTGTCCATTTCAAAAAAAAAAAACAAAAAAATATTTGTATATCCGTTATTCGTATTTTTTTGGTAAAAATGTGGTACACAAAGTTTAATCAAAATATTTACAGCCAGATGACACAAAATTTGAAGCAAATCCGTTCAACATGTTTAGGCTCTAGCTCGCCATTAGGACGCACAGATAAACAGACCGACGGACTACGTCTTGACGAGGATCACTTTTTTGGACTTCTGCATCATCGTAATGTTAGTTTTGATTAAAACCTCAAAATTAGTTATTGACACGAAATCAATACTTGCCTTAAAGATCAAGTAAAAAATGATTGTGGTCGAAAGTGCAATAGTAGAAAAAAGTTCATGCTTTTATTTGCTTTTCCTTGATTAACGATCATTAATATAATTGTAAAAGAAAATAAAAATACATAAACAAAATTGAATTTTTAATTTTTTATTTTTTCGCCATAAAAATAAATATGACTTTTTTTGTAAGAACACAAATTAGATATATAAACCTTAAGCCAAAAAACAAACACGCGGGTTTGTAACAAACACCAAAATCCGTTAGATCGTTTTCGATAAAATTTGAAAAATATGTTATAAGTTATTCATAAAAATGAAATGCACTATTGGATTGCAGTAACTTGGTCTTTTTGGTTAAGACTATAATGTAGAGTTTTACTTTTTTAATAGAATTGCATAGTTATGGGAAAGTGTATAAAAATCCAAAGTCTAAAAAAAATATTTTTCATCAGAATTTCTTTTTTGTTTAATAAATTATGTGTGCGAATAACGCAATAATGTTTGTACTTTTTAGAATTACTTTTTCCCAAAATCTTAACAAATTCGGCTTAGCCAGTTATGAGAGAATAACTAAAAACCTGTCAACTTTAGTTAAGGGAATTAAAAAAAAAAAATATGCAGTTTTGTTAAAATTGCTTTAAACTTTAAGTTTCAGAAATTTAATCCAAATCTTTAGCCATTAAGCAGGGCAAATTATTAATATTTTGGAGGTTGATTGATTTTTTTCAATTCGCTTGCTTTTAAGTAATATTAGACAATCTTCACACTAAAAAATTCTGTCTCTTAAAACGCAATACCCTAAAAAACATAACAAAGAGGAAAAAAAGATAAGACTTTTTGAGACGCAAAAGCTTATTTGGGTCCATTGTGCACGCGGGTTTTTTGTTTGTTCAGAAACCACAACTCCGATTTTTAAAATTATTATTTTTGTTTTGAAAGGCTATAATCAGAAATGTATAGCCAACAAGTCATAACTACTGAAAAGGGCACAACAACGTCTGCCGGGCACCGCTATTGTCTTATAATAATATTAATATAGGTATATAATATTATAGAACCACTTATGCACATTGACAATTTTAAGCTACGTTCATGTTGTTAGCTACGAGATCAAGTTTGTGCGATCCAGTCGTGCCCATTTATTTTTTTTTTTTTTTGAATTTTGAAAGTGCATTTCGATGGTCGCCTTTTAAAGAGCTGCGGTGTCGCTTGCAGGTTGATAAAACAAATGGACGCAGTAGATATTGAAAAAAAATGTTTATCCAATATATATCGAAAAAGTATATTTCTCCTGTAAAAGATTTCACACAACGAAGAAACAACATAAAGTACAAGAGCCGACAGCAAATTTTGGGATTGGATGTATAAAATAAAAATCTATACCTTAGTATGAGGGTTTAAAAGAGCATATTTTGTGATATCGAAATCAAAAGTCTGGCAGGTTTTTGTCTCAGCTTTTGGCGGGTTATTGAAAATAGAGATTTTCTAAATTTCTTTTGCAAGGGTTTTATCATTTCAATTATTTTTTTTAAAACACATCATGATGCTGTGTCATTTTCCCTAAGTGCAAAGATCTTAATCTTGGTGATCCGATTAATAGAACTCAAGATATAAGCATTTAAAGCAAACCTTAATCGTCTTTTCTTGGAGACTTTGTTTTGTTGATTTTTAGCGTTTCGTAAATCTCCAAGAAAAACCGGATGAGGTTCGATTAGAAATCTAATAACTTGAGTTCTATTGGTCGGATCACAAAGATTAAGGTCTTTGGACTTAGGGAAAATGAAAGAACATCATCATGTAATTTTAAAAAAATAATTGAAAGGATAATATCCCCGATCAGAAATTTGTAAAATCTCTATTTCAACATCCCGCCCCCGTTAAGGGCTGAGAAAAAAACTTGCAAGACTTTTTATTTCGATATCTCAAAATATACCCCTTTTAACCCTCATACTCAGATTTTGGTTATACATCCACTCCCAGAATTTGCTGTCGGCTCTTAGACTAATAGTAAATACGACTTTATTTCGAATTAATACTAGATTCGAAATAATCACCCATATTCCGCAAGTCGTATTTTGTCTCGTTCTCGTACTCGAACTTGAACTCGTATCGTATGAAAATCGTTATTCTTCAAGTCGTATTCGTTGTATACGAGAAGCTACAAAAATAATATTATATAATATTTGTCAAAATCATTAAAATGTCATAAAACAAATTATTTTAGTACGAGATTTGTTTAACGATTTTTTAAAAGTGTTTTATACTGCTTCATATTTGGTGGATATGCTATTTGTATCAATGCAAACCGGATTGCATAAACCTGAAAACAATACCGCGGACCTAAGACCACCAAAATGCATTTTCGAAATACAAAGAAAAGTAGGAAAGAAATAAGTGTTTTATACAGCTCCAAATTTAAGCAATACCATGTCGTATAAGACCACTTAAATGCACTGTCAATATGCAATAAAAAAATTGATGTTTGTTACTGTATTGTATGTATTTATTTTATTTGAATTGTATTTATGAGATTTAACACATACCTTAACAAAACACATGATATTAAACGGAGAGCGATAACATTGACCTAAGACCACTAAAATGCAATACAAAAATGATTAGATGTAAAACAGCCTTATACCGCTTCAAAAATCCTGTAGTTTACACGGATGTACATAAAAGTTTCAGTAAACGAAATTTGGAGCGGTATAAAGCTATTTTGCATCTAACAGTTTTTTTTTGCATTTTAGTATTACATTTAAGTGGTCTTAGATTTGATTGCATATAGTTTCCACAGAGAAGAGATCTTTTACATATTTAATCTTTTGTTTGCATTTTATAAGTGCATTTCGATGGTCTTAAGGACCATTCACATGAAAGCGACTAACGACCGACGAATGAACACACAAATGGGAATTAATAAATTAATAAGCCTCAATATTACACAAAATCTAGTCAAAATGGTAGAATTCGATTTAAGACTAATTTTAAAATTATAAAATTGAATTTTTATTTGCTTAAATATTATAAATTTGAGAAAATAAGTTGGTCGCAACGAATTGCGGCTATTCGTGACGAACAAATTGTTTTCTTAGAATTCTCTTGTTTTAGCAATTAAAATGAAAATTTTAGTATCTTAAAATAATCCTCAATTATATTTCTTCCATTTTGTCTAGATTTTGTTAAGAATTTTGGTTAATTAATGTTTTAAATGCCATTTGTTCATTCATTCGTCGGTCGTTGGTCGCTCTCATGTGTACAGTCTTTTAGATCTGCGGTGACCCTCGCAGGTTGATAAGAAAAATAGCAGGAATATTGAACAAAATATCTACATTACATGCATATTGCATGCACTAGGTGGACTTTTGGAATACCAACATACGACTGTAGTCGAATACGAGTCATAATTACGAGTTTCAGAATATGGGTGATTGATAAAATATGAACAGTTATTTTCGATGTTGTGCGTTTTTCTAAAATATTTGTAGAACAGAAGTCGTATTCACGACTTTAACATACATGCGACTGAAGTCGAATATGAGTCCTAAATACGAGTTTCAGACTATCGGTGTGTTTTTTGACATTATGAACTGTCGGTAGTTTTTGATTTATGTATATTATATTTCAAATGGTAGGTTTAATATAAAATTTTAAGAGATGATGGAAATCATTGACTTAGATTTTAAATGTGTATTTTGGATTCATCCCACGTGCTGTAGAGCGCATATTAAGCAACTGGGAAAAGGGTTTAGGGCCAGTTTGTTCACAGTGGGTTAAACCTGGAGTTTGATTATCACGGATTCTTCCTAATCCATGATTACAGATCCGTGATAATCAAAGACTGTTTGTTCACTTTTTTTCAGCTTGATTAACAAATCATGGCTTTTCCACAAATCGTTCAAGTTTCCAGTCTTTCTGTCAGTTCGGTTTTCAAAACTTAATCAAGCATTAAGATTTTTTCATTTTTGTTGACGTTTGTGCCATTTTGTGCTTGTGGATTCTTATTTGAAAACAGCGTTTACAATAATTAGAAACTTAAACTTTTTTTTTTTATTAAAAACACACTTTGCGATGGCAACCAGAGAAAGTGTATTGTTTTTTTTTTTTTTTTTTGTTTAATTGTTTCACTCTACGTAAAAAGTGGCCACATACAGGAATAAAAAGAAACATGGTTTGCTCCTTTCTTGTGTGATTAATTTCAACTAATTTGATTGCTCTTATTGCTTTTTATATTTTTACTGTTCTAATCACTTAAAAACATTTCTTTAAATGCTTAATTTAATAAGTCTTCACTTAAAAATTAAAATAATAATGAAATATGATTAAAACGTCACAGAAAACCCTAAATGGCGACAAAGGTTTATCTAATGAGCATACGTTTTTCTGTTTATCGTACGAGTGCGTAAATCAAGCATGAACAAACTGAATCGTTAAATCCTTGATTAAATGGTGCTAATCAAGCAAATTCGGCTGATTAGTGATATCTTCAATTAACTGCTCGAATCATGGATTCCTTAATTAAAATTTTAGTGAACAAACGCATTCCATGATTATCAACTGGAATAATCCTCAATTAAAGACGACCAAGTGTAAACAAACTGGCCCTTATAAGCCTTATGTTCATGCGAGAGTTAATTAAAAATCTCCTTATATGATAAGTGGAATAAGAAAATCTTTATATTTTAATATGTATCAAATGATTGTTTACTTGGTGTACAATTTTCACAAACCTACTTACTTACTTTACTTTTGATGGCGCTCACAGCCCAGGATGGGCTTCGGCCTCAACTAACAAGCCCCTCCAGCCAGCTCTGTCCCTAGCCTGCCGCTTCCAGTTGCGCACACCGAGTGCTTTGATGTCGTCATTCACTTGATTGCGCCACCGGTTACAGGTTCTTCATCTGCTGCGTACCCCATCGGGGTTGGATTCGAAGACTCGTCGGGCAGGTGCGTTGCTGTCCATACGCTCCACGTGCCCAGCCATCTCAGCCGCTGTATTTTCAGCTTTCTGACCTGGTCAACGTCGCTGTATAGCCCATATAGCTCGTCGTTGAATCTTCTCCTCCATACTCCTTCGATACACACCGGACCGAAAATCACACGAAGAATCTTCCTCTCAAAGCACCCTAGCAGATTTTTATCAGAATCTTTCAGTGTCCATGCTTTTGACCCATAAAGCAGGACCGGGATAAATAATAATGTCTCCTTGGTTCTCTAAGAGAGGGCCTTACTACTTAAATGAAACAGCGGTTGGCAAGAGTAATTATTCGCTTGATCTCTGCACTGATGTCATTCTGCGATGTAATAGTGGAGCTCAGGTAGACAAAGTCCTTGACAACTTCGAAGTTATATCTGTCCATCATGATATTTTGCCCGAGTCGGCGATGTTGAGATTCCTCTCTCGATGACAGCATATACTTCGTCTTGTCCTCATTAACCACCAATCCCATTCTAGCCGCCTCCGATTCAATGCTCGCAAATGCCCCTGCCACAGCTCGCTTCGTTCTGCCGACAATGTCTTTGTCATCCGCATATGCAAGCAATTGAACGGACTTTTGATAGATTGTACCGCTGGTGTTGACATGTGCGTTGTGTACAATGGCTTCACGAACGATGTTGAATAGGTTCGGGCATACTTTCCTCCGACCAAATTTTGCAGATGAGCTGGTGTATGCTTGTAGCCAATTCATCTCCCGCTGATTTAAATAGTTCGGCTTGAAAGCCATCCACACCAGCAGCCTTGTACGACTTATGTTTGGATATCGCCAGCCGCACTTCAGTTAGGTGGGGTGGACGGAACTCTTGACCATCATCGTCCAAGTTGAATAGAGCGTTCTGCCTATTAGCGGCATCTTGGCTGTCTTCGCCATTAAGCAGTCTAGAGAAGTGTTCTTTCCAGATCCTCAGCACTGACTGTGCGTCTACTACCATATTCCCACTCTCATCTCGGCAGGCTTCCGTTCTAGCCTTGAATCCTTGGGTGGATCGCTTCACCCTCTGATAAAATTTTCGAACATCTCCCCTACCGCTACAACCCTCAATAGACTCTACCGCCCGCTTCTCGTGCTCTCTCTTTTTCCTCCTGAGAAGTCGGTGTTCCTCTTTTCATTTTAGCTCGTAGAGCTCCCGGGCCACTCTCTCAGCAGCTCTTGTTCGAGTCTGCAGCATTGCCTGGTAGGCCTCGTCCTTAGCTGCATGCGCTAGCCGGCACTCTTCATCGAACCAGCACATCAGAGGTGGCACTTCTGATGGCTTGTTGACAGTGTTCCCACTGGCACTTGATGCTGGTGGCGGACCTCCTGAGAGATTAAGAGTTACGTGGTCTGCAAAAGTTCTGGCGGTCTCTTGCGATTTAAACTTCTCGACATCGAATCTTTTCACAGCATCTGCTCTGCGTTGTTGCGTCATGGATATCCGCATACGTAGTCTAGCTACCACCAGGTAGTGATCCGAGTCAATGTTGGCCCCTCGGAACGTTCGGACGTCCAAGATACTGGAAGCATGTCTCGCGTCTATCGCAACGTGGTCGATTTGGTTGACGGTTAGTTGATCACGCGACCGCCAAGTCCCCTTGTGTATATTGAGGTGTGGGAAGTAGGTGCTTGAGATGATGACATTTCGCCCCGCCGCAAAAACTGCCAGCCTGTCTCCGTTGCCGGAAGTTTCGTCGTGTAGGCTGTGTCCTCCGACTATCGAACCAAAGATGCCCTCCTTTCCGAATCTTGCGTTGAAGTCACCAAGAATGATCTTCACGTCGTACTTCGGGCACATATCATACGTTGTCTCCAGGAGATCGTAGAATGCTTCTTTGGTTGAGTCCTCTCCCCTTTCATGGGGGGCGTGAACACAAATCAGCGAAATGTTCTTAATGCCTTTGATGCGGATTGTGACCAGGCGCTCGCTTACACTTCGGAAGCCCAAGACTTCTTGCCTAAGTCTTCCCCTTATCACAAAACCACAACCAAAGAGCCGCTGACCCTGTTCCTTCAAGCACCCGCCGTAGTAGATGTCACACGTTTTCAGTCTCCGTATGCCCTCTCCATCCCATCGCACTTCCTGGATGGCTGTTACGTCAGCCTTTAGCCTGTCCAGGTTCTCCACTAATTGTTCGGCTGCACGTGTTCTGTATAAGGACATGACGTTCCACGTGCAGATCCGAAATTCATTGTCCTTGTTTCTTTTGCTGGGGTCGTCAACTTTAAAATCATCCATATCCGAGGCTTGTTGTTGTTTCGGAACAACTTTTTTTTATGTGGTAGGGAAGTTACCCCGACGCACAACCCCCGAACCGGAGGACCAGACTCTTCGTATAACTCCAAGGGTAGGGAGCCGGATAAACCGCTCCTTATAGGCCTGAGCTACAAATATGTCGTAGTAGCCCATATAAGGTGTTCACTAAGTAGTTCAACCTAACTGGAACTGTAGACGCCACCGTTGATTCCATCTAGAGAACTCGTCCGCTGCCGCCTCGATGAAAGGAGAAGTGCCTAAGTGGGAAGACTCCTCCCACCCTCTCTCGTTGGCTGTCCCCAACAGCTTTCCACGGGAATTTAAACCCCGTCTCCAGCTGAGGTACTAGACACCCGATGTTCACTACCAGGAGGTGAGAGTTGGAGTTGGTAGACAGAGGTGGGTTTTGAGAAAAACCTGTGGACGCTTGTGTCATCTTGAATGCACATAACTACCCTTTTACAACATCACAACATTCACAAACCTAGTTGCAGTTTATAATTTAATATAATAATAGGTACCAGACTTCTATAGGAAGCTATAATGTAAGTGCCATTCAATGGGTACGTATTAAGAATTTTTCGTGCCATCATTTAAGTAGTAGCTACTGCAAAAATAGCATACAAAATACAATTAAATTTTTACTCATTAATCCCGTGCAGTGTAATCGTAATTTTAAACACAGTTTGCTTTTTTACGGGTATCAACCGTAATTTAAATTTTCGAATAGAAATTTGGATTCCACAATTTTAAAAATATTTTTTTTTTCATATTTAGAATATTAAAATAGTGATTAAAAAAAAAGGGTAGATATTTTTATAATATTATATTAAAAAAAATCATATTTATATAAACGATATATAAATGATATGTCTTTTAATTCACGGAAAACAAACTCAATTTTAATGGAAGATAGTGGCAATCTAGCAAGAGTTGTTGATCGAATCTAAGCTTTCTTTACGGTAGGCAAAGAAAAAATTCTCCAAATTCATATTGCAAAAAAACTTTAATATATTAATATTTTTTAAAAATATTCCTTTGTGTACTTTTATAGGAATTGCAACGATAACTCCTAGATAACAGTTTTTTTTAACCACTTTTTCGTATTAAAAATCTATCACTACCTTAACTTTTCTCCATTGTAGCAGAAAGTTATCTCAAAACTTCTTCACTTATCTCATCTTCATTTAAAATCCTTGAAAACCACATGCATTCATTATAAATACAAAGTTTAGTTGTAGCTATCGGTTTCAAACTTAAAAACAAAAATAATTGTATACATTTTTCCATATGTGAATAACGCAGCTGCAATTTATTTTATTCTCTTAAGTATAATTTCTCTTTAGACTAAGAGCATTAGACTTCACTCTCTCTTCATATATAGTGGAAGGGGAATTTGTCTCAGTACTAAAAATCAGCTGACTTTTGTATAACCCTCAACCCACCACCCCCTTAAAAAAAAATAAGTATACAAATTAAGTCAACATGTCTGCACAACAAAGAAAACATTTAAAACCAATTTCAGTTCCTATTCTAAATTCTACGGAGGAAGTTCGAACCATTCTGTTGACTCCAGCGCCGCCGTGCGCGGAGGCATGAATTTGTAACTTTTCGTGCAATCGCTCAGTAATCCACCCATAATTATGTGCTTGGTAATTATTTCGCTTTGCTTGATGTAATTAACAATCACTTTTGTTGTGTTAGTTGCGCTGCACAGCCCCGAGGGGTATTCCTTGCGTGCGGTAAGCACCTTTTATACGTATTACCCTTGAATCGTAATACATACGTCGTGGACTTTCGGACTCATGCCATACCAACCCCCCTTGAGGTGTTTTAATTACTGTGTTTGTTTGATAGCAGCAATGGGGGCGCTGAAATAGCAGTGCACAAACTTAAAACACACACTTAATTACTTTTACACTACAGTCAGTTTTATCATAATGTAATAATAATGTCCTGTAGGTCCTGTCTTGTCTTTTGACCACCAAAACCCCATGCGCAAGGGGAGGTGGAAATAGTTGGTAGGTATTATATAAATAAACAAAGGGTATACCGCAATGAAATAAAAAATCAGTTACACTCATGTTGCATCCGGCGATGAGACGATGAGAGTGCTACGAGGAAATTCAAAGCTAAACGAGCAAGCAAGAAAAAAATTCCCTTCACCTCATCCATGCTATGAACATAACTGAGAACGTAGAGTTTCCAAGATAAAAACTGGTACTTCACCGGAAGTCCTGAAATTCATGATAGAGTTTAGGTAGAAATTGGGAACGGGAACGAGCAACGAGAAGAGGCCATTTCTTCCGCCCTACCAAAGACTCGAGTGGCGTTAGAGGGTTAGATCTACTAGCTGATGGCTGTAGCTGCTGGTATACTCGTAGCCATTGCCGGATGGAAGTGAATTAAAGGGTTGGCGCCGCAAGCAGTCGGGGTGAAGAGGGCTAAAATTGTCATCGTCCTCGCAAATTAATTTTAATAAGGATCGCGCATAGCGTTTTTGTGGTTAGGTTAGGGTTGGTTTTTCTGGTTTTGATTATATACTTCGCTTTTGCCAACAGAATATAAGGTTCGGGTATAAGGTTCGGGTATAAGGTTCGAGTAACTACGACAACTCTAGCGAGCTATGGCGGGACATGCAACCCCCCCCCCCCCCCCCTCCTCCACCGGTCGGTGCTCCACTGATGTAGTTGTTCAGTAGTTTCTGTGGAAGGGTGACTCGCATTTTTGTTTTGGAGTGTTGTTTGTAAAAGTGTTTGGATGACGACGATAAGTGGCGCGAAAGTTTTTTAATTAGCCAAACCTCGCACTTTTGTGCGCTAATGCTTTAGTTTGTACCGTTATATTATGTATGAGTTGGGGCAATGCAATTTTATGTCGCTTATATTTGTAAATATATTCATAGAGATGAAGAAAAAGAAAACGATGCATATAATCATAGGACTAACATAGCTTTCGCATAATAGATGTCATCCGTTTTGTTTCAGCAGGTCTTCAGTGACGAAGAGTTTTTCTTAATTTAATTTTTTATTTCTATGCGGTTGATGATAAGTTAAATTAGTTTTTCGAGTTTGTAGGTGACTGCAAGTCAGAATAAACTTTTAGTAAGCAGTTTTTAGTGCTTTTTAAGTGTTGATGTTTGGGAAGAGTTTTTTTTTTGTTATGTTGGAATTATAGAAACTAATGGCTGGATCTTACAAGGTACTTTGGTTGGAAACACTTATCTTTATCTTCAAAAAATGTCCTTAGGTTTATTTCGCTTGATTATCAAATCATTATTAATGAAAATTAAAAAAAAAATTATTAATCGTAATAGGTATACAAACAAAAACTCCCGATGCGCTAGTGATTATTAATTGAGTTGGGTGTTTGAAAAAGGAAGACAAATCCAAAATACAAGTTTGGTAATTAGTAAGTTTTTTTTAATTAATCTTTATTAATCAATTTTTGACTGAAGTTTCTTTGTTATGTATTTTTCTAAGAAACATTTTAATCCTTTTATAACCATACACATATTACATATTCTATACATAAATATATACATATATACATACATACATATATATGTAAAAGTATGGTACCATAGTTGATTGATGTCAACAGCACCATTGATATAGAATCAGAAACCAGATGACCGATTTCACTTTGAGAAAACTACTTTCCTATTATTTTTTTAATCGAAAAATGCTTTACGAAAAACATCGAGATTGTTTGAAAAGATTTGATTATTGATTATTACTTATTTTACTTTTGAAATAAATACATCTTTTAAATATTTTAATTTATATTTTACATTTGGGGGCTCAACCTATTAAGCCCATGCTTTCATGACTATTCACCATTATAACTTGCGGACAAGAACGAAGTTGATTCAATACAATCCTTAAAGAAGAAAGACGAAGAAAAGAAGTATGTTAAAAGTTGAAGATTCAGTTGCTGAGGAGGAACAGATTGTTACGGATAATAATTTCAGTATGGAAGACGACGCAAGCAAAACTATGCAGGAAGCAGTGGAGAGTAATAAAGCCAGTTTGCAAGAAATTATCCAGTTGCTAATATTGAAAATTCAAGCAGATGAAAAACACCAAAACCAACCGAAAGTTGCTGTTGAAAATTTTGCAAAAATTATTCCAGATTTTGATGGTGAAACCGTTCCTGTACAACATTGGTTTCAGAATTTTGAGCAGAATGCAGATGCATATGGTCTAACAGAAAAACAGAAATATGTGCAAGCTAGAGGTAAGATGACACGTACCGCTCAACTTTTTCTGGAATCTATTGCTGTAAGTGAGTATAAAGAACTACGTTCTTTGTTGGAAATCGAATTTCAATGCACTTATAGTAGTGCAGAGGTTCATAAGCAGTTAAGTGAACGAAAAAAACGAAAGGACGAGCATTTTCACGAGTACGTTCTACAGATGAAGAAAATTGCAGCGCTCGGAAATGTATAAACTGATTCCATAATTCGCTACATCGTCGATGGTTTGGACATAAAACTCGAATTCAAGTACAACATGTATACCTGCAAATCTATTAAGGAGCTGATAGAAAAGAACGATATTTTTGAACGAATGACCGAAAAAGAAGAGGAAGATAAGCAGCAGAACGTATTTTTCAAGAGACCCAAGAACGAGAGCAGTAGCTTCAAGAAAAACCCGTTTTCTACTTTTGAGAAACCCAATCATTGCTTTAACTGTGGTTCTACGGATCATCTACGAAGGGATTGTCGACTGGAACCGAAATGCTTCAAATGCAACCAGAGTGGCCACATTTCTAAAGTCTGTACTGAAGTAAGGAATGTTAATGTTGTTTGTGACCAAAACCGGTTGAAGAAAGTAGAGGTAAACAAAGTTGAAATTGAATGCTTAGTTGACACAGAATCAGATGTGACCATTATGAAGGAGTGTACATTCAAAAAACTAAAAAATGTGCAGTTGCTGAAGAGTTTTTCTTTTCTACGTGGCCTTGACAAAAAAAGAACAAATCCTCTTGGACATTTCAACGCCGAAGTTATAGTTGACAATAAAGAGACGCATCAGAAGTTTGTTGTAGTTCCTGACGATGCAATTGAATTTGCTGCGCTGCTTGGATATGATTTCATCAAAAATTTCTTCTTCACACTGTCTCAAAATGGGTATACATTTTCTCCTGCATCGATGGAAGACAACGATGAGAGAAACAATAATCTCAGTTATAACGTTGTTGCGTCAAGTGATGTAATCGATGTCCCTTTTCAGTTCAAGGAAGCAGTTGAAAATATGATAAAGAGCTATAAACCAGCCGAAAAAAATGCAGACTGTCCAATACAGCTGAAGATTTTTCCAGATTGAGAAATTATCCCATTCCTTCAAGCACCAAGTCGCCTACCACCTGGTGACGCAGCAGCAGTACAGAAACAGGTTGAAGAGTGGATGGAAAAGGTATAATACGAAAGTCTACATCTTATGTCGCTAGCAGAATTGTAGTTGTAAAGAAGAAAGATGGTTCCTGCCGTACTTGCGTTGATTTCCGGAAACTTAACACTATGGTTCAAAAGGATTGCTTTCCATTGATTGACGACGTACTTGAAAAGTTACAGAAGTTTACCGTCATAGATTTGGAAAATGGTTTTTTCTACGTGCCCGTTGAAGAATCAGGTACAAAATTTACGGCATTTGTAACTAAAAGTGGTTTGTTCGAATTCAACATGGCACCATTAGGTTTTTGTAACTCACCAGCTGTATTCATTCGGTTTATTAACCATATATTTCAAGATTTGTTAAACCAAAATGTGATGGAACTTTATATGGACGATATAATTATCTATGCTGAGTCATCTGAAAAGTGTCTAGAAAAAATGGAAAAAGTATTTGCATAAGCTTTAAAATATGGACTGAAAATAAAATGGAAGAAATGTCATTTTCTTCAGAAGACTGTCAATTTTCTGTGTCACACAGTTGAGAATGGAAATATTTGGCCAGGCAGAGAAAAAACAAAAGCTGTAAGTAAGTTTCCAGTTCCTAAAAACGTCAAAGCTGTGCAGTCTTTTCTAGGACTTACAGGTTTCTTTAGAAAGTTTATAAGGGACTATGCTAGAATCGCTCGTCCATTTACAAACCTGTTGCGCAAGGATGTCCCTTTCAAGATTGATTCAGATGAACTCAAGTCTTTCCAAGATCTCATTAGAGTTGATTAGAGAACCAGTTTTAAAGATTTTCGCGAGAGATGCACCTACTGAAATACATACAGATGCATCAAAAGAGGGGTTTGGAGCTGCACTGTTGCAAACGCGTGAAGGGTAACTGCACCCTGTGTTTTTCTGGAGCAAAAAGACGTCCGCTCAAGAGTCGCAGAGTCATATTAAAATTCTAGAAGTGAAAGCAGCCTACCTTGTTCTAAAAAAGTTTCGTCATTATTTACTTGGTACTCTTCAAGTTGGTTACAGACTGTGTAGCGTTCAAACACACAACAAGCAAGAAGGATATTCCACGAGAAGTAACACAATGGATTCTTTATTTTAAAGATTTTGCCTATGAAGTTGAACATAGACCTGGCGAAAGAATGAAGCATGTGACTGTTTAAGCCGATATCCGCAGAACGTCCTTATAATATCACGTAATAGCACGTATCCGAAGTGCACAGCAAAAAGATGAGCACATTAAAGCTGCAGAAATCCTCGTAATTAGACCATGTGAAAATTTCAGAATCAAAGGTGATTTAATCTACAAAACTGTGAATGGGAATGATTTGCTGGTTATACCGAAGTCGATGGAGCGTGAGGTTATTGCAGATGCGCACAACTATGGCCACTTTGCAATACAGAAAACAATGCATACTATCCAGCAAAACTATTGGATACCACATTTAGAGGGCAAAGTTGGGCAGTTCATCAACAGCTGTATTAAATGCATAATTAACAACAAGAAGTTAGGCGAAAAAGACGGTCAACTGTATTGCATAGACAAAGGTGACAAGCCGCTGCATACACTGCATATTGATCATCTCGGGCCTATGGATGCTACATCGAAGCAGTACAAGTACATTTTTGCTATGGTAGATGCATTCGCAAAAGTTGTTTGGTTGTATCAAACTAAGTCAACTGGACATGAAGAGGTACTGAAGAAATTCAATGAATGGTTGAACATATTTGGTACACCCGCAAGAGTAGTCAGTGACAGGGGGTCAGCATTCACATCTACGGCTTTCAAAGAATACATAAAGGATAATAGCATTGAACACTAAGTACAACTGGCGTTGCAAGAGGCAACGGGCAAATTGAGCGTGTGAACAGGTCCATTTTATCAATACTTTCAAAATTATCATCGGATGAACCTTCAATATGGTATCAGTTTATTAATATTAATTAATATTTTACATAAACATATATAAAAAATTATGCTCAACCTTAAAAAATGTTGATTTTATAGAGTTTGTCTTTAATTAAATGAATTTTTTGATTAATTTAGTTGAAGACCATTTTTTTACACATGCCTAATTTATTTCTTCTTCTTTAAACTGTTATCAAGTGTTGTTAGCGCTGATAAAAATGAGCTTTATTTCATTAAGATCGACCAAATTTTATGAACGTTGTGATCTTTTCTCCTATTAAAGCGAATTTTCTTTCTTAATAAGACATTTTTGTTGAATGATGTAAAAAGTTTTTTTATAGCAAAAGTTGCTTAATTGGTATTAAAAATTCATAACAATTTAAATTCTTTAAAAGAATGTTCATTTTTATTTTTAAAAATAAGAAATGCCCATTTTGTTTTTATGAAGGGCCATGATTTTTGGCTATATTCTAGGAAAAAAATAGTTGTACAGTAACCCCCGTATTTATAAAGAAAAATAGTTATTTTAGCTCCCGTGTTTAGTAGAAGTACGACATGAAATAAGAAATTTCTGGACTTAAAGGGCATTTGCTTTTTGCTCCATTTAAGTCCGGGACATTTGTATTCCATGGTGTAGTTTTCCTAAACACGGGGGCTGGAATAACTATTTTTACGTGTGATATACGTAGTATAGGGAAAGCTTAGGATTCGTGCAAACAAAAAAATTCGAGATAATATTTTTCCCTAACACTACGATGATAGAGAACGCGAAAAAAGTGGGTCTCGCAATTCTGTCTGTCCGTCTGTCTGTCCGTCTGTCTGTCTGCCTGTCTGTCCGTCTGTCTGTCTGTACCTCGACCTGCAGCTTAAACGGCTGAAGTGTTTTTCTTCAAACTTTGGACTTAAGGTTCTTAGGGGATTCCCTAGAGGGAAAATTGAAATTTAGCTCAACAAATAACGGTACCTGCAATACAACCAATATACAAAAATTGATTTATTTCAAAAACGGCTCTAACGATTTTGATAAAAAAAATTACAAGATACTATAATTACTACAATAAATATTTTGGTAGAATTTTTTTTATAACGGTTAATAACGGACCAGTCATAGAACCAATTTTTTGGTTTTCAAATTTCTCGTTAACGGCTTCACCGATTTGAACAAAATTTTTATGTAAGAGGTCCTTTGCAATTCTGACAATTTTGCATAAACAATTTAAAAAAAAAATAATTTTTAGATTTTTGAAAAAATATTGAATTTTTTTTTTTGAAAATTCAATATCTTGAAAACTGGTTGATGATTTTTTTTTTTTTAATTTTGTGAAAAATTGTAATTTATTAAATTCTAAAAGTTTGCATACCAAATTTAATTTTTTTAAATTTTAAAGAATTTTTATATACAGGGTGCCCCATAGTAGACTTTATGGTCGTCCTGAAAACTGATACAAAAAAAGTTCTATCCCAACCACAAGAAAAGATACATGCATTTTTTTGTTCAGTGCATTATTTTTTGCCATACTTTACATTTTTGAATACCATGACTCAAAGTAAATGAATTGCACCTTTTTTTTCGTAGGAATATTTAAAATTATTTGTGCCAGAACATTAGTAGAATAAAATTATAACTGTTGGACTTCTTAGAGAAAAAAATTATTTAACTTTGATTTTCAATGCAAAATGTGAAAGAAAATAATTTTTGAAAAAGTTAAACCATCCCCGGTATAAAAAATGCATGTATACCTTACTGGCCAACCATTTTAAAAATGCGAATTACAAATAAGTATAGCTTGTTATTGTATCTAGAGTCAGTAGCAAGTTATTGGTAAAAATCTGCAATACTAGAGGCAATTTAACAAAAACAAAAGTTTTAAAAATTAACACAGTAAACGTGAAAATAATGCCATGCGTTGAACACGGTAGATTTTTGATTGATTGCCTGTTTTTATGATGTTGTCCTAATGATAAATCCAAGCTCTTAACTTCTAGGGCCGAGTACAGCATTACTAAAAATGTCAACAAAGTGCAAAAAACGGTTGAATTTACGAGGTTGTACCCGAGATGCTTTTACTTGTTCAAAAATTATTTTCTTTCACATTTTGCATTGAAAATCAAAGTTAAATAATTTTTTTCTCTAAGAAGTCCAACAGTTATTATAATTTTCTTCTATTAATGTTTTGGCACAAATAATGTTAAATATTGCTACGAAAAAAAAACGGTGGAGTTCATTCCCTTGCAGTCGTGATATTCAAAAATGTAAAGTAAGGCAAAACTTAATGCACTAAACAAAAAATGCATGTATCTTTTCTTGTGGTTGGGATAGAACTTTTTGTTATCAGTTTTCAGGACGGCCATAAAGTCTACTATGAGGCATTTCAGGGTTATCCATTCTTTACGGGGCACCCTGTATAATAAAAATTAAAAAAAAAAACCGTTCTTACGATTTTTGATGGTCTACTTTTTTTTGAGCTCTATCTGTTTTATAGCTATGAAAAAAAAAAACAAATTTATAGTTATAAATATAGTATTTATTATAGTAAATAAATAATATTTTAAATTGTTTTTAAAACTTTTTTTTTAATGATATCATAATGTTATAGAACCACTACATATGCACATTGTCAATTCTAAGCTACGTTCAAATTGTAAGCTACGAGAGCAAGTTTGTGCGATCCAGTCGTGCCCATTTTTTCTTTATAAATACTATATATCTCCAATGTTGCATTCTTTTATCGGGGATTTAAGAAAAGGCCTAGTTTGGTGTACCCTGATCCATGTTAACAAAAATTGCTCTGCTAATACTTATGATAGAAACTTCGTTTATTGCTTTGTTTTTAGAAGAAATACCAGCTTTTTTAGCTGCGTTTAAATAAATTTGCTTGAGTCTTCCTTCAGATATCAAGTTTGTGGCCCGTACTATTTTTCTTGCACATGCTAATTTTTTGACTTTGATGTCAATTTTTTCTAGACAATGCGTAATGAGCATGACTGTAATTTTTTTTTTGAATGAACTTAAGAATACTTCAAATAAAAATCAATGACGCGCCTATAACCGTTAAGGCTGGATACAGACAAACCCCACATAACTTGCCATAGTTCCTTTACATCAGAAGTAAGAAAGATGAGGCTGTTGTAGTTGGCGTAATCTAGCTGCATTTAAAAAAACGCTTTTTAACTAATCTTTTGAGAAAAACTCATCGTACGTACAGTAGAAAATTACAAGTATTTCAATTTTTTCTGTACAACATATCTTATAGCATTAATGCTTTTGGAGGTACATCACAGAAATATTTTGTTTTTTCAGTTTTGTATTCTCTGTATGAGAAATAACTATCATTATTCATTAATTATTCATTATCATTATTTATTAATCCGTTAATTAACTAACGTTAGAACTTATAACTATTTAAATACACTTAATATTACCTACAATTTAAATACAAGTATAACTACAATGAAATGTTGAAAAAGTATTCTTTAAATTTTTTACTTTTAAAATTGTCTTTTATAGAAGTAATTAAATAATAATAATTATTGAAGACTGATATCAATTGATTTTAAGGACTATTCACACCATAGTTTGTTCTGCTGAATATCGGACATAATGGCAATTGTGTTCTTATGCTAGTTAGACTGTAGCTGAAATTTAAACGACATAAAGCTGATGGGGAATTTATTGATCCATTGATTAATTTAATAATGAAACAAAACTGGAGATACTGTCTGTGTTTTAAAAGTGAGGGAAGATTTATTAGCATGAGTCTATGAGTATAAGGAGGAAGTGCGGATCTTGGGGACCACGGAAGAAGACGAAGACAAAAACGCATGAACCTTCTCTGGATACTTTCAAGTCTACTTATATGAATTGTATAGTAAGGTGCCCAAACTACGCAGCCGTGTTCAAGTATTCGCCTTACGAAAGATATATAAAGAAGTTTAAGGACGTAAGGGGCACAGAAGTCACGAGAAAATCGTTTTATGAAACCTAGAATTTTATTGGCTTTTTTAGTTATAAAGTTATAGTGGCCTGTAAAAGTTAATTTAGTGCCAAGTATAATACCTAGATCGGAGAAAACGGAAAGTTTGCACAAAGGAGAAGAATCTAGTAAATAATTATAAGTTATAATTTTTTGTTTGCATGTAAAACACATGGTTTTGCATTTGTCTATGTTTAACAGAAGTCGGTTTTTGTTACACCATTCCCTAAACATATATAGGTCTTCTTTAAGCAGTGAACAGTCGTTTATTGAACTTATAATTTTGAAGATTTTAATATCATCGGCATAAATTAGAACCGAGGAGTATTTTATAATCGAGGTTAAGTCGTTAACATATAAAATAAACAATAAGGGACCTAAATGGCTTCCTTGCGGGACACCAGAGTTGACGAAAAATTGAGTAGAATGTTCATTCCTAAATGTAACACTATAGCTTCTATTGCCTAAATAAGACGAAATCCAAGTTAAAAAACTTTCATTAAATCCTAAGGCCTTTAGTTTATGGTTTAACGTTTTATGATACAATTTATCGAAGGCTTTACTAAAATCCGTAAACACACAGTCTACTTGTTTCCTATCTTCAAAAGAATCAAGACAAAAGGAAGTAAAATGAAAGAGATTTGTTACAGTTAATTTATTTTGGACGAATCCGTGCTGAATGTCGCAAATAATTGATTTACAATTAAAAGATAAAACATTACAAATAATGGACTCAAACATTTTAGGAATAACAGAAAGTTTGGCGATAGGTCGGTAATTCCTGATGTCGTTTTTGGACCCTTTTTTATGAATTGGTGTTATAAAAGCACTTTTCTATAATTTAGGAAAAATTGAGCACCTTAGAGATTTTTTGAATAGAATGAAAAGAGGATAAGATAAATTGGAAATGCATTTTTTTAGTACACAAGATGGTACACCATCAGGACCAGGGCTAAAACAGTTGTCAAGTTTTGAAACGCTATGTGCAATTGAAACTCCACTAATGGTAAAATTAAGTGAGTTAAGGTGAGAAAAATTTTGAGGCGGAAAGAATGGGTCGGTAGTTGGGGAAGAAATGGGGACTTCAAAAGCATCTTTGAAGAACATACTTTATAATTCATACACAACCATTATTGCTTAAAATGCAAAAATAAGGCTGGTCGTTATTTTTGTTTGGATTTCCATACTGGTAATGGGCATTAATTAGTTTAAAATAAAAAAAAAGTTATTCTCTAATTTTCGAATTTTTGTTTTAGTCTTCTTAGTCACTGACGCTGTTAGCGTTTACGATTATTAGGGTGATTCTCACTACTTACTTTCTTATGCTGGCGCTACAGTCCGGTGTGGACCAGGGCCTCAACCAACAAGCCTTCTCCAGCCAGCTCTGTCCCTAGCTAGCGCTGTTTCCAGTTTCGCACGCCAAGTTGGTTGAGGTCCTCTTCCACCTACATGCGCCACCGGTTTCGCGGCCTTCCTCTACTGCACCGTCCCTCGTGGAGGGATTCAAAGACTTTTCGGGCCGGAGCATTGGTGTCCGTCCGCTCTACGTGACCCAGCCACCTGAGTCTTTGCTTTTTCACTTTTGTGACTAGGTCAATGTCGTTGTACAGCCGTACAGTTCGTTGTTGTATCTTTTCCTCCATTCCCCGTTTTTGCATACGGGACCAAAGATCATCCGAAGAATTTTTATCTCGAATATTCCTAAAGCGAACTCATCTGCCGCTAAGATGATCCATGGTTCTGCAGCATACAGCAGGACCGGTATGATGAGTGTTTTGTACAGGGACACTTTAGTCATTCGAGATAGGGCTTTACTTTTCAATTGCCTTCTTAGTCTGAAGAAACAGCGATTGGCAAGAGTTATCCTTCGTTTGATCTCAGTGTCATTGACTGAATATATAGCGGAGCCCAGGTAGACAAAGTCCTTAAGTACCTCAAAGTTATAGCTGTCTATGCTGACGTTCTGTCCAAGACGTTCGTGTTGAGCGTCCTTTCTTGATGTCAGCATATACTTTGTTTTGCCCTCATTCACCGCTAAACCCATCTTTGCCGCTTCCTTCTCAATGCTTGCAAAAGTTCCAGTGACATCACGCTTTGTTCTTCCAATTATGTCAATATCGTCGGCGTATGCAAGTAACTGGATGAATTTTTAAAAGATTGTGCCTCTAGTGTTAACGTGAGAGTTTTGCACTATTCTTTCAAGTATGATGTTGAAGAAGTCGCTTGACAGCACGTCGCCTTGCCTAAATCCTTTTTCCCATATAGCTTTTAACGGCCTTTAGTCCATACAAATTGGTGTTTCGTCTCGGCGTTCTCACTTGGATTCTTCAGTTAACAGTGAGGGCCTTGTCAAGACGCAATATTTATTAAGTTCAGTCCAGCTTACATCAATTTTACTGCGAAAATCAATTGTGAACTATATCCAACCCAATTAGAATTTCTAATCAAGAATTGTTGGAAATTTTGTTACCCGTGGATTGGCATTGTTTACATATGAGTGTGTTTTATAATACAAATTCTATATACTATACTAATTGTTTGAGACCCGATCGGAAAAGGACCTAGCAATTTCTTCCGATTGTAGCCGCCCGACGCCGACGTCAAACTTCCTCACAGCATTTCTTCGGTTTGGCTGAGTTCGAGATATCCGAACCTGTACCTTGGCTACAACAAGGTAATGGCCTGAGTCAACGTTGGCTCCTCGGAAAGTTCGGACATCCCTGATACTGGATGAGTGCCTTGCGTCGATCGAAATATGATCAATGTGGTTGACGGTTGATTGATCGAAATGTTTCCTTGTGGATATCGAGGTGAGGAAACCCTACCTCTATGTTTCGTCCCGCAGAGAAGTCGATCAGCCTGTTTCCGTTGTCGGAGGTGGTATCGTGCAGGCTGTGCTTTACGATAATGTCACCAAAAACGTTCTCTCTTCCTAGCTGCGCGTTAAAATCGCCTAGGACAATTTTAATGTCATAGGTAGGACATTGCTCGTACGTCTTCTCCAAGAGCTCGTAGAACTGGAATTTAATAATTGAAACTCAAGACTTTTTGCCTAAGTCTTCTTCCAATGACGAATCCACACCCAAATAAACGCTGCTTTTGCCCAGTTTTCATCTTCCGTATGCCCGGTGCATCCCATCGCACTTCTTGGATGGCGGTTATATCTGCTTTGCAGCAGTCTAGTGTCTCCACTAGTTGTTCAGCTGCACGCGGCCTATATTGGGGCAATACATACCCCGAACATATCCAAAAATCGTTGTCCTTATTTCGTTTGCTTGGTTCGTCAACAGTAAATCTGTCCGTATCCGAGGCTCGTTGGTGCTTCGCAATTAAATGATTTTATGTGGCCGGGAAGTCACCCCGACGGCGCAACCTCCAACCTGGAGGACTAGATCCTTAGCATGACTGCAAGGACAGGGAGCCGCATTAACCGCTCCTAATAGGCCTAGGCTCAGAATATGTCGAAGTAGCCCGTATAAGGTGTTCACTAAGTAGGTCAGCCTGACTGGAACTGTAGACGCCACCGTTGATTCCATCTTGGGAATTCGTCCGCTGCCGCCTCGATGAAAGGCGACGTGCCTTAGTGGGAACACTTCTCCCCCCTCTCTCGTTGGCTGTCCTAACAGCTTTCCATAGGGGTTAAAACCCTATCTCCAGCTAAGGTACTAAGAAGATCCTGTATCTTACTGTGTAAGGTTAAATTAATAAATAAATGAAATGAAATGACTGGTACTAGACACCCAATGTTCACCACTAGGAGGTGAGAGTAGGAGCTGGTAGACAGAGGTGGGTTTCGAGAAAAACTTGTGGACGCTGGTGTCCTCTTGAATGCACATATCTACCCTTTTGAACATCGGTGATTCTCACTAACTCTGACAAAAACGACAAGATCATAAACATTTTATGAGAGGATGTGTGATGTGAGAGGATTTTTCGTAATCTTCAATTTTCTGAAAGAACTAAATAAAAAATATTAATAAAATGTATTTATAAATTTTCGTTTTCAATATAGTTTTAAAAACTATACCTATATCTAATGCATATAAATAACTTTTTAAAAAAGCACAAGTAGCGTAATACTATCCGATCTTAGTCCCTTTTTATTATTTTTAATTTAAAGTTACGGTTAAAAATGAAATTTTGTACTATTAGTAAGTGAGTTTAAAAAAAATATCATTTTTAATGGCGACTTAAAATTGAATGGGAAGTGCATACATTTAATATTTTCATCATTCGAAGTTGATTGAGATCCATCGAAGAGAAAGAGTTTCTTTTAGCGAACACCCTAATGTGCATATATCGTCATCGATCTCGAAGAAAAAAACTAACAAATATCTACGTAATTTTGTGAAGAGCTCTCGGTCGTAGTTTTATTAAATTTTCGTTTTTCTCTGTTGAATATTATATACATATACATTTTTGCAACAACAATGCAATAAAATTAACTATGTAGTTTAAAGTAAGTTAAAGTGGGTAAAAAAAAACTAAGAACAGAAAGAACTTTCGTGTAGCATCAGCGATGTATTATCAGCTGCCTGGAATTCCTTACAAAAAATATTTAAAAAATTATACTAAATAAATTTACTGGATGTATATACAGGGTGTCCCGTAAGTAATGGATAACCCTGAAATGCCGCATAGTAGACTTTATGACCGTCCTGAAAACTGATATAAAAAAGTTCTATCCCAACCACAAGAAAAGTTATATGCATTTTTTTGTTCAGTGTATTATTTTTTTTCTTACTTTAGATTTTTGAATACCACGACTACAAGTGAATGAGTTCCATCATTTTTTTTTGCAGGAATATTTTACATGACTTGTGCCAACACATAAGTAGAAGAAAATTATTATAACTGTTGGACTTCTTAGAGAAAAAAATTATTTAACATTGAATTTCAATGCAAAATGTGAAAACAAATAATTTTTGAAAAAGTTAAATCATAGCTGGTATAAAAAAAAATACATGAATACCTGAGTGGCCAACTATTTTAGAAATATGCGCGTTAAATGCAGATTTCAAAATGGTATTACTTATTATTATATCTAGAGTCAATAGCAAGTTATTGGTAAAAATCTGCAATACTAGAGTAAATTTAGCAAAAACAAAAGTTTTCAAAATTAGCACAGTAAACGTGAAAATAATACCAAGCGTTGAACATAGCAGATTTTTGATTTATTGGCTGTTTCTACGATGTTGTCCTAATGATAAATCCAAGCTTTCAACTTCTGGGGCCGAATGCATTATTGATAAAAATGTCAAAAAAGTGAAAAAAACGGTTACATTTTCGAGCTTGTTTTGAATTTTACCTGTTCTATTGGCTTTAACAAACCCATAAAATATTTTGTTGGTTGCTATTTTTTATTTGTTATTTTCTCCAAACAAAAAGTCTTCTGATTCAATTTTAATTGTGTTTTTTGAATAGTAAATTGTAAGATCCTGAGAAAGTGAGAACGCATAAAATCGTAAGTTTTTTAAATTTTGAATTAAAGTTTTTGTAATTTGATCTTAATTCAAAAGATTAAGACCACGACGAACACTTATTTATATCGTTTTTATTGTTCATTCTTCAGAAAAATTAACGGTCTAAATAGCTGATTTCCTGAACCTGCTTTTTGATAATTAAGACGTTTGATTGAACTTTTTCGATGCCACGTATTCTGTATTCTGCACAAGAATATGCAAACATGCATTTCATTTATGGAGAGTGCAGAGGGAAAGGTACTCTAACGCACGTCACCCGGATTATCGAGTGTTTATTAGAGTCCATAGCTGTTTCTCGGAAGGAAGGCTGCCTGGTAGTGGTGTTGGTGGTGCTGGCGTGGGACGACCCCCTCGAGGAGATACCGAAGACTTAGTGCTTGCGGAACTTGACCGAGATCCTACAGTATCAATCCGAGCAATAGCACGACGCACTGGGATCGGAAAGATCTGAGCAAAGCCTTGCACGTTCACTAAGACGTTCATTTATTTGGAGGTGCAGAACCTGTATAAGAGTGGGTGGAAAACAGTTTCAGCATTTGCTTTAAATAAAAAAAAAATTAAAAAATTATCTATTTTTGTTTTTGTTTTCTAACTAAGTGATCATGTGATTAAAAGCTGGCTCAAAAACTTTTTGTTTAGAGAAAATAACAAATAAACTAATAGAAACCAACAAAATATTTGATGGGTTTGTTAAAGCCCAATAGAACAGGTAAAATTCAAAACAAGCTCGAAAATGTAACCGTTTTTTTCACTTTTTTGACATTTTTATCAATAATGCATTCGGCCCTAGAAGTTGAAAGCTTGGATTTATCATTAGGACAACATCGTAGAAACAGCCAATAAATCAAAAATCTGCTATGTTCAACGCTTGGTATTATTTTCACGTTTACTGTGCTAATTTTGAAAACTTTTGTTTTTGCTAAATTTACTCTAGTATTGCAGATTTTTACCAATAACTTGCTATTGACTCTAGATATAATAATAAGTAATACCATTTTGAAATCTGCATTTAACGCGCATATTTCTAAAATAGTTGGCCACTCAGGTATTCATGTATTTTTTTTATACCAGCTATGATTTAACTTTTTCAAAAATTATTTGTTTTCACATTTTGCATTGAAATTCAATGTTAAATAATTTTTTTCTCTAAGAAGTCCAACAGTTATAATAATTTTCTTCTACTTATGTGTTGGCACAAGTAATATAAAATATTCCTGCAAAAAAAAAATGATGGAACTCATTCACTTGTAGTCGTGGTATTCAAAAATGTAAAGTAAGAACAAAAATAATGCACTGAACAAAAAAATGCATATAACTTTTCTTGTGGTTGTGATAGAACTTTCTTATATCAGTTTTCAGGACGGTCATAAAGTCTACTATGCGGCATTTTAGGGTTATCCATTACTTACGGGACACCCTGTATACATTCTTTATCATCATAGCAGGCTGTTTTGAAAAAAAAAAAAATAACAATCAATAAGGGTCATCACACAATGTCTCAATTTTCAGCTGAACTTCAATGGCACAAGGGCAAAGCTAGCTGAAAATTCTGTGTATATGAACCGGTTTGATTTGTAGTAATACTTTCAGTTTGAGAATCGATAAAAAAATCAAATAATTTACTTCAAAATTTTCAGTTTTGCATGACAAGAGTTTTGCCTAGAAGCAAGCAACTGTGTATGTATTAGTAATTAAACTTTGTTAGTCCCCTCGAAACAAGGATTTACATTTAGTAATTTCATTCCTCACTCTTCACGTCCTCGCCATTCGAAATTGAGCCTGTGATGTGTGATGGCCCTAATATATCAATGGGCTTAATTTTGAACTAAACTAAGTCCAGACTAAATTTTACTTCAATTGCACACCGGGTAAGCAAATCTTTCTGAAAATTATGTTTTCATGAACCGGCTTTAATTGTTTGATTACTCTCAGTTTGAGAATCGAACAAAAAGAAAAAATGATTTCCTTTAAAATTTTCAGTTTTGCATTATAACAGATTTGTAATTAAATTTTGTTATTCCTCTCGGGGGAAACTTTCATTTCCCCAGTTTAGTGCAGCTCAAAATTGATACTGTGTGGTGATGGCCCAATAATATTTATAAACAGAAAATTTTCGTTTGAATTTAAAATAATTTTTAATATGTATGTATATTAGGGTGGATCGTTTTCAGCATTTTTTTGCCAAATCACTACAAGCAACTCATATCATTCTTTATAGTTTTATGAACACATCCTCATCATTTATTTTGATTCGCCCTTGGAACAAAAAAAAAATCGGGAAGCATTCGAGAATTGGTCGTTTTCACAAAAAATCAGTCAGTTATAGGTTTTTTATATGATTTTTTGATTTTTTTTGTTTTTCAAGACCGTATAAGACATTACATCGCAGAATGACATCAGTGCAGAGATCAAGCGAAGAATTACTCTTGCCAACCGCTGTTTCTTCGGTCTAAGAAGGCATTTAAGTAGTAAGCCCCTCTCTCAGAGAACTTTATACAAGACCCTAATCATCCCGGTCCGGCTTTATGGGTCAGAAGCATGGACACTGAAAGATTCGGATAAAAATCTGCTAGGGTGCTTTGAGAGGAAGATTCTTCGTGTGATTTTCGGTCCGGTGTGTATCGAACGAGTATATGGAGGAGAAGATTCAACGACGAGCTATACGGGCTATACAGCGACGTTGACCTGGTCAAAAAGCTGAAAATACAGCGGCTGAGATGGCTGGGGCACGTGGAGCGTATGGACAGCAACGCACCTGCCCGACGAGTCTTCGAATCCAACCCCGATGGGGTACGCAGCAGAGGAAGAACCCGTAACAGGTGGCGCAATCAAGTGAATGACGACATCAAAGCACTCGGTGTGCGCAACTGGAAGCGGCTAGCTAGGGACAGAGCTGGCTGGAGGGGCTTGTTAGTTGAGGCCGAAGCCCATCCTGGGCTGTGAGCGCCATCAAAAGTAAGTAAGTATAAGACTTTTAGCACCTCATTTACCGAATTTTCCAATAAAAAAGATACCATTTGAAAGGTCATAAAAGGTCAACATGTTTCAGAAATTGGTCAGCCATAGGTTTTTTTTAATGAATTTTTAAATATTGTTTCAAGGTTACAGTATAAGAGTCTTCATTAAAAAAAACCTATGGCTGACCAATAACTGAAACTAGCTGACCTTTTATCACGAGTCAGTGGCCTTTCAATTGGTATACTTTTTTTTGCCAATATCCCATAAATGAGGTGCCAAAAATAGTTGGTGACCTTGAACAAATGTAACCCTTGATTAAAAGTTTTCTATGGCTAACCAATTTCTGAAACTAGTTGACCCTTTTTGACCACTTACTGAATATCCCATAAATAAGGTGCTAAAAGTCTTATAAGGCTTTGAAAAACTTGAAAAATTAATATTAAATAACCTATGGCTGACTTATTACTGAAACTTGCTTACCTTTTATCAAAAAAATACCTGTATTCGGTCCCTCTACAAGAATCCCTTATTTTTCTGTCGCTAACTTTTTCCGCCCCGAATTCAGAATATATCAATTTTTGTTGAAAAACTACCGATTTTCAATGGTTTCCCGATGTTGTTTTTTCCAAGGCGACCTAAAATAAGTGAGTGACGATGAATTCAGAAAATCTAACGCGACGGTCAAGCGAGAAAAAAGACCAAACGTCAAAACAAACCTATGAAAACATGTGAGATTATTATTTTGTATTGATTTTGCCAATTCTGTTTACTTTATTTGTATTCGTTTTCTTTTCCAATTTTAAGACAAATTAAAAAGAAAATAATATGTGTGACATTGAAGTACTGATCGAATCAGTTCGAACAAACATATTCATATATGATTGCAAGCACCCGGAGTATAAAGATGTTGCTAAAGAGTCATAGACATGGGGAAGAAATAGCGTCTTTTTTGGTTTATCTCATGAACCCATTTTCGTCTTTTTCTGGTTGCAAGAAGTTTAAGCTGAAGAGGCACTTAATCTTCATCTGAACTGCTGCTGCTGCTCATATTTTTGTTTAATTTTGTTTAAATTATACTGCTGCACTCCGACCAACTGCTCAACAGAAAACACATACGAAACATATATGTACGTATTCATATGTATCTATGTATATGCATATGCGCCCGCTGGGGAGTGCAAGGGGGGCACTTGCCCCCCTGCCTCTGGGCGAACTACCGTTCTAGTTCTATTTTTATTATTAACTTATTATTAAATTTTTACTACTACTGTTTAAATGTACTTTTTTTTGTCAGAGTCCATCATGGTTTGCCCCCCCTGACTCTGAGCCAATCCGTATATAGCCGCTTTCATTTTACTCTTTGTTTTGTTCGAAATGTGATTATTTTCTTGGCAGCTTTGTTTCCAGTTCCATGGTTTGGCTTGGGATTTTATCATTATCAGGGGTGGAATCAATTGTGTTGATTGTTGATTTGAAGATAGCTGTATTTATCACATCTATAGTCAAAGATAGAGAGAGCAATCATCAAAACGACAATCAGTGCATCAACACAAATACAAAAGCCTTTGAGTTCTGAGAGAGCATATCGTTGTTGTAATTGAGGCACTGCAAAAGCTTTGGGAAGAGGGTAATAGAACAACAAAGCAACGTGCCCTCCAACTTTATTACTCGTGCACAAATTCGACCTTTTTAGTTTGTTTGTTTGTGATGTCACATTACTCATCGATGCTAGAACCTGTTGCTAATATTTTACAGGTTTTTGACCAAAATCTGTTAATAGTAAAAGAACAGGTCAATGTTTTGAATACATTGTTTCAACAAAATCGAGAGGACAATTGCTTTAAATCTCTATGGGAGGTAATGGAAAAATGCTTGAGTGAATCATGCATAGTTTTAAGCTGTCCAAGAATAATTCAAAAACCAATCCATCGATCAAATGTTCCCACTTCTTCCCCCCAAAGTTATTTTAGAAAAGCTATTTATATTCCATACATTGATTCCCTGATACTGTCGCTAACAGAACGCTTTTCAGAAGAAAATGAAGCTGCATTTTCACTATTTCAGCTATCGGCAAAAAATATGCAATCTATGGATTCTCCAGAATTCGATATACTTATACAGAAAATACTGCAGAAATATGGCTGCTTTCTGGATAATTTCCTGGCGGACTCCAAGATGTGGTACAATTTTAACAAAATTCAGACTAATGGAAATGGTTGTTCAAACATTTCTGATTTATTGAACAGTGGAGAGGAGTTTTATCCTTCGATATTTTTTTCAGCTCTTTGTATAGGGCTCTCAATTCCAGCAACTACTTGCACCGCTGAGCGATCGTTCAGGACCATACGCAAAGTAAAAACTTGGCTTGGACCCACAATGACCGACAAACGACTTGATTCGTTGTGCATGATGTACGTTCATGGAAATATTGTCAAAGAACAAACAAACTTTTACAACGAAATAATTGACCGTTTTGGAAAAGATCCCAGGCGGTTGCAGTTGCTATTCACTAAGTAACAAATGTTGAAGAAAAATCATATTTTTATTTTTGCTTCCTTTAATAATTATTTAACGAATTCAAAAATTTCATATTCATTTCTTATCTGCGCCACCCTCCCCCCCGAAAAAATCCTGCGGGCGCCTATGTGTATATGTCTGTATACAGTGGCGGATCCAGGGGGGTGGCTATAGGGGCTAAAGCCCCCCCCCCACAGGCGGTTCTTAAAATCGATTGAAATATAGAAATCAGAATCAGGAGTCAGAAAAAATAACGAGGCTGGGGCTACGCAATTTATATGCTACGTATTTTTTTTCTAAGCCCCAAATTAATTAGGTTGGGCCTGAATTCTGAAGGGAATTGTAGAAAAAACAAGTTCGGGGCTACGGATAATTGACAGAAAATTGGGACGAAAAAGAGATGTCCCTCTAGACAGACGTACAAATTTACTGACAGATTTTTTCTTCTGGCAGTTCAAAGCTTGACGTGGCTGAAAATTGAAGGTATATACATTCTTTTTTCTATCTCCACTTAAAAATATTAAGTACTACAGATGTTATTGTATGTAATATTGAAATCATTTTAAACCGGGGATAGAAGCTGATATAAAGGCACAAAACACAAGGCTATTCTAAAAGGAAAAGTGAGAATGTTAAAATTCAATTATTTATATAACTGTAGATTTTCACAAAAAAAACCTTTAACCTAAACTAAAACTTTATTAGCTATGTATAAATTATAAAAATATATAAATTATAAAATAAAATCAACATCGTCACAATAGTTAAAATAATTTGTTCTTCAAGGGAAGTGTTTTTCTCTTTTCACTCTCACAACGAATGTTACATTTCCTCGTCACTCGAAAACATAAAAAAAAAAAAATAATTTCAAATAGAAAGAAACATATTAATTTATTATTATTATAAAATGGCAGTTATCAATAAGATTTTAGAATGATTATTATGATCAAGTGTTCTGAACGCTGCACTGATAGACCAAGAGCCTACAGCAAATTTTGGGAGTGGATTGCTAACCAAGATATAAGTATGATGGTTTGTAGGTGCATATATCGCGGTATCAAAAACAACCGTCTGGCAGGTTTCTTTTTCAGCTTTTGGCGGGTGTGGGAGTTTGAAAATAACGATTTTCCAGTTTATTTTTTCATAGGTATTACCACTTCAATAAATTTAAAAAATATATAATGTGATGCTCTATCATTTTCTTTAAGTCAAAACGTCAAAATCTTGGCAATCCGACCAATAGAACTCAAGATATTAGGTTTTTAAGCGAACCTTAATCGAATTTTTTGGAGACTTTGTTTTGTTGATTTTATGTGTTTTATAATTCTCCAAGAAAAAGACGATAAGGTCCTCTTAAAAAGCTTATATTTTAAGTTCTATTGCTCTATTGCTTTTGACTTAATGACAACATCACATAATATATTTTTTTAATTTAATGAAGTGGTAATACCTCTGACAAAATAAACTGGTAAATCGCTATTTTCAAACCTCCACCCCCCCCAAAAGGCTGAAAAAGAAACCTGAGAAATGGTTGTTTTTGATACCGCGATATATGCACCTACAAACCATCATACTCATATTTTGGTTAACAATCCACTCCTAAAATTTGCTGCGGGCTCTTAGGCTATGAAGTTTAAATGGCAGAATACATTCGTTTAACTAGAACTACAGAATTATCTAAGTTCAAGGTTTACTTTGAAACCGAATGAAGTTCTGCACTTAAGTTCAAACATAAATTGTAGTTTAACTTGTGAAACCAGCCATTAATGTCTCAAACTGGATCTACAAAGCCCCTCCCATAGCCTTAGCCTAGATCCGCTACTGTCTGTATACATTGCGGTCCATTAATGGGAACTAATTGGAATAACTAAAACTTGTTGATAACTTTATATTCATAATAAAATATTCATAAATAAAATATAAAAGAACGCACGCCATAGTGGACCATTGTTGAAACTTATTTTGTAAGGTAGGTACTGGACCTCTTCTGTCAGTTAAAGGGATCATGAAATCAGACCGATCTTTAAAAGTTAAGCAGTTCATAAATTCAGAAAATAGTCCGGAATTAAGTGATTTACAAAAAAAATTACGTTTAAAAGATGGATAGAAGCACCAAACAAGAGATGCTATATTCTACTATATGTATGGCCATGGGTCAAGTTTCATGATGACAAAGTTAAAGATACTTTTAAAAACGTAATCCTGCCAATGCCAAACAGAGTTCAAATAATTATTATCAATGGTCGATGAGGACACATACAAATTTGAAAGTTCCTCTTGATAATCTTAAAAATAAAAACTTGATCGACAAAATTCTTGTCCCACTCAATTTGGGCGGTTGAAATGTCTGTGGATAAACATTATTATCATAAGCATGTTTTATTTGGAAATGCACTAAAGTAAAAGTTACTTTGTTGGTGGTATAGACAAAACCAAAAGTAAGTTAATACGATAAAATACAGATTATTAGGGGTATTATCACTTCAATTATTTTTTTAAAAATACGTTATGATGCTCTGTCATTGCCCCAAAGTCCAAACACCTTAATCTTGGTGAGCCGATCAATAGAACTCAAGATATAAGCTTTTTAAAGGAATCAACAATACAAAATACAAAATCTCCAAAAAAAAATATTGTTAAGGTTAGCTTAAAAAGCTTATATCTTGAGTTCTATTAGACAGATCACCAAGATTACGGTGTTTGGTGTTACGGTGTTTGAATTATTTTTAAAAAAAAATATTGAAGCGCTAATACCCCTGATAAGAAATTTATAAAATCTCTATTTTCAAGACCCCGCCCCCCGCTAAAAGCTGTGCCAAAAAACTATCAGACTTTTGATTGCGATGTCACAATATATGCCCCTTTAAACCCTCATACTCAGATTTTTGTTATACAGCCACTCCCAAAAATTGATGTTGGCTCTTGTACTTATGTCACTTATGTGACTTATTGTCACGGCATATTTATGATGTTATGTAAGTAAAAAAGGCCAGAGAATAAACTGTTTAAGATATTTTGACAGACATTTTAAATTTGAAACTTAGCTGATCGAATTGGCGTTGCTACATTTCTTATATATTTAAGATATCGACAAACTGAGCAAAAACTTCATCACAAAATTTTTTAACCTGCCAATAAAACCACCAAACTATGCCGGTCTTGCAAAATTATTGTTTGTAAGAATAATAAAACTGCAAACTGACTTCATTTTAAAGGTACCAGATACTCAATCGACAAAGAAAATTGTTATGTATAAAATCAGAAAAAAATAATAAAATTCTCATACTTCAGAAGTTCGAAGATACTCAGAGTTCAGTTGAAATCAGACTGTAATGATGTACTCACAAGTCACAACTCCCATTGTACTTAATAAAGGACAATTATTTCAGTGACTGTTTTAAATGCATACAAGGAAAATTCATTGGCGCAAAATTTTAAACAACCTATTCTTAAGGGCTTAACATTTTACTAGTTAGCCATTCCAAAATTTTAAACCTTTTGCTAACTAGTAAATTACTAATTAAGCAGATGGCAAAACATTTGTAGGGTTTGAATTTTATTAACACAATTATTGTTTTTATGCGTTATAAATTAATTATAATGTTGATGGAAACCCATCATGTGCTTTAAATAAGTATTCGATGTTGATATTTTTATCAACATAACTTCATTATTTACAAAAACAAAAGAAATCAAAAAGTTGGGTACCAGCCAGGAATCGAACCGGAACCTTCGGGTCCATGCTAAACGTGGAGTAAAATTCTCATATGGATTTGGTACGATACTTAAAAGATAAAATAGCCAGTTGGTGATTTTAACTTTAGTAAAATGTTAGAGGATAGTACGATGCTAAGTGTTACACGTACCCACAAAAGTATAATCTAAATAAATATTGCATGGTAACTTTTCTGAGAAATCTTTCTTTAAGATCGTCGCACTCCAATTGCGCTTCACGATTACAAGAATTAATTTCTCATAATCGTTGCTATTACTTTACCTGCAGCATTAAGTGCTCATCTATCATATTTGATTTGATGTATCATGTTAATACATGTTAATATGTGAGCTATAATTAAGTATCAAAAATATATTGTAAGTTAGTCTAAAGAAAGATCTGGAACAATAAAGTACCTTCTTGATTAAAAATTCAAAGATTGTTTTTTTTTTATTTCAACAAGAACCAAATTCGAAACTGGCGCAGTCGGTGCAGATTTTTTTTTTTTTATAAAGATATAAAAGAAAAATAATAATATTTAAAACCGTGAACCACCTGTGTTTCTTTATACAGATATAAAAGAAAAATAATAGTATTCAGAACAGTGAACTACCTGTGTTTCTTTATAAAAATATAAAGAATACAAAAAGTAGTAATAAAATCGGTGAACAGTTTGAACAGTTGAACCATCCGTTTATAAAGATATAAAGGAACAAATAATAAGTTGGTGAATAATTTAATAACCACCATTAAGAAAAGAAAACCCGGTATATACCTATAAACCAAACAAAAAACAGTTATACTCATATAAAAGAATCTTTGTTTAATACAAAAGTGATCACCCTTAATATTTTCTTAATTAAATAAAAAAAAAAAAAATACAGTTATTTGAAAATAAACAAAAGAAAAACAAAGTGAAAACAAAGTGAAAACGAACATTAGAACGATCATCTCTAAACAAGGGAATTTAAATAACAACGCAGCATCAACAGCCATCCCAACCTAGCAGCAAATCATCTTTAAAAATCGAAAACAAGAAAAAGCAACAATCGTCTTAAGGTCTGACATATTTTTTTTTATTATATTAGTAACTCTTATATTAAATTCATAAAAAATATATAAATGTAATAAATCATGAATGATTTTATCTATATACTAGTTATATAAATAAATTGTGTGATGAAAACGATGAATTAGTGCAAGATTTAGAAAACGCGAGACAAAGAAGTGAACAAATTTCACATATATTAGGAAATTTTTTTCAAGATCAAGAAGTCAATACAGAAAATATGCTTATCTTAAATATAGATCCCCTAAAGTACATCTCGAAACTCCCCAAATTTAATGGAGATTTCAGAGAGCTACAGAATTTTATAGATTAAGTGGACAAAATCCACCCGTTTCCGCTCAAATACGACCAATTATCTCAAAGCATTTTTTCTGACTATCTTAAGTCAAAACTCAAAGGAAAAGCGAGGGAAGTAATAGAAATAAACGCACACATTACTTCATGGACAGAAATAAAAACTACACTCATAAACAATTTCGGAGATAGGTTAACTCTAGCTGAACTATTTGAAGAGTTAAGATCGGTTAAATTTAAAACTAACAGTATAGATTTCTTAAATGACATAAAAACAACATTAAGACGACTTAATGTAAAAACAAAACATATTTTTGAAAACGCAGGTAATACTTCTGGTTTAATTAACACAAATATAGAAAACTATAAGTTGTCTGCTTTAGGAATTTTCAAAAATAAAATACCCGAACCAATGCGTTCAATACTATGTTGCAGGAATCCCGCTAATTTAGAAAATGCAATTAATATTTTACATGAATGTAGATATGCACATTACAATCCATTCACTAAATCACAATCTATACATCCACATACGGATATTGTTACACAAAATAATCGACCAATAAATCCAAACACGTCTTGCCAATTTAAGTCATCCAACAATCAACATGTTAAGCCCTCGTTTGATCACTATCGAACAAATAATGCGAATACATCATGGCAATCTAGACCATCTAATGGCCAATACATCAAACCTTCATTTGATCACTATCGATAAAATAATCCTACTACTTCGTGGCAGTTTAGACAATCTAATAATCAATACATCAAACCCGCATTCGACCACTATCGACCACTATCGACCAAACAATCCAAATAATAATAACAATTTTAAGAATAATAACAATAATAATTATAACAATAACTATAATAATAATAATAATAATAATAACACCCAGAGTTACAACAATAATCAAAATCCTTTTAGGAACAATAATCGTAATGAACCAATGGAAATAGGTCTTGCACAAATGAAAAAGGATATAGCACGTAAAAACCAAAACCAGAGCGAAAATTTTCACTTACAAGCCTTGGATGTAAATTACCTTACATAATAGTATCATCAAAAACTAGGCCTCTTAAATTTATAATTGATACAGGGGCCACTCATTCAGTAATTAACCCAAACATTTGCCATCCCAAATGGCATACCTCTCTAGAAGAACCCCTAAACATTAGGACATTTAGACACACTATTGAAATAACGGAAAAGGTAAAAATTCCATTGTTTAATGAACTAGGTGATAGTAACAAAAGAATAAAATTTTTAATTTGCCAATTCCACACGGAATTCGATGGATTAATAGGGAATAATATTTTGGCACCACTAAAAGTGCATATAGATTATGAAAACAAGATGTTAAAAACTACTGAAAAAACTATAGAATAACACTTTAATAAAAAAAAGTTCCTTCAGAAGTTGAACTTACCGAAATAAGTATACCTGTTGATCAAAAACAAGGATAAGGATATGTAAAAGAAACTATTATAGATGATAGTTTAAGAATAGAAGAAGGAATTTATAATATAGAAAATTATGTTATGTTTGCAAAAGCGGAAATAGTAGGAAACAATACAGACATGACTCCCTTTGAAGATAAAGTGGACATCGAAGATGTAAATTCAGAAAATTTTAATATAATAGAAGAACATTTGGATATATTACCATTATTAGACCAAATAAGAATAGACCATTTAAATTGTGAAGAAGAAAAAGAATTTTTAAAATTGATTAAACAATATAAAGATATTTTCTATGAAGAAAATACCAAACTTTCATTTACAAACACAAACATAGAATAAGAACGACAGATAATATCCCTATACAAGGTAAAACTTACAAATACCCCTATATTCACAAGGAAGAAGTTAACAATCAAATCAGAGAAATGTTAGATAGTAAAATCATTCGTCACAGCAATTCCCCTTATTCGGCTCCTATATGGATCGTCCCTAAGAAGGCTGACGCCAGTGGGAAATCAAAATGGAGGTTAGTAATTGACTATAGGAAGCTCAATCAAGTGACAATTGATGATAAGTACCCAATCCCCAACATTAAAGAGATTCTCGATAAACTTGGCAGATGCCAATACTTTAGTACTTTAGATTTAGCGAAAGGATTTCATCAGATTGAAATTCACGAAGACGACGTTCATAAAATAGCTTTTATCGTTCAAAATAGACATTACGAATTTCTTCGTATGCCTTTCGGGCTAAAAACAGCGCCAGCCACATTTTAAAGGCTAATTAACGAGGTTTTTGGAGATTACATTAATAAGATCTGTTTGGTTTACATAGACGACATAATTGTTTTTCAACTTCGCTTCAAGAACATATTGTGTCCTTGACGAAGATTTTTAAAAGATTGAGAGAAATTAACTTAAAGGTACAAGTGGACAAATCGGAAAGCGAATTTTGTTGGACACGATGTTACTCCCGACGGTATAAAACCGAGTCCCAATACCAAAAACCACTAAAGAAATAAAACAATTTCTAGGATTAACCGGTTACTACCGGAAATTCATTAGAGATTATTCGAAAATCGCGAAGCCAATGACATTATATCTTAAAAAGGACGCCAAAATAAATATTTCTGATCCTGAATATAATATAGCTTTAGAAACACTTAAAACTCTCATAATAAATGACCCAATCTGAGTTTATCCCAATTACGGATTGTGAGATCATTCCTACAAAAAATAGGTAGCCAACGGCATACATGCATACATACTAACGCAATGTTGTTCTGGAAACCAACATGTATGATGCATGCAGTAGGACAGGAGGGTCTGAACCAACATGTATGGTCCAGGTAGTACAAAACATGAACACAATGTTGGTCACAACCTTTTCTAGTTCTAGTTTCTGTAGAATTAAAAAAAAACATGTGCAAAAAACGTGTTACACACATAGATAGGTTATATAAACAGGTAAAAATACGGACATTTTGTGGGTAAAGGGTTCTTGTTAGCAGGCTAAGCATTCTACCGGATGTACTTATATACCCTCTATTATGGTAATGTACAAACGGTGTTTTCAATAACCTATACAACTATGCATTTTTCTATTAGTTCAACAAATTAGATCACAGCGTTATTTTTTCAGGTAAACTTTTGTTCAGTTTTGCAAAAACTCAGTATGTTTTGTTGAGTTTTGCAAAAACGCTCAGATTTCAAATATTTTTTTTTATTTTTTCGGTTCAAATTTTTAAATTTTTTATTTTACTATTTTGTGCGTCTGGGAAAGAAAAAAATTGATTACAAAAATTAATGAAGACAAAACTGTGCCATATATAAATCTTGATGAATTGTATCAAACATATACACCCTTATTCATAAAGAAAAAATAGTAATTTAAGCTGCCGTGTTTAGGAAAACTACACCATGGAATAAGAATGTTCCGGACTCAAATGGAGCAGTAAGCAATTGCATTTAGTTTGAGCCCAGAAAATTCTTATTCCATGGTATAGTTTTCCTAAACACGGAAGCTAAAAAAAACTATTTTATCTTTATGAATACGGGTGTAGAAAATAGAGAAATTACAAAAGAAATCTCTAAAAATAATAAAACTTTTAATATTTCATCACTAAGTACCAATATAACTATAATTTTATTTTCAATTGTTGTCATTACTATTTTAATAAAAAAATTGCAAAACAAATCTATTATACATATTTCGTCGGAGCCTCAATCTAACGGAGGGGGTGTTTCACATACCCACAAAAGTATAATCTAAAATATTGCATGGGAACTATTCTGAGAAATCTTTCTTGAAGATCGTCGCACTCCAATTGCGCTTTACGATTCCAAGAATTAATTTCTCATAATCGTTGCTACTATTTTACTTGCAGCATAAAGTGCTTATCTATCATATTTGATTTGATGTATCATGTTAATACATGTTAATATGTGAGCTATAACTAAGTATCAAAAATATATTGTAGGTTAGTCCTAAGATAGATCTGGAACAATAAAGTACCTTCTTGTTTAAAAATTCAAAGATTGTTTTTATTCTTTCTTTCAACAAGAACCAAATTCGGAACTGCGTAGCTCGTTTAGAAATAGCAAAACACAATTTTTAACCTAGTATCATACTAAAAATGATTTAACATCGTACTAAATCGTCTAAAATTTTGCGCCATTGATTTTAAAAACCAGGTGTGGAGTTCTTGGTCTGAATGGGGCACTTTATAACGGAAGCTTCGAGCAATTTTGTTATCTGTGTAACCTTAAACAAAAAGAAAATTGCCTTCACCTCATCGCAGTCTGTGCAATTTATAGAGCCCAAATCTATAGGAAACTAAAGATTTTTGTGATGGCCAAAATTTGAAAAAAAAAAAAAAAAAAACTTTGTTATATCTTTTAATCTATAACAATTGTGTTCCCGTTTTTATTATTGAATGTGTTTATGTGGAACTTTAGCTTTCTTAAAATAAAACACAAAATTCGCCCAAATTCATCCATGCACATTGGCCGTTTTTCAGTATTTTTGGTATAACTCGAAATTTAAGCTGAATTTGATAACTTTACTAAATTGAGTTTTTGTGGTAAATTAGATTTTCTTTCAAATTATGTAGATGGTTTAAAAAAAAAATTAAAAAAATATTAAGCAGCAAATAATAATAAAAACTGACCTAAAAAATCAAAGTCATTAATTTTAAATGTTTTGCTAGACTGCTCGTAACTTTTTTCTGTGCAAAGATAGATACAAGACATAGTGAAAAGAAGACCAGGCTGAAACCTTTAATATGATTGGTCAAAAAAGATGTTTTGAATAAAATTGGGGAAAATATACCCATCCAAAAATTACCATTTTTTGTATTTGTTGAGGTTTTTGTTCGTAAGCCAAAATAAATAGTTAAGAATGACACATCAAAACATTTAAAACAAAATTGAAAATTTTATATAATCGGTAGGTATGTACCTATTTAAAAAAAAAAAAAATATTTTTAAGTCAATATTTTAATATTTCTTATCAATAATCGATTTTTTGATTTGTGATTTCTTTTCAGTCTTTTACTCCGTTGACATGACGATCGAATCGAATCGGATTCTAATTTCGACATGGGTATACGACCTCATTCGACCAAATTCAAATAGAATCACCAGAAGTGGCACTTTAAATTTTACTGTGTGCGAGCGAAATTATGTTTTTGAATATCAAGAGAAAAAACTATTGTAGAAAAAAAAAAAAACAAAAAAAAAAAAAAAACAAATTAAATTAAAATACACACACACTAAAAACTCGTTTTTTAAATTTTTCAATCCAGGTCTATTTTTCGATTCAGCTCGCAAAGTCGAATCGGATCGAAAAATCCTATTTGCAGAGGTGGAATCAGATAAGCTGATTAGATAATCAATTTTTGTTGAGATCGTTTTTAAGATAGAAGTTCCTATCAATTCTACAAGGTGTCTGGTAATTCGTTTGCCATTCTTTAGGATGTGATTCTTGGTCATATTTTAAGAAAAAAATTGTTCTAGAGGAAATTCGGATTTTCAACAGTGACATAACTTTTTGACGATTTAAAAAAAGGCTAACTTTGGTCTACCCTGACCCATGGTAAGGTCAATTTCTCTGTCGCTGGTAATGGTAGGGATCTCAGTTTGGACTTTATTTTATTAAAAATACTAGCCTTTAAAACTGCGTTTAAAATGAGCTGCTATGTTTTTAGGTTTGTCAGATATTCAATTTTAAATGGTGTTAAATTTTGTTTGCCCGAACAAAATTTTGACTTTGAGGTCAATTTTATTTCAAAAAATGCGGAATAAAGATAAAGTTTTTTTTATCTTTACCTGATGAACAAAATAATAATAAAAAAACTCATTAATAAGTGCACCGAAAAACTCATACATTTGTTGATACTTGGGAAAATCTAAAACAGATAAAAAATTGAATTTCGGGTTTGACAGTTGAGAGTGGTTTTCCAAGAATTGCTAGTTTTTATGTAATCTTTAAGACTGTTCACTCTTGAAAAGGGTTAAAAGTGTACTTATGCTTACTTGACTTGCTGTCAAAACCCTAATTACCTAACCTCTTCTCAGGGAGAGTTAAATTTGGGGTATGAATGTTTAATTGGTAAATTAATTAAATAATTGGTATAAAAGAGTAGACAAAAAAAATTCATTCGACACGATTAAAGTTGGATAAGAGCGCTTTTTAAAAGTGTGGCATAATGATATTTTTGAAATAATTTTTAATAGTGATACCTTCATTCATCAATATACACGGTATGCAACATTTACATCTTGATATCTTCATTAGGCATCTCATCGACATCTCAAACCAAATAAGATAAACGATTTTATCTTTATCGTACATCCTTTTCGAGTGAGTGACATACACAGTCGTCCTTCTTAGGGGAAACAAGCGATAATTGCAGCATATAAAATATTGTGATATCTACTATTAAACATTGTTTCTTTCGTATTCCCGCAATCGGAACATACTCCTTTGCTACATCCTTATAGGAATTTTTAAAACAACACAGAACCGGAATAAATGTATGCCAGTGGTTGTTTCCGGTTGCCTCTTCTCCGGTTTGTTGTAATCGTCCTGCTTTATAGTGGAAATGATGATGGTGAAACACACACCGAACACGAACACCAGAAGCAGGACATCGGAAACGGAGTATAATTTGTATTGGGAAATTCAGCCTTGTATGTGTTGCTGGTGCAAGTTAAACAAAACAACCACACAAAAGTAATTGGTGTCTGTAAAAGTTTTTCATCTTCATTTTCTGTTTCCGATCATCGCCCATCGCATCGTATCGGAAAGGACAAAATGATAAGGCAAATACATTTTACTTGGTGCTTGTGTACAAACAATTTTCTCTTTTTTTTAGTTTGAATAAAGAATTAGCTACTTGGGAGGAAGTAAGGTACTTTCGAAAGACATTTTCAAATACAGAAGGCTTTTTTTTTGTTGATATCTACTTTATGGTTTGGCTTTAAGTGGTTGACTTGACTTTGGTATAAATATAGAAAAATGTTCAATACTTAAAGAGTTGGGACCGAAAAAAAGAAATAAATAATAGAACTGTAAGGTTCATTAGTTTTAGTGAAGTTTGTGACAAGGGATTTTATTACGGGGCTACTTATAATTAAGAGGTTAATGCATTTCTTTTGACTATGAAAATTGCGCATTTGAAAGAAAATTTAATTTGTCTTACCATTTTTTAACAAACAGCCTTGTTGATCTCTGCTGTAGAGCTGTAAAAGGCGACTTCTTTATAGTCGAGACGTCTTCGCGCAAGGCGGAGTAGATCGCCTTCGGTTCAGTAGGACCGTCTCCGATCGGGGCCTTATAGACAGGGTAAAACAGGAGAACCAGTTTTGGTGGTTGAATTACGATTCAGTTGACTTAGCCTTCTCGTTTTGGCCGACTTATACATAGCTTTAGGTGTATTAGTTTAAGCAGGAACAGTCAGGGTGGGTTAAAAAGTTGGGAACAAAAATAACGGATTCTTGTAGAGGGACCAAATGCAAATATTTTTCACCATGGAGGGAGGAGTCTATCTCTATCTCAGTCTCAATTTAAAAAAAAAAATACTGAAAAATGAAAAAAAATCTCTTACAAAATTATTTTAAAAATTAAAAGTTTTTTCTTTTAATAGTTTTCAAAAAAAATAATTTCAAACTGAAACTTGAAAAAATAAAAAAAACAAATATAAAAACTGATTTTTTTTTTCAAAATTGTAGAAATATGTAGGTACGAAGTTAAATTCCTTAGTGGATAAGTGCTTCTATTAATTCTTCACTAAGGGGCCAGTTATAGCTATCATTGAAAGCCATCAAAAAGTCAATCTAATTGACTTAATAAATATTTCTAGGTTTAAAAAAATTAAATTTAGCACAACTTTTCTCATAAAATGATTTTCCATTTTTCAATGATGAACTACTTTACCAATGATCATTGAAAATATTAAAAGTTACGTTATGGGGAAGATATGGGTTGAGGAGATTTAATTTTGAAATCATAAGCTATATTTCTGCATTAAAATATTCAACGATTAAACTTTCGAACGGTCTCAAAATCAACAGCTAACATTTTCAATTATGGTTTCCAATGATAGCTATAACTGGCACCTAAGTACTGAAAACCATAATGACTTTTTGTCTTCTTTTTTTCAGAAAACCTTAAATCACGCAAACTACTAGTTATATATGTATATTAAATTATTTGTTTATAAAATTGCCCCTTCTGCCTGTACTAAAGGAAATAGATCCATCCCTCATCGTACAAAAATACTTGTATTTGGTCCCCCTTTAATTTTTGTCGCCAACTATTCAAAATGAATGATTTAAAAATTTTATTAAAATCTGAGCATGAACAATAAGACAAATTTTTTTTTGAATGGGTGGAATTTTTTTCTTAATACTAGTTTTTGATGTATGAAAATAAATGGGTTGGGGTCATAATTCTGTATGTGCCAAAATTCGGTTTCCAAAATTCTGTATTTTAAAATTCTGTAAATCCAAAATTCTGTATTTCAAAATTCTGTAAATCCAATATTCTGTTTGCTGAAATTCTGTTAATTCATGATTCTGTATTTAAAAATTCTGTTTTCCAAAATTATGTATTTTAAAATTCTGTAAATGATAAAAAATTATTTTGATACTAAAAAAAAGCGCACTTTTTTCTTTATAAAAACAATGGCGCAAAATTTTAGACGATTTAGTACGTTGTTAAATCATTTTTAGTATGATACCAGGTTAAAAATTGTGTTTTGCTAATTTTAAACAAGTTTAGCATCGTACTATCCCCGAACATTTTACTAAAGTTAAAACCACCAACTGGCTATTTTATCGTTTTAGTAGCGTACTAAATCCATATGAGAAAACCCGAATGTTCCAGGTTCGAGTCCTGCTGGTACCCAACTTTTTTTTTTTTTTTTTCTTTTTGTAAATAATGAAGTTAAAATGATAAAAATATAAATATCGTATACTTCTTTTAAGCTCATCATGGGTTTCCATCAACGGGAGCGGGTCAAAATTCTGGATTTCAAAATTCTGTATGATCAAAATTCTGTTTGAAATTTTTTTGAAAATGCTGTATGACCAAAATTCTGTATTTCATAATTCTGTATTTAAAAATTCTGTATGTCCATAATTCTGTATATCCAAAATGCTGTATGTGCAAAATTCTGTTTATGTCCAATTTGAATATTTTAATTAAGAATTCACTTTTTTTTTAATGTGATCTCCATTTCTTACCCTTGTCACCTGTAAATAAATAAATAAATTGGGTGGCACAACGGCTCGTGAAGAACCAGGGCCTAGCGACTAAGAACTCGTAACCATTCGTGTGTGCGCCTGTCGATAGGAATGGAAGGGACCTACAATTTTATGCCGAATCCGAACGGCCGGACGAGAAGCACCTACTCGTGACAAGTGATACTCTTGGAGGATTTGTCAATTCCTCGCAAGAGGCAGTAGCCCTGAAAAAAAAATCTTTTTAGTTTTTAGGCGGACGAGACTGGGAAGTGAACCCAGACCTCCAGCGTGACTGTCGAACGCCATAACCATTACGCTACGGGCTACTACTCCTTGTCACCTTTGCGTTTATGAAATCAGACCCGTCATTAAAATCACTCAACCATTTTCTGAAAATCGTATTCGACTACAGACATATTTTATTCCGAATCTAGTATTAATCGAAGTTAATGTCGTTTTTGTGATGTTTATTCGTCTCTTGAAATTTTTTAAACGTGATGTATACATTTTCGATACGAAATGCAAAAAATGTTATGCATGTTTGTAACTTTTTCAATATTGCTTCTATTTTATTTACTCAACCTGAGGGCAAGACCCATCCATCTTCCAACCATCAATACTGTTATTGTTATTTTGCATCCTTTGAATACTTCCGTTACTTTCTTTGAATTTCGAAGACAGAACAAAACTCAGCTTGATGTCTTCTCAGTAGGCATACCATTTTTTTTAAACCAGGCTTCCAGTTTCAAAATTTTCTTATCTCCAAATTTACCTCGCAAAGAATGGTAGTATTTACTGGTCTTACGGAATCAAAAGCCAAGCTTTTTATCATACAAAATCTTTAATTATTATGTATTTAAGAAAAAATCGGGTTGATAATGTAAAAAAGTCCGCCCTTTTTTAAATTATGAAACCGATTTTTTCTTAAATACAGAATTTTGAAAAACATAATTTTGAAATACAGAATTTGGTCATACAGAATTTTGATCATACAGAATTTTAAAAAACAGAATTTTGTTCATACAGAGTTTTGTATAACCAGAATTTTGAAAAACAGTATTTTGAAATGCAAAATTTTGAAAACAGAATTTTGACCATACAGAACTTCGACCCCAACCCTCCATCAACATATAGTTAATTTACAATGCATATAAACAATAATTGTGCATGCAAGTTAGCATGACACTTTTTTGTTAGTCGGCCAAACAAAAATTTAAGGATGCCATTAATTACCGAATAATTGCCGTAAATAAGCCGTGAAGAGAAAAAATTTGCCGTGCCCACGGTTTGCCCAAAAATGGCAATCCAGCTTACTTACGCGTAAAGTTACCATGACACTTTTTTATTCTTAACACAAACAAAAATTTAAGGACGCCAGTAACTGCCGAATAATTGCCGTAAATAAGCCGTGAAGAGAAAAAAATTGCCGCGCCCTTCGTTTGCCCAAAAAGGGCAAAAAACGGGTTTAGGGCTATTTTTGGTGCAAAATACCGTTTGAGTATACCAGTAGTTGCCAATTAATCTTCGTAAATTTACTGTAAAAGAAAAAAATATTCGAGGCTCATGGTTTGCCCATGAAGGGCAAAAAACCACTTTCAGGCTAATTTGGTTGTAAGGTTAGTATGAAACTTTTTTTCATACTAACGCCATACGGCGGATGGTAAAACGTCTGTCATGTCTAAATCGTCCATAGTGTGAAAAATTAAATAAGAGTCCCACGAGTAGGTCGGAAAGGAAAGGTCAGCCCCGGCAGAGCCGATATACCGGGGTAAGGCAAAGAGTATGACGGACCCTGCCAAGGCGTCCGAAAGAACTCGTTAGCGACTGGTTTACCCCCCAGCCTTCCATTTCTTCGGCACGGATTATGAAAATCGCTCACACCACCACTGAAAATTAGAGACCCCGTATCTATGGTCAAATCGCATTGCTGAGTGTTAAACTATTGAGAAGTAAAGGAACGTCTCAGCAATTCGACCTGACCTTAGCTGATCACTATCTTGACATCGCACAAGATAAAAATTGTGGTGACCATTAACCGCCCGGCACCCACTAGGAGGGTTTGATACGAGGATTTTTGCCGAGCGGAAGAATATCAAACCCCTATATATTCGTCTTGGTATAATCTAAGCATATGGCACATGACTTTAGGGTAGTTTTTGATGACCAATTTTATGCAATCAAAATAATTTCAATATAATTTCCCTAGAAAAAGTTAAAACCTTTTTATAAAATGACGACTAAATTTTCAGTGAAACGAGCATACCATTATCAAATTTCAATGCTATGGTGATGAAACTTGGCACACATGTCTCATTTACATGGATAAAAATGGACTTCGGATATGTCCACGCTCATCTTAAAATTTTATGAATATTCATTTTATAACCATTATTTTATGATAAATAAAAACCCTTATCTGCCGAGGGTTCTTTGCTCCACCCGCGTAAAAGGGTGGGGGAGAGGCCAAAAAGTTAACATATTCCTATGGCTTTAAATATTATAAATCCAACGAGACATTCCACGATATCAACCGATGTCTGGTTCCCGATTTATAGGCTTATTTATATGAAAGTTCGTGTTAAAACATGGTCAGAAGGCAACCCTTATATCTCCGGGCTGCCAGTGTTGCCGCTGTGGCAACACTTCTTAAAAGTAAATTTAGGATGTGGACTATTAATGTATCAAAGTTGATCCCGTCAGAATGAAGTGCAAGTTTGGCTCCCTTAGCGCCTTAACTATTATCGACAAAATTGGATGAATGGAACTATTTGAGCGAAAGTGTGTTCAACGTTTATGATGTCGGAAAAGACGTTGCGCATTGTCATTCGATAAACAAACGTAAAACGTTCGTGATTTTTGTGTTCTATTGAGAATAAAACTGCAGCACCAGCACTATAGTTTGGCGGAGCACTTACGAAATATCGGTGCAAAAGAACATTTAGTGGCGTATCTCGTCGGTTCGCTTGAACACCCAGGCGTGCTCCTGTAATAAATATTCCGCTACATCATGCACTTCTTGCTACATTTCACAGTTTCACATTGTGGAGCTGTATACGCACGTTCAGCCAGTGAATGAAGAATGTACATGTGGCTCGATCTCGTTGTTTAATGTTTATGCAACATCCGTCTTGCCCCTTCCAGAAAATTAGTGGGAGCATCGTATGAACGATGGGTGTCGGAGATGAACTCCAGATTATTTCTTTCTTCGAATTACAATGTCTCACGAAGCTGTGCGGTCGCCAACCATGATTCCGGCAATGTCGTCAGCAACAGGCGAATTGAATCTACGCACGTGTTCTCCAGCTGGTATGATAACGATAACGATAGCGTGATTGTCACTTTGCAGTTCGTGCATGTGAAATTTGAAGAATTTCAATAGATCATTATGTTCATTTAATAGGGTGGCCAACTCTCCAACGATTCGCCTGGCTTGAGGCAAATTTATGTTATTGTAGTCGCAACGTGCAACCACGCGATTGATTTCCTTACCGCTTCCGATGAAGTAGATTTGTAAGAACTTATGACTTTCGTTTGGCATTGACAGCAATGAGCCCACTTTGTTGTACACTTGGCCTTTGATAGGGCTGGCCACGAGACGAGACTCTGCGAGTCTTTTGTGAGTCTCGTTTCGGTCTCGTTAAAACCAAAAATTTTCAGTCTCGTCTCGGTCTCGTGTCGGTCTCGTATAATTAAGTCTCGTCTCGGTCTCGTCCCGAAAAATACGATTTCCGGCAAACTAGTTGGTTATTGGAACGAAAAATTTTCGATTATAGTTTGAATACGTGCAGAAGAAAATAAATATTTAACTGAAATTGGATTTAATTAATTAGACTCCCTGTAAATGTCTGTACAAATATACAGTCTCGTCTCGGTCTCGTCTCGGTTGCTTAAAAGCCAGTCTCGTTTCGGTCTCCTCATGCGAGACCGAGACCGAGATCGAGCCCGAGACTTTTCTCGTCTGGTGACCAGTCCTAGCCTTTGATTTTGAATGTTAAGCTAAATTGTTGACCATTTGCCGCAGTATTTTCAATTGTTTCTGTTGCTCCAAACGATGTCTTTTGAAACCATGAATTGAATCTGAATTGAATCAATGGGGACATTCTTTGTCCATTGCACCAATTATCTGACTCGTCCCCGAATGCGAGACAAGGGAACGATGCGAATGAAAATGCTCGATGTACTTGTTGGCGTTGCCGTGCATTTGCTCTGACTGTGTCAACTACGAACCGGTGCGATTGTCTCCGTTGCAATTGTCGTTGCAGATTACGTTCGGCTCGTGACTCTACTTGTGATTGAAATGAACGCAATTGCGACGCACATTTTCGTTATTTTGTTGGATTTGTTCCTCCGTTCTTTCAACTCTAAAATTTCGCATGTTTGTTGCTCTATTCGTTCGACGGCCCAAATGGGCCCCATGCCGTCTTGCTGGCATTGTTCAGTGTAACCCACACACACAAATAGATCAAGTTGTTGTACTCACTGAATAGTAATGGTATGTCTATAATTTATGAATTCTTTAAGTAGGTATTTCAATACCCTTTCACATTCACAAAAGACGTATGTATGTATATCGTCCCGTTTCTTCCTAAGCCCCGTAATTTTGTTCATACAGAGTTTTGTATAACCAGAATTTTGAAAAACAGTATTTTGAAATGCAAAATTTTGAAAACAGAATTTTGACCATACAGAACTTCGACCCCAACCCTCCATCAACATATAGTTAATTTACAATGCATATAAACAATAATTGTGCATGCAAGTTAGCATGACACTTTTTTGTTAGTCGGCCAAACAAAAATTTAAGGATGCCATTAATTACCGAATAATTGCCGTAAATAAGCCGTGAAGAGAAAAAATTTGCCGTGCCCACGGTTTGCCCAAAAATGGCAATCCAGCTTACTTACGCGTAAAGTTACCATGACACTTTTTTATTCTTAACACAAACAAAAATTTAAGGACGCCAGTAACTGCCGAATAATTGCCGTAAATAAGCCGTGAAGAGAAAAAAATTGCCGCGCCCTTCGTTTGCCCAAAAAGGGCAAAAAACGGGTTTAGGGCTATTTTTGGTGCAAAATACCGTTTGAGTATACCAGTAGTTGCCAATTAATCTTCGTAAATTTACTGTAAAAGAAAAAAATATTCGAGGCTCATGGTTTGCCCATGAAGGGCAAAAAACCACTTTCAGGCTAATTTGGTTGTAAGGTTAGTATGAAACTTTTTTATTTTTAGTAAAAAAAAACTTCTGAGTATGCCAAGAATTTCCGAATAACTGCCGTAAATCAGCCGTGAAGAAAAAAAAATTGCCGCGCCCAAGGTTTGCCCTTTAAGGGCAAAAAACCATTTTCAGTCTAATTTGCGTGTAAAGTTAGCATGACACTTTTTTATTTTTAGCCAAAAAAAAACTTCTGAGTATGCCAAAAAATGCCGAATAATTGTCGTAAATAAGCCGTGAAGAAAAAAAAATTGCCGCGCCCATGGTTCGCCCATTAAGGGCAAAAAAAACATTTTCAGGCTAATTTGCGTGTAAAGTTTGCATGACACTTTTTTATTTTATAATACTTTTCAATGCAATTATTTGTGAAAACAACATAACATTCTGGTTAAGACATTATTTTTTATCTGCTGCACATGAATTTTCTTTTTTGTAGTTCAATTCAAAGATTCGTGTTTTTAACAACAAGTTTTTTTAGTTCGAAGGTTTGTTTTTTACAAGCAAAGAATAAGACTCTATTTAAAATCATAAAACCTAAGCTTTAAGAAATAATAATATTGGTGCCTTTTTCGTGTCTACATCATATCCGAATTCCGAAGCCTACCTAAATCCATGTATTTTTTATAATTATAATCGCTTCCGAGTGTAGAGAGGGAGATGGGGAAGTACATATGTTAAACCGATTTTTGTTTTTCTTGGTAATCTGGGCACATGATACATGAATTAAGGGTAGTTTTTATTTCGCAATCTTATGAATCCAAAATAAGTGTAATACAACCACCCTGAACAAAGTAATGTTATTTTTATAAACTGATGACTGAAAAGAAGAGACTCAAAAGCATAATTGCAAATATATTGTTCCCAAGGTTGTTTTATGAGGTGGAAGGAAAATATGGGTTATAAACCAAACATTTTATTTTTGTGTACAGGTAGGAAATTATTCGGCAATTATTGGCATACTCAGAAGCAAATTAGCATGAAAATGGTTTTTTGTCCTTAATGGACAAACCATGGGCGCAGCAATTTTTTTTTCTTCACGGCTTATTAACGGCAATTATTCGGCAATTTTCGGCATACTCAGAAGATTTTTTTGGCTAAAAATAAAAAAGTGTCATGCTAACTTTACACGCAAATTAGCCTGAAAATGTTTTTTTGCCCTTAATGGGCAAACCATGGGCACGGCAATTTTGTTTTCTTCACGGCTCATTTACGGCAGTTATTCGGAAATTCTTGGCATACTCAGAAGTTTTTTTTGACTAAAAATAAAAAAGTTTCATGCTAACCTTACACCCAAAATAGCCTGAAATTGTTTTTTTGCTCTTTATGGGAAAACCATGGGCGCCGGGTATTTTTTTCTTTTACAGTAAATTTACGGAGGTTATTTGGCAACTACTGGTATACTCACACGGTATTTTGCACCAAAAATAGCCCGAAACCCGTTTTTTGCCCTTTTTGGACAAACGAAGGGCGCGGCAATTTTTTTCTCTTCACGGCTTGTTTACGGCAATGATTCGGCAAATAATGGCATCCTTAAATTCTTGTTTGGTCTACTAATAAAAAAGTGTCATGCTAACTTTACGCGTAAAGTTAGCAGGATTGCCCTTTTTGGGCAAACGTAGGGCGAGGCAAATTTTTTCTCTTCACGGCATGTTTACGGCAATTATTTGGCAACTTCTTGCATACTCAAAAGTTATTTTTGTTTTAGTTTTCAGGTGTTTTAGTTTTCAGGTGTACAAAGAAAAAGTTTAAATAATAAAATTTTGCATATAGGAATTGGTAGATGGCTAGGATTGTAGTACATATAAAAGTCATAAATTAAAAACTTACTTTGCTTATAAGGCTCTGATTGGGCGTTTATCCCACCCACTTTTTCTGATAAAAAGAACCTTTGCAAAAAGTAGTGAAATCACAACAAAAACAACAAGTCAGCCGGTAAAAGTAATGAGATCTAAAAGTACGGCAAATTCTAAGCTTATCAATATTAAATATCAAATATTTTAAGTAGAGTAAAAAGGAAGAACCTCAAAATTATCAGAGAAATCTGTTATTTAATGATTACTGACTTAAATCGAGCACAGATATTGTGAAAAATCGAACTGTTTAAAGACTTATTAAAGAGAACACATAACGGGTATGACAGATAAGCAATACATTTCTTCAAAATAGACGATGGAACACCATCAAGGCCTGGACTGAAACACATATCCAATTTCATGATACATTGTGCAACAGTATCTTCGCTTATTTCAAAACTAATAGAATTCAAGTGAGGGTAACTTGGCTCAGAAGTAGAAAAATGAGAAGTGTTGTCATAGTTTGCGTCTTCAAAATCTTCCTTGCGATAGTTTGCAAACAAGTCTGCAATAATTTTAGGCTCATGACTAGTTAACGACGAATTTGACATAGAGTTTGGGTAAGTACTTGATTTTCTTTTGCAGTTAACAAGATTCCAGAAACAATGTGGATTAGATTCAATATCACATTCTATTTAACGAATATAGTTCTCATATAAGGAATTGGAATACTCAGTGAAAAGTTCCTTTAGAATTAAGAAAGTTCTGTAATCTGCATCAGTTCATTGTCTTATTATATTTTACCCAAGCTTTTGTTTATTTTGTTTTTTAAGTTTTTGAGATAACTGTCAAACAATGGTGGCACATTAGAGTTAATACGTGTTTTTTTAAGTGGAATAGTTTCATAAAAACAGCAAAAAAGCGTATTATAAAAAACGTTACACATATCATTAATATTGCAGTTATTGAATAATTGATTCCAGTTAATAGAACACAACAAATTAAAAAGTTTTACAAAATTACACATTACTAAACAGGGATGGCCACGAGACGAGAGTCTGCGAGACTTTTGTAGGTCTCGTCTCGGTGTCGTTAAAATCGACAATTTTCACTCGTCTCGGTCACGTATAATTTAGTCTCGTCTCCGAAAAATACGATTTCCGGCCAATTTGTTGATTATTGGAACGAAATTTTTTCTATTATAGTTTGAATACGTGCAGAAGAAAATAAATATTTAACTGAAATTCGATTTTTTAATTTATAAGACTCTTTGTAAATTTCGGTCCAAATATACAGTCTCCTCTCGGTCTCGTCTCGGTTGTTTAAAAGCCATTCTCGTCTCGGTCTCGTCATGCGAGACCGAGACTTTTCTCGTCTCGTGGCCAGCCTTATTACTAAAGTTAAATTCAAGTTTGTTATAGGTGGTTTGATGTGGAGAAGACATGTTTAAGTTTAGCGTAATATCTAATGCTGGATGATGTCAATCTTCTCCTATAAGTTTAACAGCGGATTCTGTTACTGCAGTTTCGGCGCTTACGGTGTCGGAGAAAAATACTAAATCCAGAGTTCTTCCAAAACGATTTTTAACTCCGTTGAATAGGCTCAAGCCACACGAAGACTTACCATCTATTAATGAAAGCTCATTATGACTCGACGCATTAATAGGAACGTAGAAACTATCATTATCAATTATAACCCAATCCACGTTTGGTAGGTTAAATCACCTACGATCAAAATTTCGTCTTTATGTTCAAGTAGCATAGAGACACTTTCTATACAGTCATTCAATTTTGCAAGCGTGTTGGTCTTAGTTCGAAGTCCATTTACATTTTGTTAACATATTAATATCTGGTTAAGCCGCTTTGACGTTGATTCTGTGTATAATGGATGAAGGAGATGAAGTTGACGTTATTGCCACCGACTTTAGCTAAGCTTTTGATAAAATGTCCCACAAAATCATAATATTTAAATTAAAAACCATGGGTTTCCCTACACTCTTCGTCTTATGGTTGAATTCGTACTTGTCCGATAGAAAATATGTTGTACGTTTTAGATCATCTTTCTCCCATCCCTTTAATGCAACTTTGGGAGTACCACAGGGTAGTCATCTCGGTCCAATGCTATTCATTTTAGCAATATGTTGCTATGCGGGCGACATGAAATTCTTTAAACGCATCGCATCAGCTGCAGATGTTTGTAACTTACAATATAATCTTAACACTTTCTTCGTCTGGTGTCAAAAAAACCTCCTTGAGCTAAATGTTAGTAAATGCCACAACTAAGAATTTTTGCGTAAACGCCGCCCTCCTCTACCAAGAAACTACTACTTAAATGGAGATTTAGTACATGTTGTTGACTCCTGTCGTGATCTAGGAGTCATTTGTGATAAGGAGCTCAACTTTCGCTGCCACATCGACAACATTATCAATAAAGCCAATTCGACCCTTGGTTTTATTAAACGCTGGTCGAAAGAGTTCTCTGACCCGTACATTACAAAATCTCTTAACGTTTCATTTGTGCGGCCTTTCCTTGAGTCATCCTAAGTTTGGTTCTTCTGCCAAGTTTCCCAGATTAATCGGATCGAAGGTCCCCAACGTAGATTTATTCGATTTGCCCTGTGTGCACTTCCGTGGGATGATAGTTATCGTCTACCACAGTACACATATCTAAGGTATTATCACGCGCAGCTTGTCAAATTTCAAGAAGACTTCTTTCAGTGTAGGTTTTTGTGTCAAAATGAAAAATGACAATAGTGACAACTGAAAGGTAAACAAAAAAAAAACAAATTCGTGAAAATTGTAAAAAGATAGTTTTATAAAACGATTGCGCGAAAACTGTCCAACAGTTTTTTATGATTTTACGATTAATTTAAAGTTCAAAGTTCAAGCTATAAAACGGGCCTATTAACAATTATTTATGGATATTGTATCCATCGCAATTGTTGTTTTCATAAGTCCAAACGGAGTGATTCCATTTTTTGGTCGGAAGTGTAGTAATACATTTTATTTAGTCTTTTTTTTTTTTCAATCATATTTTTATTTTTTCTTACATAGGTGCTAAACACTGATTAATTGGCCCGGATACACTTTTTTAATACTTTTTTTTGTTATTTTTATGGACAAATTAGTTAAGCCAAACTTTTCCAGAATTGAAAAGAAATTTAAATTAATGAACACACAGTCACACACACACGAGACAGAATGACAGAACACAAAACCGCACTGAAATCAGCCATTTTTCTTCCATTATGACACTTGCGCAGAACTGAACAAAAATGAAAACGCTTATGATATTACCTGTAATTTATATACCTTGATCGTCTACCACCTTATTGTGATCGCTTACAGCTGATTGCCCTCCAACCTCTTGAAAAACGACGTAACACAGCAGATATACTATTTGTTTACAATATATTAACCGGCAGTATTGATTGCCTGCTCTGTTAAATCAAATTTACTTTACTACCAACCAGCGTCATCTTAGGTCAGTACCTCTTCTCCGCATTTCATTTCATCGCACAAACTATAGCTATTTCAACGCTATGTCTCGTATGCTACGTAATTCCAAAAACTTTTCAAATATATTTGACATTAACAACTCTAAATCAAGTCTTCGAAACTCTCTCTTCCATAACCAATCCCAATAACCTACCACAACGACCTTTATCTAGCTGTGTGAAGAGGGACCCCGAAGTCAAAATGTTTGGGTGGGGTATATCAGAATCGCTTGTCCATCGTTTGTCCACGTTTGTCCAACTAAAAAAATCGTTTGTCCACCATCAGGAATAAAGTTATTAAGCTTTTCTTTTTAACAGCAACTTCCCAAAATCAAAAAACTCATCTACTGCCCCCAATAGATGACTTAGGAAGATGGGACTAAGTGCGTTCGTTTGTCAACCGGCTGTTTAAGATTATTCACCGAAAATAATCGTTTTCTACCCTTAGTTCAAAACTTATTCAACATTTATTTTTTATAGCAACCCCAAACAATTTTTTTTAATCCCAATCGTTTGTCCACCGTTTGTCCAGGTTAGTCCAGCAAAAAAAAAAAAAATTTGTTAGACCTTCGTTCAAAAGTTATTCAATACTTCGTTTTTATAGTAAAACCCCGAAAGTCAAAAAGCTTGACCAACACCCTAAATGATAACTCACGCGAATGAAACTAAATGCATTCGTTTGTCCACCGGCTGTTTAAGATTATCCATGAAAAATAATCGTTTTTCCACCCTTAGTTCAAAAGTTGTTCAACATTTCTTTTTTATAGAAACCCCAAAAAAAATAAATTTATTTTTATCAAAATCGTTTTAATCCCAATCGTTTGTCCACCGTTTGTCCAGGTTAGTCCAGCAAAAAAAAAAAAAATTGTTAGACCTTCGATCAAAAGTTATTCAACATATCGTTTTTATAGCAAAACCCCGAAAGCCAAAAAGCTTGACCAACACCCTAAGTGATAACTCACGCGAATGAAACTAAGTGCATTCGTTTGTCCACCGGCTGTTTAAGATTATCCATACAAAATAATCGTTTTTCCACACTTAGTTCAAAAGTTATTCAACATTTCTTTTTTATAGTAACCCCAAAAAAATTCAAATTTTTTTTTATCAAAATCGTTTTAATCCCAATCGTTTGTCCACCATTTTTCCAGGTTAGTCCAGCAAAAAGAAACATTTTTAGACCTTTTTTCAAAAGTTATTCAATATTTCGAGTTTATAGCAAAACCCCTAAAGTCAAAAACGAAATGTTGAATAACTTTTGAACGAAGTTCTAACAAATTCTTGTTTTTTGCTGGAGTAACCTGGACAAACGTTGGACAAACGATTGGGATTAAAACGATTTTGATAAAAAAAAAAAATATTTATTTTTGGTGAATAATCTTAAACAGCCGGTAGACAAACGAATGCACTTAGTTTCATTCGCGTGAGTTCTGGACTAACCTGGACAAACGGTGGACAAACTATTGGGATTAAAAAAAACGACTGATAAAAAAAAAAATTTTTGGGGTTGCTATTAAAAGAAATGTTGAATAACTTTTGAACTGAGGGTGGAAAAACGATTATTTTTTGTGGATAATCTTAAACAGCCGGTGGACAAACGAATGAAATTAGTTTCATTCGCGTGAGTTATCATTTGGGGTGTTGGTCAAGCTTTTTGACTTTCGGGGTTTTCCTATAAAAAAGAAATGTTGAATAACTTTTGAACTAAGGGTAGAAAAACGATTATTTTTGGTGAATAATCTTAAACAGCCGGTGGACAAACGAATGCACTTAGTTTCATTCGCGTGAGTTCTGGACTAACCTGGACGAACGGTGGACAAACTATTGGGATTAAAAAAAACGACTGATAAAAAAAAAAAAATTGTTGGGGTTGCTAATAAAAGAAATGTTGAATAACTTTTGAACTGAGGGTTCAAAAAATAAACGATTATTTTTTATGGATAATCTTAAACAGACGGTGGACAAACGAATGCACTTAGTTTCTTTCGCGTGAGTTATTATTTGGGGTGTTTGTCAAGCTTTTTGACTTTCGGGGTTTTGCTATAAAAAAGAAATATTGAATAACTTTTGAAACTTTTAAGGGTAGAAAAACGATTGTTTTTGGTGAATAATCTTAAACAGCCTGTGGACAAACGAACGCACTTAGTCTCATCTTCCTAAGTCATCTATTGGGGGCAGTACCCAGATGAGTTTTTTGATTTTGGGGAGTTGCTATAAAAAAGAAAAGCTTAATAACTTTTTTCCTGAGGGTGGACAAACGATGTTTTTGGTTGGACAGACGTGGACAAACGATGGACAAACGATTCAGATAAACCCCACCCAAAAATTTTGACTTCGGGGAACCCACAGCTCCTTTATCTACTGTATTTGTCTAGATTTATGTTATTGAATTTGGTTTATATACAATCAACTCCGCTTATCTGCACTCCGCTTAACTGAAAATATCGGTTATCTGAAACAATAAACTTATTCCGGAGGCTTTTTGAGAATTTTTCACACAAACTGCTTCGCATAACTTAACTCCGCTTAATTGCAAGCTCCGGATAATTGAAACACAATTGTTTGCCAATGGACATTTTTCACTTATTCAACCCCGCATAAGTGAAACAACAGTTTTTTTTTTTTAAATGTTGTAGTTATATTCGTCGTTTTGTGAAATATAACTATTTTGACACAATACAAAAAATCATATCTACATTTTTTATTTATATATTTTCAGGCTAAATTAATTTTAATTTGTTTTGACAAAACTCCACTTATTTGAAGCAAGAAACTCCACTTAACTGAAACAAATGGTCTGCAATTATGGTGTTCCAGTTAAGCGGAGTCGACTGTAATTTATTGTATATTATTATTGTATAAAGTTAGTATAGTCACATTTTTTTTTTATTTAAATATAATGTTTATAGTTCCTAAGTTTTTTTTGGCTTGTAATAAGCGTACAATAAATAAATAAAAAGCTAAAATCAAGTCAATATTTTGATTGAGTTTTTTTTCTACCTAAATGTGGCACTGTGGCCTGCAGGTATCTCGATATATGGTGTTATCATTTTAATTTTAAAGTTCTGAAATACGGTTAAAAAATAAAAATGACAAATTTAAACGAGGAAATATGTTTTGTGTGTACCTATCTATGCATACAAAAATCATCCAACCTGTGAATTCATTCCAGCTTTGGAGTATTTTTCCTCATTTTGCATTGGGTTACATAAATGGAAAGGCGCAGGGTCAAAAGTCCATAGGCCAAAAGTCCATAATGGACTTTTGTCCCTCTTCTGTGGGTCTAAAGTCCATAAATCAATTGTGAACTTTTGACCTACTCCGATGGGCCAAAAGTCCATACAAAAATCTTATGGACTTCTGGCCCATTGATTGTGGATTTCTGACCCACTTCAGTGGACCACTTTATAGATAGTTTTCTTAAGCAAGACTGCTTTTGGTAGCCCGCTTCGCGGGTTAAAGGATTTTAACTCCCTTTTCGGGTCCTCTATCCCGCTCACGCTACTCCGGCGCTCCGCTTATGGTATGCTCGGTCGCCAGGCAGGCGCCTAAGTTGTCAGTTGGTGTGCTTTAAGTTTACGAGTAGTGAAGAGTATATAAATTAATTCTTAACAAAATAAATAAATAATTCTTAATTGTTCTGCTTTTTTCAATATTATAATACGAAATTATTGTGGACTTTCTACCCACTTTCTTTCTAAAATTAGGGAATATTGACCCTTTTTTTTGTGGACTTTTGACCCACTTGAGTAGGTCAAATCTCCACAATACAATTGTGGACTTCTGACCCACCCAAGTGGTACAAAAGTCCATTATGGACTTTATGCCTGTGGGCTTTTGACCCTGCGCCAAATGGAAACACTCATAAATCACTTGCAGTTTTTTTTGGTTTCAAAACTTGTTAAAACAACTTTCAGAATCCTGTGTTTTAACTCATGTTTCTTTTTATCCTTTTTGATTTTTCTACCTGGTTTTATTTCATTTCACTTAAATCAAAGCAAACCATTGATATTCATGACCTACCTATCTACCAAAAGAATATTTTGAATTGTTTTTTTTTGTACGTGAAACCTCAGTTTAAAAATAATTTCATGAAACCTCAGTACACATTCATAAAATCCAAAGGTAAGTCCCTTCAGTTTTTAATATTTTTCTGGCAGAAATGAAATCGATCGAAACACTTTTCCATCTCTAGAGGAAGACATATACATTTATGTACCTCTACAGTATGTTACGAAATAACCCTCAGCAGCTATTTCATTTGAATGTCAATTTATTTCTCAGATGTCATCCAAACATTTTCCCATGAATGACAAATTTTATGCAATCATACTGTCCCCAAGTATTCAACTCGCTATAATACAGTAGGTATATTCCATATAGCTACTTCCATCATCAAACCAAAAGCCCCATTCCATTTCCATCCAGACAGTGTCCTTGCACTTGCTCCTCCATTGCTTTAAAATACTCTGAAATACGAACTTCATTACACTGCGCGCATTGGCTATCATCTATACAAAAGCAGGCTGTGTCACCAGGAAGTTGAAATCCTGTGATATTGAGCACGTCAATCGAAGGCTTAAATGCAAATATATATGTGTATTGTATATCCTTAAACTTTCAACTCTGATGGTTGGGGCAACGTTCCACTGATACCTACTCGTATATGTTTGAGCAAATTCGTACCTCGTTTTTTTTTTTGTTGTTGTTGTAAGTATTCGCAGCACCACAAACTTATTCCTTTTTTGCCTCTTTTGATATAGCGTGTGCAGTTGACAGGGTAAAAATAGTAAAATATAAATATGAACATTTTAAATATTTTCCGACGTGAAAAATTGTTTTCTATGTAAACCATCACCCACTGATCTTTAAGGTTCAAAATGTGTCAAAGCTCAAAGATCCTTATTTGCAAGGTGGAGCTGTGTATATGTTTCATGTAGACTTGACAACCTACTCAGGATGTTTAATCTCCATCTATAGTACAAACATACGAGTATATCTCGTAGCGGCGAGAAATATTTTTTTTCCTCTAATATCCAGAAACCTACCTTTAAGTGCCACTTCCTTAGACTTATAGTGCTTGTGTTTACATATCAAATAAATTATTATATCCTTCGTCTTCTTTCTCCATTACCTATCGTTTAGTGTTGATGATGGACTCTTATCGTTTCACCTTAGGTGTGATGGGTGTTCATCTGCTCGAAAACCATAATGACACTAATTTTCCCTTACATTCAAACACACATATTCACATTCTCATTCTCATCCTTAATCTTCTTATTGGCACTTTTTAAATTCATAAGATTAAAATTAAGTGCGCTCTATCGTCATCTCGTCTTAAGAACGCCCTTGGGAACTCATTTTTTTCTTGTTGTATTCCCTTCATACTAGCCTGTCTTCTGCTGCCTCTAAATCGCATCTTTTCTTCAACTCTAAGGATATTTTTTTTCTCATTAAAAACTCATACTTGCCTCTTTGGATACATACTTTTTCTATACAGCATCTACAGCGTTATATTTATATACTGGAGGTGTAATGCACAAAGCTGCGTGTTGTATTTGCAAGTTTTCACATTTTCTTTCAATGATGCCCGTGGTGCATTTGGGTATAATCCCCTTATATCTTTTGCTGATGCGCTTCAATCCAGCTTATCTTTTATAAAAGTATTTAAGCAAGAGAATGCAACACACAAAAAGGAGGGCAAGCGAAAAAGTGTATGTATCCTTGCTTCTCAAGTGTCATGATGTTGCTTTCCTGTTGCTTAACATTAAGAGTAACAATGCCACAATAACAAGGAGAAATACACATACCCTCAGTTAAAAAAAATATATATAAGAAAATGAAAAATTAAAGGGTCAAGATGGGACTAATCAACTTGCTGGTAAGTGCATGATAAATCGCCGCCCGCCTTAGTATTTAAGTATACGTCATTTTAACGATTATTAATTAAACTGTTTGTTTTTGATAATCGAGAGAAACGACTGAACCCCTTATCTTCTGAAAAGAAAAAATAAAAAAAAAACATGCTAACAAGAAAGAAACAACAAATAATATCACGAGCAAGCCCAATGGTATTTTTTTGTTTATATAGTCACATTGAAGCCCAGTGCCTGCATACTTTTGAACAATGTCGTGAATCTAATCATCTTTCGCATTTTTGGTAATGCCTTGTAGGCTGCTGATGCGAAAAATCCCATACAAATTTGACATGACGAACGTTTTCATTGTGCTTTTCGTTCCGCGGTAGACCGTTGAGGCGTAGACTGTTTGACTAGTGAAATTCAGAATTATACTAGATTATTTCGTGAAGTCTCCACTCTCTTTTTGCATACAATTAACTGTCCGGACCATTTAATGTGTGCGAAAAAACCACATTTGGGATTGTTCTTTCATAATAGCATAGTTAGGGTGTTAAGGGCATCAACCTTGCACTTCCTTCTGACGGGATGAGCTTTGGAACAGTAATAGCGCATGTCCTAACTTTACTTTTAAGAAGTGTTGCCACAGTGGCAACACTGGCAGATAGACGATATGAGGCTCCTTACCAGTTTATAACAACGAAATTGCACATAAATTGGCCTATAAATCGAGATCCAGACATAGGACGATGACACGGAATGTCTCGTTAGATTTGAAATATTTGAGGCCCCTTCCCTACCTTTGCGCGCTGGGGCCGCAAAATACCCTCGGTGGATTTTGTTTGTGAGAAAATAATGGTAATTATATACATAATCATGAAATAAATAATAAAAAACACCCTTTCACCTCAGATATTTTTATGGACTCTCTTTATTATTGATTCGTACGAAGAAGGAGACATGTGTTCCAATTTTCATCACCATACCGTTGAAAGAAGGTAATATTATGCTTGTTTCACTAAAAATCTAGTCATCATTTTATAAAAAGGAATATATCTAACTCTTTCGTATTTATTTTAGTTGCATAAGATTAGGCATTAAAAATGCCATATACTAAGATTATACCAACATTTTTATATCTTGGTTCGAAATACTTCCACCTCCCCCTCTTCCGCACTTTGAAATCCACTACTAACAAAATTCATGAATGTGAAATTCTGCGTCGATATTATTTTCTGACAAACAAAACTCCTTATATACACCGAGGATATTTGCACCCCCAGCATGCAAGGATGGGGAAAGGGAACAACAAAACGATATGGTCCTACGGCCTCAAGTATTCTGAATTCAACAAAACATTCCGCATCATTGTCCGATGTCTGGTTCTCGATTTATAGGCCAATTTAATATGGAATTTCGTCGTTATAAGCTGGTAAGGAGGCAGGAGGAAGTGCAAGGTTTGACCTTAAATGTGCCCTTAACGCCCTTTCAACCATAGCTTAGTGAAATGATTACAAAAACCACAGCGAAAAGCTAACATTGAAAGTATCACTAATTGCAATAACATCCAAAAATGTTAAATATGCTCCAACAATAGAATGTCATTTTAAAAGAAATATCATGATTAATAAAGATAATTTGGTCTTAGGCTTCTAAATGTGTTGAGAAAAAGCATGCATGGAAATCCGAGCCTTAAACATAAACAACAACAAAAAAACTGATTTTTATTTATTTGTATATATGTAGAAAGAAATCTGTTCATTTTTTGAACCACCCTATTGGGGTATTTTCCAAGTATTTTTTTATAAGAAAACAATGCTCATTATTATATACATAAGATATAAAAAATCGCGGTAGCGTTAGACCAACAACTTGAAAAAAAAACCCACACGATTTCTCGCTGAACTCAAAACTTGTGTTAAGTTTCCAATATTATTTTAAGTGTATTAAGAATGAATAAAGAATCGAAGTAGTTTTTCAAATATGTTATATTTTGTTAGATAAAAGTAGATTAAAGTTTATATTAACAAAATATATTGTCGTAGTCGGATTTTCAAAGTAAATTAATAATAGGTATGTAGATATGGCATATTGCTAATGTACTTCCAGGGTTTTGTTGGCTTAAACAAAATGGATTCTGAAACTGATTCAAATATTTCATAGTTGGTATTGTGAGTTAGTCAGTACTATTCCTTGCTGAAATACAATATTGGCACATTATAGCTATTTATTAACATTTTCTTATTTCAGAAACTCAAGATCTTAAGACGGATGATCCCAATGCGTCTCTGTTTTTCTCTGAATCCAATACTATAACCCTTGACTTTCTTTAAACGATTTTCTTGAAAATTCATTATTTCCAACTTGAGTGCCAGAGGTAGACAGGAGACGTGTCATATTTGAGGCTATGCGTTAATATACCACTAAATTTCTTAAGTTTGCTCCTTTCACTTTGCTATACAAAAAAAAAAAAAATAGAAAATAAGCAAAAAAAAAAGGTGTTCGAAGAGAGGATGTATCATTAAATCTTCTTGTTAATAGATACTCTGAAGCTGAACTTACAAACGAACATTAAGGAGGTGCAAGGAAGAAAGGAGAACATTGCAAACACACAGGATGAACATAGAACGACCTAAGGATGTGAAAATAATCGAAAAACTTTTTGGTAACAGTATGAGTATCTTGTAAATTTAACTTCACTTTTTGGATCCAGAAAAAGGACGAAACAGGAAGTATATGTAAGGTACCTCACTACATTCGTTCTTCTTTTGTTTGCCTCTGTTGTTATATTTATTACGAAATACCGTCCTTGTTCATCTATTATAATGGTGCGGGTAATCATAAACGAGTTAGCCATAGTTTTACACCAAAAAAGTGTAGGTAGAATTACGGTAAAGGAGAGAAAAGTTTAATCAAAAATATTTTATTTTCGAAACGCATAATAATAAAGGAAAGCTTTTGGATAACAGAGGCATACATCAAATTGAGGTTAGAACTGCAATTCTGTGAACTATTAATTAAAATGAAAAATTTAAGGTTTCATTTCTACAAAAGTAAGACAACGAAGGACCAACTATATTGGGTTATAAATCGAAAGCAGTATACATATCACTTTCATATAACACAAAGATGAAGTTTTGTCAAGTACATTCTATGAGATGTCTCTTAATATTTAATACCAATTTTATAGCTACCATAGATCGGAACAGAATTAATAGTCATAAGAAAATTTATTTCTAACTTTCTCTGTTTAAGTTGGATTTGGGATTTTCATCAAATATTATATTTAGATTATAAGGATCACATACAAAATGGGTCACGTAATTTTGTCTGTCTGTCTGACTAGATTTTATCAATGAAGAAAGTGGTCCTTTTTTTTTAATAAATACCTATGAAGGAAAACCAATCAATTGATATTAAGGTTATTTAAAAACAGTCATTTTTATATCTTGTAAGGCTTTTAGAGAGCATTTTCATGTTTGCATATGTATTGTATGGAACTATCTTAAAATAGCAGACATTCTTGCTATCGCTCACCAAAAATTGCTGCGGACTCCTAGTTTTTTTCATGTTTGGAATATTTAACGAAATAGGATTGAAATTTTGTTGTTCAAATATTTTTGTTCTCTAGCATACCTACTATTGAATGAATAGTTATTAACTATTTCTGGTTAAATACTTGTAATAAAAACTTCTCTCTTATTTCGATATTCAGACATTCTAAACCAATCTACATCGCAATCCCAATTGCTCGTGTTATGTTAAAATATTGTGCGCGAAAACAATGAAACAAATATGCACGACTGGATCGAACGAACCTGCTCTCGTAGCTTACAACTAGAATGTAGGTACACATTAATGGTGTGTATGTATATAGTAATGGTTTGCTTATATTTTACCGGGGGTTTAGACAAGCGAGTAGAACCAGGGTTGGGACCCCATGATTCAAATTTCGAAGTAGATTTAGTTAAAAAGTGAAGTAAAACCAACATTTTCGAAGCAGATTTGAAAATTAGATAAAAACTCAAATTGTGAAAAAAAAAAAAATAATTTTTAACAAAAATTTATTTTAAACAAAAAATAATTCACGTATTAACAATTTTATATACAGTTACAAAGAATTTTTAATTTAAAAGCTCTGGCTATGCCGTCAGCATAAAGTTAGGTATTATTAGCCGTGTTTTTTTGCAGGTTCAGATAAAATTTACATCCGAACTTAGCAAAGCCATCGGAGCAAAAATGACCAGCACTATCACGAAACTCACAATCCGCCTTTCAGCTTTTGGACAGCATGCAAAATAAAAACAAATAAAAAGAAATCTCGTATAGAAAATTATTCCGATCGTTAATGAAACAAGAAATGTAACAAAAAAAAATAAATTTTAAACCACTAATCAGAAAAATAATTAGTTTACAAAACAATGGTCGTCCATTTTTTTTGTTTTTAAAACATATTTTCATTCGTTGGCTCAGATATTTTGACGTTTTCATACAAACTATCGATAGCAAAATAGTAATATGAGCTGGAAGTACTTTTTCTTTTTAAACTTAAGTTAAGAAACGATAACTATCTGGACTTAGTTAAATTTATAAATGGACTTCAGTTGTTTTTGTATTTTACATGTAAATTCCTTAGTTCAGATGTTGTTTTTTTCGCCAAATTATATCTGAACCTGCAAAAAACACGGCTATTATTACATAACAAAAAAAGAAAAATAACAATATCATATTGCATCGATTCAGACTTCTGTTTTCAAAATTTTAAAACTATTTTATAGGTACATATAGGTATGTACTAAAATTGTGAATTGTTATTGTTATTTTTTAGTTATAATATTATTTTAAAATAAATTGGCGATGAAGGAATTTGTATTGTTTTATAGACTTTAATAAATTGTTAGATGGTTCTACGATTATTTTATTTATAAGAGTTCGTGAAAACATTAAATTTTCAACAGTTTTAACACTTAATCGGTTTCTGCATTTGTTTTTTATTAAGTTCATTTCGGAAAACAGTCTCTCAGCTGCAGCTCAAAGTTGATTGGAAATTTTAAAGTGAAATAACACAGTGCTGATGTTTACTGTCATAATGTTTGGTAAGATATTTTTTTGTGTGAAAAATCGAAGTAGATCTTGAAAAAGCGGAGTGTCGAAGTAGATTTTTTGTATTTCTTAAAATGGAAGTAAATCTACTTCGATTGAAGAAAGGTTCGAACCCTGAGTAGAACTAGTAGCGTTTATGTGTGTTAGTGTATCAGAAGACGAGAGAGCCAACTAGTAGCCCAAATAGTATAATATTTTTGACTGCGAGTAGCCTGCCAGTTATCCTACTAGTGTAGTGTATTTTTTTTCATTTATTTGTTTTCTTTCCATAGTTTCCATAAGGAGCTACTAGTTACGCATACATCCATAAAACTAACACTATGATACAAATGCTACTAGTTCTACTGGCTTGTCTAAGCCCCGGGTTAGCATCATTAATGACAAAATAATCAAAACATGTTAAAATAGAAATTTTGAAATTATTTAATATAAAATTAATATTTTTTTCTTGATTTTATTTTTTTTTTGTAAAAGAATATATATACAAATTTTGAATGCAATATTAGTTGACTAACTTAGAAGTACCGAATGTCAAAGTAATATTAAAATTAAACAAACCAATGACTAGATATGAGTATATATGTATAAAGAAAGGCAATTTAAAAAACAAAAACATAACTTTATTTCCATTAGTCAATATTTTCGGTAAGAACGTTGTATTTAGTATTATAAGACCTGGCCTAGAGATAACATTACAAAGTTTAATCAAAATCGTTAGCGCCTTTTTTGAGAAAACTTTATAAAACCGAAATCGTTCAATGGCAGCTATACCCATTCTAGATGAGCTAAAACAAAAACATATACTTTATCCTCAAGGGAATCACATAAAAACGATTCAACTAAATTTGAAACAAATCTCTCCAACAGTTTGCGCAGAGACGCCCAGACAATCAAATCGACACAGACGTCTTGATGAAAATACTTTTTTGGATTTCTCCATCATCGAAATGGTAGTTTTGATTAAAACCTCGAAATTTATTTCAAGACGAAACCCTATACAGCAAGTAAAAACACAAAATACTACAAAATTTCATAATATGTATACATATACATACCTATGTATAAAGTATTGTAGAAATCATTGTTCTTGTCAAAAACTATTAAGGCTATATTTTGGATAAAGTTAAATGTTATTCGTGGAAATCGAATTCAATATTAATTCTAGATAGCGGCGGAAACCTCGAAAGAGGTTGATGATCTGATCAGATACTCGGATTTAAGCTTCCTTTATGGGATTTATTGAACTCAAAGAAAAACAGTTGTTGCCCATTCTTATACTAATAAAACCTAAACAAAATACGTATACGCCACAGTGTGTGTGTCAGGCGCAAACGCAGGGGGGGTTTCGGGGGTGCAACCCCCCCCCCGAAATGTATGAATTCAACTTCCTCGCCATACAATTTCACTCTTAATTTTGAGTTTACAGTTTAAACTCCCCCCCGAAATTTTCGCGCCTGGTGTGTGTGAACCATACGTTATTGTTGATTAAGGTCTTTGAAATGCGACTTAATATTTAATGGAATTGTATCGAACCGATATGCAATCCGTAAAAGGTTTAAATGTATCTGTATCAAATCAGTTGTAAATTTACCATTGTGATGGTATTAGTATGAGAGAACTTGGGAGCCTTCCTTCAACTTACTCCTTTTTATATATTTTAGTTTTCAGTTTGCTTTTGACCGTCCACGAAGGAGGTAACAGGAATGCATATCGGTCGAGTTCCTTTGTAAAGGTAATAACGTATAGTTTAATTGTGCAGAGTTAATAACGTATAGTTTAATTAGTTCATAACGTACAGACATAATCGTTAAGATGTATAGTTCCCCTTTAATAAAAAAACATAAATCATTTAATGATTCCGTACAGTGTAAAGAAATATATTGCATATGAAATAAAGATTCTAATAGTCGGGTTTTTCTACAATCATTTTCCCGACTTAAAATAATCGGTTGTTTCATTTAACAGTCCACAATTATACAGGAATAACATTTATTTATGTAAATAATATATGTATTATTATGTCATGTACGGCTTGTAGGTGTTGTTTAGGAAGAAGAAAAAAAAAAGGCAAAAATAAATGTTTTATTTCTAGTTTTGTTAGTTTTTTTTTATTACAAAATAAATCTTTCATTATTGTACGCCATCTTTCTTCAAAAAATGGCTTCTATAATTTTATTTATTAAAATTGGGAGCGGGTCAAAATTCTGTATGATTAAAATTCTGTTTAAAATTTGTTTGAAATTCTGTATAACCAAAATTCTGTTTAAAATTTGTTTGAAAATGCTGTATGACCAAAATTCTGTGTTTCATAATTCTGTATTTAAAAATTCTGTATGTCCATAATTTGTATATCCAAAATGCTGTATGTGCAAAATTCTGATTTTCAAAATTCTGTTTATGCCCAATTTCAGTATTTTAAAGAAGAATTTTCTTTTTTTTTTAATGTCTCTATTTCTTGCCCTTGTCACCTGTGCGTTTGAGAAATAAGACCCGTTTTTAAAATCACTATATCATTTTCTGAAACTCGTATTCGACTACAGACATAAATGTTGGTATTCCAAAATGCATACATCCATCTTCACTTCTACTTATATTGAGAAACGCACAACATCGCTCACGAATGTTCATATTTTATTTTATTATTATTATTTTTTTTCCGAATCTAGTATTAATCCAAATTAATGATGTTTATTCGTCTTGTGAATTTCTTTTAAACGAGATCTATACATTTTCGGCAAAAATGGACAAAATTTTATGCATGTTGGTAGCTTTTTTACTATTGCTTCTATTTTATTTAATCAACCTGAGGGCAAGACCGCCATTCTATCTTCCAACCATCAATACTGTTAATGTTATTTTGCATCCTTTGAATACTTTCGTTATTTTTTTTTTAATTCTCAAAGATAGAACAAAACTCAGCTTGTTGTCTTCCCAGTAGGCATGTCATTTTTTTTTAAACCAGGCTTCCAGTTTCAAAAGAAGGGTAGTATTGAATGATCTTACGGCAGCAAAAAAAAACCTTTAATTATTTTGTATTTAAGAAAAAATCGTTTTGATAATGTAAAAATGTGCGCACTTTTTCACATTATCAAAACGATTTTTTCTTAAATACAGAATTTTGAAAAACAGAATTTTGAAATACAGAATTTTGCTCATACAGAATTTTGATCATTCAGAATTTTAAAATACAAAATTTTGTTCATACAGAATTTTGTGTAACCAGAATTTTGAAAAACAGTATTTTGAAATGCCGAATTTTGGAAACAGAATTTTGACCATACAGAATTTCGACCCCAACCCATTAAAATTTCCTATTGTCCAAATATTGAAGAAATAATTTTCTGTGAAAGACAACCCCTCAAAAGATAATGGGGCATATTCATAGTCGCAGATAGACCCAGGTTTAACTAAAATACAGTTTAAGACAATTTTGGCTCAATGAATACAGACCGATTTTAATTACAAATTGTTGGTTTTATATTTTTATAAGATAATTAACTTGGTGTACTACACAAATAGCTTCAAATATTTTGAAATGATAACCTTAAAAAACTAGAATCAACGTCCGAAAATTCAACCAAAGCTATGTTTAACTTAGACCCAAGTCTAAAATGGCTATGAATATGCCCCAATTTGTTTAATTATAGTTATAAGAGACACGTCCTATGAGTAAATAAATTTATGTGTAGCTGCAGTTATATTTTACATTTCAATTTTCGTGTACGAGAGAATTATAATTTCCATTCGATGAATCACCATAATGCAAAGAACAGATTTTGAGTAGTTATAATTTATCAGTGTTCTATTGAATTTGGAACGCACCATGATTTGTCAAAACAAAAAGGTATGTATTATTGTTATTATTGTACTATTCGTACTAGAATGTCAGCTTATTTGGCTTGACCATTCTTTATTTATTGTTGCTGTTGTTCAAAAATTCAATGAAAAGGTATGTAATTTTCAATAGTTTTAATACTACTCTATACCAGTGGCCTGATTAAGGAATACGAAGCGAATCGTTTTCAATTCGATATCTCCTTTTCGATTCGCTTCGTATTGATAAATTATCGAATTCGAAGCGAGTCGTAAATAATTATACTTCCAAGATTTCCAGATAATTGACAGCTGGTTTCCAGGAAATATTTTTGTATTGCAGCCATGCATTGTGAGATTTCAACTTGTTTTGTTGTCTTTAGCTTTAAGATTAAATATATAAATGCAAAATTAAATCCAAAATAGTGTATTTTAATTCTTTGCATAAAACGCCAAGTTAAGGAAATATAAAAATCCTCGAATCTGTGAGTTAAAAGAAAATTCTTGCAAAGTTCTTCTTCACCGCTTGAACTTCCTAGTCTTCTTTTGTTTATTTTGTTGATCAATTCATTTACTTAAGTTCTTTGGGCTTTCTTTTATTTTACAAAAAAAAAAAACATTGATGCATTCTGTATAGGAGGCCCGTGACCATATAAAGCTGCAGTGATATTTTCCCAAAGTTGCGATGTGTGGGCGCATTGAGTGTTCCTTTGGCTGTTTCTATTCATTTTCTCCTGTAAATTCAATGACCGTCGAAAATTGTTGCTGGTTTGTGTGTTGCTGACTTTGGTTCCTGCAAGTTTACCTAGAAAAATATTATTGTTTATTTCCTTACTTTGTTTTTATAAACAAAAAAATAGCAAAACTCTCATTTTTGTTTATTTTAATGAAAACAACAAAATACCACTTTCGACCGTGTCGATACACCAATCTGCCTGAAAAAACCTATCGGAAATTGACGCGTTAAAAATTGAAATGTCTTTTCGCTTTCGATTCAAAAACAGGGCGAATGTAAAACGACAGCGACGAAAGCGAAAGCAGCAATCAAATCTCATTTTCGCCACCTAAAACGATTCGCTTCGTATTCCCTAATCTGGCCACAGGCTTTTTTTTTTTTCAAAAAAAAAAAAAAAAAAAAATCGAATGATGAAAATAAAGTTATGTATTTTTGTTAGCTAATTGAATTTCCTTTTACTTGTTCTGAGATATCCCGGAATATATCGTCAATTGCCGGGTGGATAGTGTCAATATTTTACAATTTCGAAGTTTTTAATTGGCAAATAAATGACGCATCTAAAATTTGTATGACTAATTAAAAAAAATAAATCAAAGATAAAAATCTATTTTATTTTATTTTTAACTTTTTTTTTCATTTATAGCACAGGCAAATTATACTTTTTCTGCCAAAAAAATCCAAGTAAAGATTTTTAAACGCAATTGTCTTTATTTTGGCATAAGAAATACTGTCACGAAAGTCTATTACCAAATCGAAGTCTATTAACAAATCGTGTGCCCGTCAATAGTTATACAAGGTTAAATGTCGAAAATATCAGTTTTTTAAAACTCAGAAACGGTAAATGCTGTCAAAAAGTGTTTTATACAGAACTTGGAGATTATCTCATTTTTTTTTTATGACTCACCGTTAAGAAGATACAATCGTGGCCACCTTTTAAGAACGATATTCTTATAAAATTTTTAAATTCATAACTTTTGTATATGGGAAATCTGTTTAGGGTGCATTGACTTGGCATAGTATGGTCGATAAGTTAGAAAAAATTGCTCGAATTGACCAAAAAGTTTATAAAGAAATTGAGGAACATGTTATGGAGTCTTATTCATTTGAAATCATGCCCATAAAATTTGTTTTTAAGGATGATAATTATCCAAGAAGTCCTCAACGGATTGCTAAGAAGGTGTTTGCGTGGTCAAGAAGTCATTTTTTAGATTAGACCGTCCAAAGCTCGGGCCTAAATTCTTTCGAGAACTTGAGGGGGGACATCAAGGGATTGTTAAAGTAAAAAAATAAAAAACATTTTGATCAGAATGTTCTAAATATTGAGGAAATCTGATAGAGTACACCACTATCAAGATTTCATGCCTTACGCGAAAATATGCAAGGAATTTTGTCTGAAATTATAAAGAATTAAGGTTTTCCTACAATATATTCACTTTAACATATTTAAATTTCAAAGATCTTAATTAAATTGCCAGACGAAATAAGAGTTTAATTAATGTTTATTTTTTCCTACCAATATTCTCATGCTTAAATTTTTTAAACATCGCTCAAAGTGTACCGTAATTCAGGGGCTATTATTAAAACCACTATCCAACCTTAACAGATTTCCCAAACAAAAGTTATGCATTTTATAAATTTATAAAAATATCGTTCTTAATTAGGCGGCCACGACTGTATATCGATATTTCAAAAGACGTAAAATGTGGAAAATGGTCGTTTTTTACGTATAACTCCTAAACGCTTACAATTTTTGAAAACATCTGAATACAAAGTTTGAACATTATGTGAATCCCTACAAGAAAAAATTATTATTTTTTTCTTCAAAATAAAATAATAAATAATAAAAGACATAATTCTTTAAAAGTTTGACAAAAAGCTTAAATTTCTGTTTTTTTTTTTAATTAATTTTTACTCTTAAAAGAACAAGAAGTCGAAAAAAAATCTTACGCTCCGTTTAAATATCATAATATTTTCTTCAAAATATATGTGACACTTTTTGCCAAACGAGTCATAAGTCGCAAGTTATTATGACTCCAATAATTTCAACTGTCAAAAAAAGCGGTTTTTCGCATATATCTTTTAAACCCTAAGCTTAATCGAAAAATTATATTACCAAAATTATTAGATTATATAATATTATATAAGAATGCATTTATATTATTTAACTATAAGCCATAATTTGTATGACATCATTATTTAAATAAAAACACATCTTTTTGAAGAGAATATAACGATGTAAGATTTTTTGACAACCTGTTTTTTTAAGAGTAAAAATAAAAAATAAAAAACAGAAATTTGAACTTTTTGTCAAACTTTAAAAAAAAATTATATATTTAAAACGGTTGTTTTTAAAAAAAATTACAACATTGTATGTCGTTAACAAAAAATAATAAACAGAAGTTAAAACAGCAATTTAAATTTTTTTTGATTTAATACAAATAAAATTGGAAAAATAAAAAGCCAATTTAAGAAATCCCATATTTTTATTTCCATTAGGTATTCTTATTTTTTGGTAAGAACTTGGTATGCAGTATTATTAGAACTAGTCTAATGACATGTACAAGGTTTGGTCAGAATCGTTAGAGCCGTTTTGAGAAAACTTGATAAAACCTAAATTGTTATATGGAAGCTACCCGTTCTGGATGAGCTAAAACAAAAATTCAAATTTATCCTCTAGGGAATCACATAAAAATACTTCACACCAAGTTTGAAGTAAATCCTGGCCTTCGTTTAGGCTCTAGCTCGATCCATATCAGGGCCACAGACGCACAGGTGCACAGACCAACGGACGTCTTGACGAAAATCGCCCCCCCCACAGGCGGTTCTTAAAATTGATTGAAATATAGAAATCAGAATCAGGAGTCAGAAAAAATAACGAGGCTGGGGCTACGCGATTTATATGCAACGTATTTTTTTTTCTAAGCCCCAAATTAATTAGGTTGGGGCTGAATTCTGAAGGGAATTGTACGAAAAAAAAACAGCTCGCGAGTAGGGCTTGATAAGAATTGTACAAAAAAACGCAAAAAATTCCTTTAAAACTTACCTTATTCCAGAAAATGTTTGCGCTTGACTCAAGGGACTGTCAAGTCCAAGTTGGGGCTAAAGCTTAAAGACATAATTGAAAAAAAACGGGTCGGGGCTTAACAATTAACATGCCAAACTAAAAAGTAATTCACCCTATGAACCTCGCTAACTTTGCAAAAAATAGAAATTGGGGCTAAAACCCGTGAAGAATTTGGGAACAACAAATCAAAATCTGAGTTTTCTCTGGCCACTCAGAAAATCATGCGTGTGAATATTTGCAGTCCCTCTAGACTGACGTACAGATTTACTGACAGACTTTTTTTGTCTGGTGGTTCAAAGCTTGACGTTGCTGAAAATTGAAGGTATACATTTTTTTTCTATCTCCACTTAAAAATATTTTAAATGTTAAATACTACAGATGTTATTGTATGTAATATTGAAATCATTTTAAACCGGGGATAGAAGCTGATATAAATGCACAAGAAACAAGGCTATTCTAAAAGGAAAAGTGGGAAT